>JAEQBA010002681.1:62559-122559 GCA_019434445.1 Phalangium opilio
TTTTTTTTTACAAGAAGTAAAATATGGCATGGCCGGGATATAGATTTCCCATTTTTCCGGACCTACGCAACGCAACGGTGGGGTTCTAAAGTACCGGTTCGCGTGGTAACTTCGTATCTCATTGCTGAAAAAACTGGAGCAAGCGAAAGCAACGCGTGTTTGCGTTATTGCCCCGCAGAACGAGACAGGACGGCGAGAGCGAGAAACTATTCTACACGGGTTTTCCCCCCTTTATTCCGTAACGCCAAAGAATATTTTAGAAAAACCGCTCGATGACCTACTGCTATGTAACCACGTGGGTAAAGACGAAATTAAAGGGATACTGAAGGAAAAACATCTATTTATCTATCCACTTCCAACACCATAAGTTCATAAGATATGTTCCTTTGATAAGTTTGTCAATGGTTACAAACTGGAGCTTGTCATGAAGTGAGTGAGGTGGGTCATAGATTCGAGGTAAAGCGAGGGAAGCCAGGATTTTTGGCGCTGTCAAAGGCTTAGGAATGCAGACTAAATAGGAAGATGGTTGTCCTGCAAAACTAATTAACCACCGAGTGTAGGACTTCAATTCTCGCTTGCCTTTTTGCTGGAACTAGCTCGAGCTGTAAGTCTCTCAGTAGCATTACGACTTATATAGGTAGTGTCATACTTATGGTAGGAAAATATCACTTATAAACTTATGGTAATCCACCAAGACATTTACGCTTTCGAAAACTGCTCTAAAATTTTACGTATCGCTTTCTCTTTAATGTTGAAATGTATAATATAAATCGAAGGTGCACGCGGTAGTTCGAAAAGCCATGCAGAACCGGTGAATAACTATAAAGTCGAGTTATCCATTATAGAAATAGATAATTAGAGAAAGCGGGTCATAAAATATAGGAAACGAAGTAGGTATGTGTCAATATACAAAAGCTGGTTGCATCGATCTACCTCTACATAATAAAGGGGAATAAAACTTCCAAGTATAGGAGAAAATAACTATAAATAAGTTATAAAAATTGGATATTTAGAGTTTGAGGGATTTCTACCGCGTTTGAAGTTTAACAAGTATTTTGAGCCAGTAAAAAAATAGACGACCTCAATCTATGAGAAAGCTCAAATAAAAAAGAAAAAGAAAAATCCCCAGTCTTTATAGAAAGCTTAACCTCCATTTTCCATTGTTTTGTTTAAAATGTCTTTGCGCAAGCGTATAAAGCTCGGAAAATTCTATAAGAAGACTTCGACCTAAAAAGAGACTAATTAAGTCATTATTTTCGCTTTCTTGTACCAAAAAAAAAGAAAAGATAAAAAGTCTTAAAGGAAGGCGAATCTTAGCCCTTAATAATCTGAAAGGCGCTGTTTTGACAAATATCCCCGGCTTCTTTAAGCTAAAGGCTTTAACAACGGTTCCTTTTTCACTGAGATGAAAAAACCCGCCGGAATTTCGAAGCGGATTTTCACCAAAACTGTAATTATTAGCCTACATTAACCAAAAAATAATGACCTGTTTTTTAAGAAAGGGTTAAGAATAAGTGGTTTTACAGTTTTAGTCCGCGCAACATCTCACTCTTGAAGAATCTGTTGGCACAAAACTCAACTTTAAGTTAAGAAATAAGGCTTTAGAGATAATCCACCTTATTCCCGATGCGTGTGCCAAGGGTTTTTTAACTGGTTATATTCGACTCTGAAGCAGACGACGCTTGATTTTGATCCAAATTTGTCAGTTAAAATCGCGCGTTAAGCCTTGGCGCATGCATACACGCAATGGGAATGAGGCAGATTCTCTCTCACTCTATCTTAACCACCACCAAGAGTTTGTGGTAGGTAGCGGGTGTCAAAACTTAGAGGCCGTAGCTTAATTATCCAACATCATTAAAAAGTTATAGGCCATAGTTTGGCTCGCGTACCGAGGGGGTTAGCTAAGAGTACCAACGGGGGCGCACCAACGTCATCAATATTCATTAAACCAGTACCCCCCTTCCATCTACCCCACCCAACAGAATGGATCAGGTCTATATATACCTACGAAGAACAGTAAAGAGTAAAGACCCTTTCTCTTAATTGAGAAAATCCGAAGTAAATTAACTCAAAGTTTCACCGTCGTTACTAAAGCAATGATACACCGCTGATTAAGGCGTAATTACTTCGATTTAACCAACTTCTGAAGTAGGGGAACCTATAGAAATATACGCTAGGGGAAGGAGAGAAAATGTTGAAGGATTAGGGGGGGTGAAAAGAGTCGTCACCGGTATCGCAAACTCAAATGAAAGGTTGAAAGTAAGTAGATGAAGCTTGGGAACCTATAGTTTAATTACTGTATTATTCACATCGTTCTTTTCAACGTGGCATTATATCAGTGAATGCGGAGTAGGTTAGGAAGGGGGGCTAATCGCCAAAAGTTTCTTTCTTCCCCCTCTTTTGCCAAATCGGATTATCGCCTATTATGACTATTGATTGGGATTAATGCTAGTTTGTATAATTTAATGAAATAATTACTACCGGTCTGGTCAGTTCACGGGGGTGCGGTTCGTTCCGCCCTTAATTCACTCTAGGGAAAATTCCGGACACAAACTAATCTTAATGCGAGTAAAGGTCAGGCCCGGGTGAGTGAGAGAGATATATTATACACTTTACTTTCATTGTTATCATATTCTCATTTGCATATATGACGACCGTCAAAAGTCTCGTTGTATTTATAGCGAGTAATGCGGGGAAACACACCCCTCCCAGTTCAGGCGTTTACGTTTCTAACTTCTCTCTCTCTCTTTCAAGTAATAAATGGGAGATCGCCCGTGAAATAATTTATTTCGTAACAAATTTACTAGGTAAGAAATGTTTTAAAACCTAAATTGAAAAGTAGCCCGTGCCAAAACTAGATGCGTTAAAATTAAAAAAAATTTCTTAATTAAGAAAATTACGCCAGCGCTGTCAAATTCAATTTGCCCATAATTAGTTAATTAATTAAATAAATAAGGAAAACGCGTAATTGATAAGGAATATCCCATATTTTTCCTGGAAATTGGTGGTAGTAGACTATTCAATTAATTACTTGTAGAGAAACCAACATACAGGGGCGAGGCAGACATCTTAGGTTATTTTGTTCACTACAGGCGGAGGGAAGCTAGTCGACTCGAGCTGCCTCTAGCGGTGCTTCTTGGCACGAGGGAAATAACCACCCAAGAAAGTGACCTCTCCCATCCCTTTTGTGTTTGCGCTTCCCTTCTGGAATTATTGCAGTTGGTGGTAAAATTCAAAGAAATGTTATTGGAAAAATGTTAGTTCGAGCAAAATAAAAAAAAACGGTGGGTTTGATATAAATCAGTCAATAAATCGAGAAAAACCTTGATAAAACGATAAAACACGGCGGATAAAGAAAGATACGGTATAGAGAAGAGAGACAAGTTGAAATATTAGTTTCATCTAATTCTTGTAGACCTTCGGATTGATAGTGGCGCCGATTTATCTTCTTTTTCTTCTTCCGCTCCTCTTTATTTCTTGGCTGCATGGCGTCATCGGCGACATCTTCCACGGCGGCCGTGTGATGTATTTAACGGGGTCTAAGTTAATCTTCAAGCCCAATCGACGGCATAAACCATTGGGCTTGGAGATTAACTTAGAGTCCGCTAAATTATATTTTTCCTTCCATTTTATCGTCTCGGTCATCTTCTTCTTCGCGACTTCTCCTTTCAAATTCTTCCCATTCGAGAATTTACATTATAAATCGATAATATCTACAATCCAAATACGCTTTACAAAGAATATAAATCGACAGAAATTCGATTGATTAAAGAAGAACAGTTTGGTATTAAAATTTAAATTAAACTTATTGACAATTTCGTAATATAACCTTTAGATAAAATCAGGGATAGATTTAATTTTAGAAGTAGGAATGGAGAACAGAGTAATATCTGGGCGCGCGTCAAAGTCCCGGATCCCCTTCCAAGGGACGGAGGGGGTATGAACTAAGAGGCGTTAGCGCCATAGCGACAGAGTAAAAAAAAGGAATTACGTATTTTTCGCCGTCCCCGTCAGCAACGTCGTCAAAACCTAGTTTAAGTAAGCCAATAAGATAATTTAAACTTTTCATTACGTGTTGGAGGGAGGGGCTCTATACTGGGTGGTCTATGAGTCGGATTGAACCGTTCTCCATTCCTACTTTTAAAATTAATCTATTCCTGATAAATTATTAATTATAGATTCTCTAACCAAGCTGTCGGAACAGTTGTAATATACAATGAAAACATTTGGTTAAACTATTCCACCGACAATCATGAAGATTTAATATCAAACAGAGCTTTCAGTCTAAAATTAAATCCAAAAAGAAAACTAAAATGTATATATATTTTTTTTAAATTCAATTCAAAGCAAGAGCCTAAACCAAGAGTAACATAGCAATTTGTTTTTCAAATTGAATTTGAAAAATGGAAAGAGAGAGAGAGAGAGAGAGAGAGAGAGAGAGAGAGAGAGAGAGAGAGAGAGAGGGAGAAGAAAAAATCGACCTATTTGCAAATCTAATGGATTTCTGAGGTGAAAATATTTGAAGAAAAAATTGTGAGATTTCTTTTTTATCAACGTAAACGTTCATCGGATTGAATTTACCGGTGAAATGTATCTTTAAATTAAATTTGAATCTCGAACGTGTTTGTAAAACTAATGGGTCAAAACGCGAAGGGGGATACGAGTGAGTGTTTCAACTGGAAACTTTCGCGAAAAATTGGATCATTAAGTAAACAAAAATTGCGATTGAAATATTTTGCCAAGCTAAATACAAATATTGGAATCTAATTAACAAGTACAAATATTAAAAACGCGTAGCAGGGTTCATACAACTTTTGGAAAACAAATTTCCATGAAATTTCCAGGTTTTTTCCCCATATATTTCCAGGTGCAAGGCCACCTAGTTGGAGCAACTCCTTTGGGGAAAACTTACTCGAGCCTCAGAAGTTTTTACTTGAGTTTTCCCTGAATTTTACTGCAAATTACAAAATTCCCCGAGTTTTCCCTGAACCTTTACTCAACAATATATTTCCCGGACATTCGAAGGTATCCCAAGTTTGCATGAACCCTACCAGACACACTTACGGGCACGAAACACTTTGAAACAATCGAACTAACATTTTTCCAGAATGAATATTTCTTAGGTCAAACTATTGAGTCTTCCCCAACTCTTATGCCCCCATCCCAAACAAAATAGATAAAAAAAATAGAAAACCCGAACAATTCAGACAAATTGAGTTTGATTCAAATCCAGCTCCATTTCTCTCTTATAGATAGGCATTTCTTTTTTACCAGGCAAGTTCACCCCTGAAGCCAAGGCTCTAGTGTAATATATAAAGAAAGTTGCTGGGGCGTGAGCCCTCCAAACATCACGCGCCTCGTCATTGGCGCGTAGCAAATTACAAAAACGGACACGGAATAACCAATAAGGGGACATCGTCAAGATTCCTTACAGTCCAAAAAGTATAAAAAGATAAAAAACTTTCGAGTACCTCCAACTCACCAATAAGAAAAAATGAGACCCATATATACGGAAAAGGGTCTAAAAAAGAAATCTGAAAATTGTATTCCAGACACGTTCAGGTTGAATTTTTGGCGTGTGCGCGGACTAGTCTCAATGGTGTCAAGTATAGCGCCAATTCGCGCAGCACCCTATAGGATTGCCTAAGCTAACTAAAGATAAGATACGACAAGCGCGAAACGTATATTTTACACCCTGATGGAAACCACCGTGAGTGTACTTGGGAGTTGGAAAGAAAATTCCCTTTTACGTTTTTACGGATTTAGAAAATAAATATTGTAACAGTGGCTTTATACACGGGGGGACAGAGTGCGACAGTGAAGTGTAAACCGTAGGTATAGCTCTCACGTCTAATGGAGACCCTTATACATTTTCAACTGCAAATAAAGATACCCCAAGTTCTATATAAACGTGACATTTTCAACAGTCGTTCGTTAAGATAACGAGTCTCCTTTAGAGAGAGGTGACACAATGTTATTTTTCTTTAGAATAGATCGCTGCCATAAATAAACTATACCGGTATGTAACTTCAAAATCAGTTCAGTTCACTCACATGGAGCGAGAGCGCGGCGTATAGATATTATATCGACGTCATTTATAGTAGGGATAAGATAAATCTATCAAATTGTCAAACAAGATTTTGAATCGAAAACCGATTTTGTCATTCGCCGATACAATATCCAGACGTTACCTTATGGTTATTTGCGATTTATAAATCGTAATACATTACATATTTCTCTCTCACAAACACTCGTAATAGACTATATAGAATGGCGGTGTACGGAACCTAAATCCCAAAGACTTCAATATCATTAATGTTAAACAGAATTTAACAAGCGAGAGAGAGAGAGAGAGAAAGAGAGAGAGCCGAGTTAATCATCGTAGAAAATCAGTAAAAGGAGATAGGCCATCATCATTATACAGGGTGTTTTTGAAAGGTCCATCACAAATTAAGGAGCGTGATTATTGGACCAAACTGAGTGAAACGTATCAAAGAACATGGGGTCTACAACATTTAGTTTCGGAGATATGGCCCCCCAAACATTTGCCCCAAAAACGAAAAAATATCCCAAAATGTGGAGTAAGGGTTATTGCCATTACCCAACTTGTTTCGAAGTCATAGAGAATTTCAATAGCCTTGAATTTGAGAAACACTAATGTAACTTTAGATAGCAGAAGGGTATAAATGGGTAGAAGTACGCGTACGGCGGTAATGTTAAACTAATACCAAGTGTCATAGTGTTTTAACATTTCTCAGCACCCAGTAAAATGGTTGCGATTGAAGGTTGAGTTTGTTCATTACGTTAGTGTTTGATGTGTCACAGAGAAAACGCCATGATACGATCCCAATGTAAATGTATTTTTTATTAGTTCTTCATTCTTAATCTGTAACAAATAACTACTACAAGAATTGTTCAAAGTGTTCACCACCCGCGTTAAGGCAAACTTGAACACGCCTTACAAACGATTCCCTAACACGTTGCAAAATGCCTGGAGTATCGCGAATAGTTTGACAGGCATTAACGATTCGTCGACGAAGCTCTTCCACATCAGGTACTTCACTCTGATAAACTATGTCCTTCAAGTGGCCCCAAAGGTAGAAATCGCACGGGTTAAGGTCGGGTGATCGAGCAGGCCATTTCACGGGTCCACCTCGACCTATCCACCGAAAAGAGAACGTCGCGTTAAGGTGAGCTCGGACAGCGAGACTGAAATGTGGTGGTGCACCGTCATGCATGAACTACATTCTGCGCACCAAACCTAAGGGCACGTCGTCAAGTAATTCCGGTAAAACGTCTTGTAAGAATTGTAGGTACGCCTCACCGTTTAACCTGGGCTGTAGAAAATAAGATCCAATTAAATTGTCACCTACAATACCGCACCACACGTTTAAACTAAATTGTACTTGGTGAGATTTAACGAGCGTTGCGTGAGGGTTTCTTTGGGACCATTGATGCTTATTATGCAGGTTAATAATACCATCTTGCGAAAAATTAGCTTCGTCTGTGACTAACAGACTACGCGGGAAATCAATGGCGTTTATCAATGCGTCGTGGGTAGTCCGCGGAATTCAAACCTTGAACCTTTTGAAAATGGTAAGAATGAAACTGGTGACTTTTGAGGATTTTCCACACGAGCACGTGACCAACGCCTAATCGCTTACTCACCTGGCGGGTACTTGCTTCTGGTTCGTCCTCGAAAATAGTAAGGACTTCGTCTTCTACGGCCTCTGGGACTTCTTGCCCTCTAGGTTGAGGTCCACCATTTTACTGGGTGCTGAGAAATCTTAAAACACTATGACACTTGGCATTAGCTTTACATTACCGCCGTACGCGTACTTCTACCCATTTATACCCTTCTGCTATCTAAAGTTACAGTAGTGTTTCTCAAATTCAAGGCTATTGAAATTGTCTATGACTTCGAAACAAGTTGGGTAATGGCAATAACCCTTACTCCACATTTTGGGATATTTTCTCGTTTTTGGGGCAAATGTTTGGGGGGCCATATCTCCGAAACTAAATGTTGTAGACCCCATGTTCTTTGGTACTTTCCGCTCAGTTTGGTCCCATAAACACGCCCCTTAATTTGTGATGGACTTTTCAGAAACACCCTGTATAACGTAAATCTATAGAATAATCGGGATCCAAATATTTGGGCAAAGATAAGTTCAACAGCCGGGGCAAAGGCTGGCAGGCAAACACAGACTAATTCGAACGTCGCTCCTATAACTCCTTCATGCAGCAGTTTCCCCCACCCAAAACGTATTTTAATACGTCCTTTTGATCGCGATAAAGATGCAGTTCACGATGCGGGTAAAGGCCTGGAAAATTCAAGAATCCCGTGCTGCGGATATTATATAAACCCATCTCAACGAGAGAGTATATAAGCCTAATTTGAAAGCTAATCGCTATAGCTACAATCGCGAAATTTCTTGGCATTTCTCCCAATTTCGATGAAACCGGAGATTTTAGAGAACAGAAGCTCATTAATTAAAGTAATTGAACGTTAAAATGGTAAAGATAGACTACTAGCGATTGCCATAATTTCCGTGGCTAAGTATAGGTAGATATTGGTAAAATTGCAAATGAAAAACATCGACAAATAAATATAACGGAAAATGAAAAATGCATTACTTCAAGTCACGGAATTTTGTTTGATGATACAACTCGGAATTAACGATATCTAAGAAAACTTACGCGTGAATAATTTTTTGACAAACAGCACGATCTAGAAATAAATGGTAATTGTAGATATCGAATCTCAGCGTATTGGAAATTAACGATAGAATTTAGAAATTACCACCACCACGCCATTTCGACTTCGTAAAGGGGATATACAGGTGAATGTACGATGAATTCAAAGTTAATTCGAATGATGCTAGAGAGAGGGAAGATGGTTGCAGCTCGCAGCTAGGGGGGCGGTCGGTCATTGGTTCCATCCGTAACTCCATCCAGAATGCGCCAATATATACATAGATAGAAGACGAAAACGGTCTAAACCAATTCAATATAAACCTCCATTGATACGGTAGCAGCGTTGGATGGGATGGAGTATAGGTAAATGTATATACCTAAATGGTTTAGATGGAAGATGCCGGGATGGTGTGTGGATGCAGTCATCGTTATCTAACCATCAATTCGCGGGGGCGGAGAGTTGGTAAAGTTGGTAGCGGGGGTGGAGGGGGGAGCGCCCTGGCAATACAATACTAATGATCGGTCTATATACATAGGTACAGCGAAGCAGCTAGGCCGCAGTCTCTAAATCATCAAACGCGGCCGAGCTAAATTAGCGAGCTTGTTTTCTCCCACTTAGGTAATTGCCTATAGTTTGGTGTATACGCGTTATTAGGCATCCAATGACTTACAGTCCCCGCTAAGCCTATAGTATCCTAACAGCGTGACTATCGCCTGCGAGAGCCTACAATTCCAAAACTGTATACACACTATATATAAATCATCTCTAGACAGGAGATAAATTAAAAATTGGATAATAACCTATATAGGTGCTTCTAAACAAGGTGTACGGGGGGATGGATTTTCATACAACCTCCTGGGGCGCTTATCTCTAATTTACCTAATTGAAAATCGAGAGTGGCAGCGCGGTATACGATAAGTTTTAAAACGAGCTATCGTATCATGTTTCGAAAGAATTAAGGACCGCCCATTCACCCTCACTTATTTTCTTAATTACTCGATTAAAAACGTCGGTAAACAGAAATTAAACTTTCATAAACAGACGACGCGAATACGGGGAAGGGAAGGGTTGGATTAAAGTTATTAGCGAGATTAATATACATCCCAAAATAACAATTATATATTAACTGATCGGAGATGACGGTGTAATAAGGTAAATTGCGATAGATGCGGGTTAAGTTCGCATTCCGAAGCGGAGGTATGATTAAATACGCAAAACTAAATTGTTGTCCCCACTTTTATTTTAAACGTTTTTCTTAATTAAGACACTATACGACTGTTTCGTATCGACGGGATATTTGAAACAGTTCAACTACCTTTTGATTAAAAGAGATATTAGGAGATAGACGCCTTGTTGGAGAAACGAAAAAGATGAGGCAACTCTTTAAAAATGAGGGAACGAATATGGAGGACGATCAGTGGGCGTGATTCCATAGTTTGAAATATATGACGCCAGGTATCCATGATAGTCAGTCAAGCTGTCGCAGTTTTTTTAAATTATGAACTACCTTTCGATCTTTTACAGCTTCCTTATTCCACGGATCGCGTCATAAGGAAGGATATTTTATGGGTAAAAGATTAAAACTACCAACTGAATTCGAAATAAAGCTTATGGTATATAGGTGAGTTAAACTTCGGAACTCAAATTGACCTTAGAAGAAACAGTGACCTGTTAACAAGATAGTGTTACTTTAGTATACTTCAGGCCTATTGAATGTACCTAGTTCTTTCACAAAATTTTCTTTGAAAATACATACAGTGTGTTTCAGAAAGGTCCATCAGAAATTAAGGGGATGATTATAAATTCGAAAATGTAACATCCGTGACATTTTGCTGTCCGGGTCACCGTTTTCAAGACAATAATAAAATAATTAAGGGGTCCCAAAAGAAGAACCCCGTTAATTTCAGAGAGATTTTTCAAAAACCCTCTGTATACTTCGAAGTTTCTTAAAACCCCAATGCATGCATGCAAATGCAAACCTTTTAAAAATCGATAAATTTAAAAGAGCAAAGTAGAGTTTTCGGGGCCAGTCTAGGTCGTGCGAGGAAAAGCTTGAATAAAACTTAAAACTTAAAAAAAGGCCAAGCTTCTAGTAGGGTATATAAACCATCGAAGCGTGCAAGACCCGTATACACAAGGTAGAGGTAAGCGCAGAGAAATGTTAGACTTTCTTTACTTTATATATTTTAAAGAAAAACTAAGCTCTTCCGAAACTATGGTCGAGCGATTTTCAACCCTGCTCTGGCCCCTTTTCCTCGTGAGACAATCACCGGTCTAAGAGTTAAGTTCGCGTAAAGGGAAGTCCAAGAGGAGAGGACACTGGCATCCCGTTCGGAGGAAGGAAAAGTGGAGAAGAGAGAGAGAGGGTGAGAAAGCTTAAGAGAATCTGTTTGAAAATTTAAAACCCTTCTTTAAAGTATAATATAGGCAAAGAAAGTGTGGACAAAAATCTTCATAAACTATTCTTTCGATGCTCGACTAAAGTACGAGGGGTTGGACGCTTGATATTTTGATCTATGGAACCAGGAATACATATAGCTCATTGGAATAATTGTGTTAAATCCATTTTCGCTCAATGTATCTAGGCGAATTTTATGGGAAGAGCTATAGACTAATCATTACTTATGACGAATTTTACGTCACCAATAATCAATCTCGCTGCACATTGCTCGCGCCTGGGAACTCTCGTTGCTATACCAACCAATCAAGTCACAGAGTTAGAAAGACGTCAGAATTATGAGGCGTGGCGGATAGTAAGTTCTCATGTCCGGTCCATAAAACTCGCATAGAGATTAACATGGCAGATGTGGGGGCAAAATGAGTACGTATTCCAGTGGGAGCGATACAAATTTTTTGGAAAGCGAAGAATATTTTCCACGTTGAAATTTGTCAAAGATGTCCAACCCCTCTTTCTTGGTTTATACCTCTATAACAAAGTTTAAAGTTTAAACTTCAAGTTTCAAGACCCTAAACAGGTAAACTACAGTGTATAAATAAAATGAATGCGGTGAAGTTTTCAAAGAGTTTAGATACAAAGTCAAAGTCCCATTAAAAAAAACTCAAGTATAATATTCATCCTATTTATTTCTTTACTAAGGGGATTGAATGTAGGTAAGGTAAACAAGTTTTTAATAGGAATTCCTGTACAACTCCTCTTTCGAGTAGTTCGTTATAAATATCAAACATCTCTTACGGAAAAGTTTCTAGAACTTATATATCATTTAATGGGGTAGGATAAATATCCGGAGCGAAAATAAAAAAACACCTATTTCTAGTTTTGTACGCATTAATACTACCTATTGAATACCAAAACACCATTTAGAGAAGTTTCTTTAGATACTACTGGATATCTAAATGATTTTTTTTAAACATTACGGCATACGGTAGGGTTTTCCTTTTTAGTCTTATAATTCGGAAGGGGAGGAAAATTTAATGATCTTTCCTAAAAAGCACGTGCTGTTTTTAATAATTAAGAAGCGATTTTAATTGGTGTTTTAGTAAATTCCAGGTATAAGGTCAAGGTTTTATTATAGGAAGGGAAATATTAATATATAGTTCATTTAAAAATATATTTTGCTAAATATCAAACGTTTAATGGAAAGGTCTTGAAGATAATTAAAAACCAAAAAATAAAAAAAACCCAAATATATTAGCATTGTTTATGAAAACCTTTTCTCTCCGTTTGTTTCCGCTCTGCGACAAAATATTATATATTCCACAATCAATGACCGTAATATAAAAGGCCATGCAGTGTCGTTAAAAAAGCTGACCTTATTCCCAGCAACTAACCGCGTTATAGTTCCAGGCATAAGTTTATAAGATATGTTCCTTCCATAAGTATGATACTACCATACTCCGTAATGCTACTAAGGGACTTACAGCTCGAGATAGTTCTAGTAGAACGACAAACGAGTCAATTGAGAGTCCTACACTCGGATGGTTAATTAGTTTTGCAGGACTTCCATCTTCTCCTATTTAGTCTGCATTACTAAGCCATTGAAAGCGCCAAAACCAGGCATGCGTCGCTTTACCTCGAATCTATGACCTACATTGTCACTTCATGACAAGCTCCAGTTTGTAACCAGAGATTATCAGACTTATGGTGAACATATATTATGAACTTATGTTCCAGGGTATATAATTTAGGAAAACCATATTCTCGCTCGGTTGCTTAAAAAGTTTCGATTGGCGTCTGCGCAGTAAGCGCGCGCGGTTTATAATCTCTGACGTAAGCTCGAGAGGGATGAAACTAGAAAAACATTCAAAGGGCGATTCCAAAATAGCTTCGGCGCTGTACACTTTTGCGGTTACGACTTTATATAGTAAAGTAAAGCTTAGGCAATGAGATAAAGGTACATACATACACCTAACCCCTATCACGAGGACCTATCGGTTTGAGTAAAAAGTGCATATAAATAAAAAAGGGATTTTGGGGTTTATGGATGGCGTGACTAGGATTCATAATCTTGACATTCACGCGCCGCTTATTCGATGGCCGCAAGAGTCAGGTGATTTTCAAAGTACCATCGGCGTAAAGTGAAACTATACAGGGTGTTCTAAAAGGTGTGTATCAGAAATTAAGGGCTATATACTCTTTTGGCAATAAATTTCCAGTGGAAAATGTAGCTTCTAACACCATTTTGACGTCCGGGTCACCGTTTTCAAGTTATGATTTAGAGTGTTTTATGTATGACCCCTTAATTAAATTAGAAATCATAGTTTTCTCACTCTCTTAATTAATTTTAAGGGGTCATCCGTAAAATACTCTTTGCAATTATAACTTGAAAACGGAGGTGTGATGGAACATTTTCGACTCGAATAGACCTATTCACTTTAAGGGCCGCGCATGAGAAGTTGCAATGTTTGGGGGCATGAGTTATAGCGCTTCTATGGAGTTAAACGTGTAAACTAAACTACGATGGACGTATGGGAGACCTTTTGAAATTTAATATTAAAATAAAATGCCTAGTATTTAAAACCGAGATAGTACAATTAAAATCATGTTAAGAAATAAAGTGTTTAAGTTCTAATGGAAACGGTGCATTGATATTAGTAGGCCGCTATAACTCACTAAGCCTTGGCGACGGTACGGGATCATCGCTTGATCGGCGAATAGACGGCGATGTCCGCCGATGCCGTGCCGAAAGCGCTGTGTATAAATGCCCGTAAGCCCTGGCGCCCAATTTAGTGAGTAGAATTTCATTAAATGCCCTAATTTTACGTCTATCAATTGAATTTGATAAAATTTCACCTCGGAAGTTCAATTAATACTTTTACAACAAGTAATACAACACTGTTTTATAAAAATAAACTCGAATGCGTAGCAATAAGGCAAAAGGAATGGTTAAAAGTACTGCACTGCCCCCAAACATTCTTTCTACGCATGCTCACCTCTCGAAATTTTTCCCCCCTTCTCACCCCCGCTCTACCGGTGAAAAGGTCTATTCGTCTCCAAAAACTCTGACGGATCTTTCAGAAACACCCTGTATACTCGCGAATGGAAGGCGACCAAGCACTCGTAAATGAATAAAAGATGAAATGAAGTGAAAAATATATTAAGTGCATGGTGTATATTCAAGACATACTCTTCCTATTCGTTTCCCTTAAATTACTTAACCGAATTAGAGTGAATAGACCAAATTAGGTATACCTAATCTAAATAAAATCATATTGCAGCAAATTGTTTGTGTTTTTCTTTTCTTTTTGGTGTATTTCCCCATTGTGGTTTTTCTGTTTGCTTCGCTGTTCTTAAGTTACCGAGTAAATGGAGGAACAGTTCTTTCTCAAAGACCCATAACACGTAATGGTTATTTGAGTGTTTTTCTAACAAGCTCAATGGTTATAAGCTCACCGAAAAACGCGAATACGTAATAATAAACAAAACATAAGCTTTCTGGTCTATTTTTGTTGCCTACTACCCTAATTTTTCACTAGAAAATGCGAATAAAACCAAAACACGTGGGATAAATTGCGTAAAATAATGATCGAAGTCTACCAACAATTAAAATTTTAGGTGGAAATTTAATTAGATTTTTTTTGCGAGAGAGATAGATAGATAGATAGAGAGAGAGAGAGAGAGAGAGAGAGAGAGAGAGAGAGAGTGCCGCATTTTAACATGTTAGTCATAAAACAACTCAGTAATCTAACGTTCACTGCATACCATAATAGCTGCTGAAACAGTTGCGAAGTTCAACAGCAAGCAGGAAGAAGAAGAGAGAGAGAGAGAGAGAGAAGAGAGCGAGAGAGAGAGAGAGAGAGAGAGAGAGAGAGAGAGAGAGAGAGAGAAAATAAATAAATGAAATGTCATCACGTTCTGGTTCACGGTTCGTATGTATGTACCACGTGACTGCACGTCCTACAGCGAACCGCCTAATACGTGACCATGACACTCAGGGGGACCGGCCTTCCTTCATAGCAATGGTTCCTTAAGCCCTGTCCTCAAATATATTTATTCCATTTTCAAAAGAGGACCCTGGATGGGACGACCTGGAAGCAAGGACACACCCCCAGTACGAAAATAGCACTTATAATTCGTACAACTGCCTGGACCCTAATCTGAAGAGATAAATTCAACTGGCCAGAACTAAACGTTATTTTGGACAAATGCGAGCGCAATGAAAAGAGTTCATCGTCAAGGTAAATAGGTTATGAAATTTCGCAAACGAGTTTAAGTTGTTACTATAATTTTATTTCCCGCCTCTTTCTCCTTTTCCAATTTTTCCCGCTGTTTTATTTATGAAAGGCGTTTAGCGCTAGCGTGGTTTGGATTAAAATTGAGGGGAAACGATTAAAATGGACAAGACAATACGGAATTTTATTAATAATATCCGATGTTCGTGTCCTCTACAGTATATACATACATGCCTAGTTTCGCTTTTAACGTCGTCGTTCATATCATATAATATCGGGTAATTTCTCATTTTCAGGAGTGAAACGGTATGGATCGTGATTATTTTACGAGTGCAGGGCCCGAGTGATTTGAAAGTATAAAATACCGCAGTATACATATATCTTTTCCAATTATCTAATAAATTCCCCAAAAATGCAAAATTTCCGTAAACAGTCGGAAATTGAAAGACAAACAAAGTTTTGTTAATGCACGCGAAGTTTCTATACAGGAAATTAATGTAAACTTCTGTGTTGGGAAATATTTCAAAAGAAAATATGCTTCTGAATTATCGTCTAATCCCACTTTGAAAGCGTCAAGACGACAGCTATAAAATATAGAAAATAAAACAACAGGAAACTAAACTAGCTATAGGCCATAAGCTTCCTTAAGAATTTTTAAAGATTTAAAGCCAGCCAGAACAAAGTCTATATAGTTAAATCTTAAAACTTAATCCAATGAAGATTACAGATAAGACGTACGAGCTGGTGGAGCGGGCCTTTGAAAATTAAAGCTCGCTATAGAATATACTGTATACAGGGCTACGTAAGACGCTTGGTGTTAACTTTAGAGAATAGAATAGATCCTACCGAGAAACACTGCCGGTATATAAAACAAGGGAAAATGGTAAAATGCCAGCGCGAGGGGGTCCAGCCCGATCCAATTCAATTACGAAAGCCGGCCGGTAAAGGATGGAGGAGAAAATGGAGAAGGGGGAGAAGGAGAAGGGTTACTATTATACAACGCCTAACCCTAACTCGAAGGGTATACATACACGGCTCAGTTGACAGTGAAACACGACAAATACCCTTCAACATATGTAATACTAACATCAGTGACAACAAAGACGCGTAAGGATTATAGTACATCGGCAGTGTTCCTCTCATTAAATTACACGGCAGTGTCCTGTTTGGTCAAAAGAGCTAGGCGAAGCTAAGATGGGATGGAGAACGAAGCAATCCACTGACGAAGCTGAATAGTGTAGAGGGCTAACAGTATTGTAGTGGTTACCACCTTCTTCCCAACCTTAAGCCTAATTAATTCTACCCAACATGGACGAGCTATATCAGAAACGATCCCGTTTGAAACTAAAGGGTTAATTCATTCAAATCGGGGGAAGATGAAATAACCGGTATCATTAACAATAGTATAGAGCTTCACCCACCTTCAACCATATTAATTCTTTCCCTCCGGAACAAGCCATACATACATCCGTGTCTCCCGAGATTTAGCTACGTATATAAGTTCCCCCATACCCATATATTCCTTTTGGTTACCACTATCCTATATAGCTTACCACAATCCCGCGGCTGCATGCGCTATATCTCTAATAGAAGAAGGGTTGGTATGGGCGACTTCTCGAGCTGTAAAAGAGGAGAGAGAAAGTGTGTTGAAGATGCTTCATAAATTCGCAGTTGATGAATATTGGTCGTATATAGAATCCGTGCATGCCATCACTCTAGAGACTCGATTCTTGGTGTGGTGCTCTCTGGGTATGAGAACGTTACGCTAAGGGAGTGTTGGGTAAAAACTGCGCTAGAGAATGAACTCTAGTGGCGCGCCACACTCATCTCATATTTTATAAAAATCCCGGCCGGTCTGGTGATTTTTCATAATTTTCCAAAAAAAAAGGAAAACCTATTTAATTCTATTAGTAAAAGACATAAAGTCCCTTTTCCCTTCTCTTAACGGAAGGAAACCGAAAAAGATGGCCGCTTGATAGTGCCGCGGGCGCCTTTACTCATTTATTCTAATTTTCCATACTCGTAAAAATGCTTCAATCCCTTTTCTCTACCCCTATATCATAAACTTCATGAATTCCTTCATTCATCCCATGAAGTTTCAACTGTAACTCAACAGCGAGACTAAAATAAGTTACCTTACAATGACGTTATAGGGGGATATTCTTGCAACTATTCATTAAATTCTTCTTAAAATGAGTAAAATCTAGCTTGGGGAAAAGTAATCGAGGAGAATTTTAGTGGAAGGGGGGGGGGTTAAGGCAGACAGACACCCATTCTAATTTGGTAAAGAGAGAGAGAGAGAAAGAGAAAGTCGACCAAGGGACTGTCCTAATGACGATATTAAATTTTTCTCTCCCTTCGTTTCCAATTCTTATAAAAATTGATGACGTCCAACGTGACCCCGAGTCGGTGACCTCTTTAGCCAAATGGAAAGAAGGGATATGTCTTTGCAAGATGGCTGAATGTTTGAATGATAGAGAGAGAGTTAGTTTATAGTTATAGAACTTTAAACAGGTTAATTAGTGCGGTTGTTTTAAAAGTTTGCGTTGTTTTGTAATTCTTTCTATGATGTGAACATTAAAGACTAGTATGGTTTTGGGGAACCATAAAAGAGAATGAAGCGATTATGAAATGTTAATTAAGATAAATTACACTCCATAAATTGTTGCGCTAATTATCACGGCACGTTATTTTAAGTGTAGCAGTTTACTTTAAGTTTTTTCGAGCTTGAATGGGAAACAAACCCGTGTAGATGTTGGCTGAAAAATTAACCCTTAATTAAACCGCGTCAAGACCAAGGACTTATCAAAGAAAATTAGGCCAGTCTTCCATCGTATGTCATAAGCAATAACTTCAATGTGTCCTTACGATTCACCATTGCGGACAGAAAAGTCACCAGCAGTATCTGACCAATAATTCCCAGGACGCGGATATAACAAATTACATCCCGACGCTGTTCCCCCTCACACTAAGTTCCCTTTCTTATTTCCTCTCCTACGCATGCAGCCAGATAAAAAAAAAACCAGAGAGCTACGGGAGAGAAAAGGAAAGAGACATATTTGATAGGCTCCCTGGTGAAACTTGGCACGCTCATCCCCATTACTAGGGCCGCCAACGTTGTTGCTTTTATACAGCAGAGCGGCAAAGCATTATTGTTCTTAGATTGCGGATAGACTATTCGGATTACGAAAAGCTCGCGTATAAGGCGTACTACGTATTTCTCTGGCAAAACCAGTTTTTCCCATTACAGCGACAACATGCGACTGATGTCTTTCTCTCATCCCTGTTCATTCTCTTTTTTAATATCCTCTTCCGTTCACGCTTCCTATTTCGGAAGTAAACTGCGGAAAGGCGTAAGGTATTCTCCATAAACTGGTAGCCTTCGCTTCATTGCTTCCATAAATTGGGATGAACTTTTACCAGAGTTCACGTATGGTTTATAGTTTTGTTTTCATCGAAAGAACAATATTACATCGCGGAGGAAAAGAGACAAGGCAACTGTTTTCCTTATCATACGCGTTATTACGGCGTAGCTCTAAAAATCTCCTAGCGCCAATCCATCCGTAAATAAGGGGCTAATGGGTATAGGACAAGGGAGCGAGTATTACAGCACCCCATCCACCGACCCTTCGTCTTCTACTACTACTTCTTTACTTCCTGATACTAGCCTATAGTCCTTCTATATCTTCCTTAAACGAACTTCATATTTAATTCATAACCTTCTAAATTTATGCTTCCCCTTGGTTTTAACACGATAACCCCCCCAAAGAACTGGCAATGGCGAATATAGTAGTAAGTTTTCGGCTTTTCTTCGGGAGGGAACCAGGGCCCGGGCAAAATAACCTAATGGATATTTACTGTTTACCCCCAAGACCCTGCTGTATGGCAAGGGTATTTAGGCTTAGCATCAAGGCGCTATAAGAAATATGGTAAGTTCGGGTACTAAATCGGAACAAGCGATTCGCTCGAGTGCCTTAAGGATTTTCGTGATTTTCAGTCTTCCCTAACCCTCTTCATCTTTATTTAGGGATACTTATTTTAGCGAAAAACAGCTAGGATCTTATATTATTAAAATTACAAAAACTTTTTATTCCACAAACAACGCGAATAAGTACTCATTTGGGAATTGGACTGCATTATCAAGAAAGAGATGGATGATTTGTTCGAATCGCTATTTCGCGAATACCACGTGATTTAATGCGCGAAACTAATTANGGGAAATAGGGATATTTTTTAAACTAGTCCTTGGGACCAATGACCCCCCAGCGTCCGAAATAATAAACTGGTCTCCGAACTGGTCCCAGCCTTTGCTCTCCTATAGATTTGCAATTATAAACTGGTCCCGAGGACCAGTAACCCCCACTTCTTGAATTAAAACTAGTCCAAGCAATTAATAAACTGGTTTTGGACCAGAGGAAGTGTGCTATTTCCCAGACTGCTAGACATACGGAATTCTCTAAAAATGGAATTTCAATAAAAATAAATAAAGCAGACGACAGAAAGGGAGAGAAAAAATATTGCTCGCCGAAAAAACGGCTCTGTGAAAACCTCTCGCCGCAGTGATAAGCAAAATTTCGGTGCGAGAAAGCGGAATTTTGCGGCAAATTTCGATCTCGTGAAAACCAGCCTTAAACTCTAGATTCTCGCAAAAGATTGTTCATTTACTAGAATTCATTTAAAATGCATGGATACAAGCGCGGCTAATTCAGTCGGTAGAGCACATGGCTCTTATCTCGGGGTCGTGGGGTCGAGCGACACGTTGGGCGCTAAAAACAATATTTGAGGTTTCCCGTACTACACTAAAACTAGTGATACCCGCCACAGATAACCCATTCACTGAAATTCAATTAAAATGCTTGGATACAAGCCCGTATAGCTCATCGGTAGAGCACGACACTCTTATGGCTCGGGTCGTGGTTCGAGAACAACGTTGGGCGCTAATCAACATTTTGAACTTTGCCAATACTTAAACTCTAGATTCTCGCAAAAGATGTTCATTTACTGGAATTCATTTAAAATGCATGGATACAAGCCCGCTAGCTCAGTCGGTAGAGCAAGAGACTCTAATCTCGGGGGCGGTGGGGTCGAGCCCCACGTTGGGCGCTTTGTGACAATTTTGAACTTTGCCAATACTTAAAACTCTAGATTCACGCAAAGATTGTTCATTTACTGGAATTCATTTAAAGTGCATGTATACAAGCCCGGGTAGCTCAGTCGGTAGAGCACGAGACTCTTAATCGCGGGGTCTGGGGTCGAGCCCCACGTTGGGAGCTTCGTGACAATTTTGAACTTTGCCTATACACTAAAACTCTAGATTCTCGCAAAAGATTGTTAATTTACTAGAATTCAGTTAAAATGCATAAATACAAGCCCGGCTAGCTCAGTCGGTAGAGCACGAGGCTCTTAATCTCGGGGTCGTGGGTTCGAGACCCACGTTGGGCGCTAAACAACAATTTTGAGGTTTTCCCGTACACTAAAACGGGATATACCCGCAATAGATAACCCATTTACTGAAATTCAATTAAAATACATGGATACAAGCCCGGCTAGCTCAGTTGGTAGAGCACGAGACTCTTAATCGCGGGGTCTGGGGTCGATCCCCACGTTGGGAGCTTCTTGACAATTTTGAACTTTGCCTATACACTAAAACTAGTATACCCGCAATAGATAACCCATTTACTGAAATTCCATTAAAATGCTTGGATACAAGCTCGACTTGCTCTGTCGGTAGAGCACGAGACTCTTAATCTCGGGGTCGTGGGTTCGAGCCCGAGTTTGGGCGCTAATCAACAATTTTGGACTTTGCCAATACACTAAAACTCTAGATTCTCGCAAAAGATAGTTCATTTACTGGAATTCATTTAAAATGCATGGATACAAGCCCGACTAGCTCAGTCGGAAGAGCACGAGACTCTTAATCTCGGGGTCGTGGGTTCGAGCCCCAAGTTGGGGCGCTAATCAACAATTTTGAACTTTGCCAATACTTAAAACTCTAGATTCTCGCAAAAGATTGTTCATTTACTGGATTTCATTTAAAATGCATGGATACAAGCCCGGCTAGCTCAGTCGGTAGAGCACGAGACTCCTAAATTCCGGAACATGGGGTCGAGCCCTACGTTGGGCGCTTCGTGACAATTTTAAACTTTGTTGTAATTCGAGTCGTCAGGGAAATTATTAGACGTTAGTTTAATTGTAAAAACTAGAAAATGAGGTAAATTTATTGAGCAAAAATTGGTTACATGTTTACAGCTCGGTGGCTAGTACAAGAGTGATATTTTTAGAGAGGGTCAAAGTAAAATGTCCTCTCTTCTTTCAAAAAGGGGGAGGCACTCCTATTTTTAGGTAAAAGTATTCGAAAAAGGTTAACAAGCGCGAACTTTGAGGGTTAGATAGTGATCTAAAAAAAGGGGAATGGCTCCATACTGGGTGGTCGGTTTATCAGTTCAATAACAAAAACAAGTCGTCGCGTGCGATACCTTCAAACTAAACAAGTCGTCGCGATACATAAAAGTAAACAAATCTCAACATCATCCCCGCGCAATGACATTGTCATTCATGTTTCTAGTCATTAACTTCTAAGTTGCAAAGCAACTGAACTGGCCTTTTTATGATGTTCGTGGTTTTTAACGAGCATGATCAATGAGACCATCACGTCCTCGAAATACTTCAGTTATTTTTCCCATCTTCCACATGGATCTTGGCCTAACATCTTCTGTGATTAAAACCACGTCATTCACTTCAAATTCTTTGGTTCCCTTAACGAACTGACTGCGATGGGCTGAACGCAACTCAAGTAGATACTCCTTCCTCCATCTTCTCCAAAAGGAGTCTAATAGAGTCTGTCTATAGAGCAGTCTTTTCTTCAAGTCGTTTTTCTTGAGTTGAACTTTCGTAAAGGTTCTCGGTGGTAGTAACGGACCTTTCTTCCGGTAAGAAAGTCCGAGGGAGCTAACGGAACTGGTTCGTCCTTGTCATTCATGACGTAAGAGAGGGGGCGGGAGTTCAAAACGGCTTCTGTCTCACTTAGAGTAGTCTGGAACTCTTCGAAGCTTAAAGAAGTTTTTCCCAAATTTTTACGCAATGCCGTCTTCACTGTTCTAACAAGCCTTTCCCAGTATCCACCCCACCAACTGGCTCTTTCAATTATGTAGGTCCACTTTATTCCTTCTTGACCAACATAATTTTGTACGGGTGGTTCTTTAGTTAGCTTAAACAATTCTTCCAAGTCATTTTCGGCCCTTTTAAAGGTCTTTGCGTTATCTGATTGAATTTCAGAGCAGATTCCTCTTCTCGCAAAAAATCTTCTTAGAGCTAGGAGAAACTTGTCCGTCGTCAAGTCTGTAACGAGTTCTAGGTGAATAGCCCTTGTTGTACTACAGGTGAATAGAGCTATGTAAGCCTTCTTTGATTCTTTTTCAATTTCGACGTAAACTGGGCCCGCGAAGTCAATACCTGTGACGTCAAATGGTCTTGATTCTAGCATTCTTTCTTTAGGCAAAGGTGCTGTAGCTACAATAGGAGGTTTGGCGCTATACCTTTTGCATGTCATGCATTTCTTTAGAATAGATTTGGCCACTTGACGACCTCTGATCACCCAAAATGTTTCTCTAAGATGAGTTAAAGTTGCAGATAGACCTCCATGCATTGACTTCTCGTGGTGATACAAGATCTGTAGTTTTGCCAAATAATGTTTTTCTGGAATTATATAGGGATGTCTTTCGGCATAAGAGAATTCTGCTAATTTTAATCTTCCACCAACTCTTAGTGCTCCCTCTTCGTCAAGGAATGGAGAGAGGTCGTAGAGTTTGGATTCTTTCGGTACAATTTACTTAGCTTCAAGAATCTTCAATTCAAGACCGAAAGCTTCGGCTTGTGATCGCTTGATCCAATACAACTCGGCCTTTCTAAGTTCATCGCTATCGAGTGATGTTTCTTTCTTCTTTTCATTTCCTTTCTTGCAGTTTTCTATAAATCTCATAATCCAAGCAGTAATGCGAATTACCCGCGAAAGTTTGCTCTTGTCTTCAAGATTGAAAAGAGGCTCGTTGATTTCCTTGACGCATGGATTTTGAATTATTTCATCAAATTTCGGTCGGAGTTCTTCGTTGACGATTTCAAAGTTTTCTGTTACTTCTGATGGCTTGGGTAATTCAACTTCTGTTCTTAAGAATTCTGGACCAGTCCACCAACTCGTATTTTGGAGTAGGTCCTGTAACTTCATTCCTCTAGTTAGGAAATCTGCCGGATTGTACCTTCCGGGGCAATGTTTCCAAGTGCTTGGTTCAGAGCCTTGCTGAATTTCACGAACTCGGTTCGCTACAAAAGGTTTCCATCTATTGGCGCTTCCTTGAATCCAATTCAGGGTGATGGTTGAATCAGTCCAGTAAAACATTCTTGGGTTAAGTTTGGAAAAGTATTCTTTAGTGTGGTTCATTAAGCGAACAGCAATCACCGCTCCCATTAATTCAAGGCGTGGTAGCGTTATCTTCTTCAGGGGTGCTACTCGTGTTTTGCTGGTTACGAGTATCGTTCGGATCTTTTCGTTCTTCGTTTTAAATCTTAGGTAGAGAGCAGCTCCGTAAGCCTTCTCACTGCTGTCAGAGAAACAATGTAGTTCTACGTTCCTTATGATTCCGTCTTCAGCTTCTTCAAAGTAATATCTTGGAATGTATACCTCATTTAAGGCAGGTAGTTCTTCACACCACTTGTTCCATTTCTCTTGGATATCTGAAGGTAGACTCTCATCCCAGTCTGTACCTCTTTCCCAGATCTCTTGGAAAAGACATTTTACGCGAATGATAAAAGGGGCCAAATATCCAACAGGGTCAAATATTCTTGAAGAAGCCTTTAATACAAATCTTTTCGTGTCCTTTCTTTCTTCAAGGAAGTTAAGAAGATCCGTAGCGTCAAACTGGATGACATCTTGTTCAGGATTCCATTTTATTCCCAAAACCTTCAATAGAGAAAATCCATCTTGATGTTCTGTTAATTCTTCCTTTTCTTTCATTGTTTCATCCCAATTTTCTCTTAATTCGCTAGAATTAGTCTTCCATTTGCGGAGATTCATGTTGGCTTCCATCATAATTTCTTTAGAGTCCCGCGTAATTTCTAGGGCCTTTCTCACATCATCTTCACCCCCAGTCAAATCGTCTACATACAGAAAATGTAACAAGAGCTCGTAGACCTCAGGGTGCGTGTTCTTGTACTTTTCAATATGATGTCTAATTGTTGCAGCGAGGAGAAAGGGACTTGGAGAAACGCCAAATAAGACTCTCGTCATTCTCAAAACCAATGGCTCAGTTGCTTCTTGGGGGTTTTCTGTCCAAAGAAATCTGACCACGTCTCTATACGATTCCGCCAGGCTAACTTGCAAAAATGCCTTTTCGATGTCGGCAGTGAAAGCAACCTTTTTCATCCTGAATGTGATCAACTGCTTCAATAGATCCGTGTTCATGGTTGGACCGGTATAGAGACATTCATTAAGAGAGGGGTGTCCTTCTTCTTTCGCAGAACCGTCAAATACTACTCTTAATTTCGTACTCGTTCTTTGCTCTTCAATGATTGGATGATGCGGCAAGTAGAATACTTTGTTTGTGGAATCTGGCATCAATACTTTCTCGGCGATTCCTTGTCTTAGATAATCGTTTATGACCTTCGAATATTCTAAGTATAGCTCTGGATTCTTAATGAATCTTTTCTCAAAACTTTCGAAACGCTTTCTGGCATTGCCATAATTTGTTGAGGAAAGTTCCTTTTCTTCTCTCCACGGGAGGTTTACCTCGTACCGATTATTTTCAAACTTGATTGTAGATTTAAATAATTCGATTGCTTTCCCTTCTTCAGTGGATTCCAGCGAATCTGTCTGGTCAGATATTCCAATCGCGTCCAGTTCCCATAATTTTTTCAACTGTTGTGAAGCTAGTTCTTCTTCAGTCTCTAGAGACGTAACAGAAAGAACTGTTACGGAATTAACGGCAATCTCTTTATCCGAGCCTTCAGAAAATCCGTGGACAGTCCATCCAAAAATTGTTTCTACCGCTGCTAGTCTTTGTGTTAAAAATTCCATTCTTCCGGTGACTACCTTCCAATAATATTCGCTTCCTATGAGAAGATCTATTTCTTTCGATTCTAAATTTTCGTCCGCCAATTTTAATCCTCGATTGTTCATTTCTTCTTGTAGTATTAAGCTAGGAATTTGCAGCGTGCCAGAGCATAGCTTAGGAGATTCTAGGGCTTCTATTGTTAATTCATTTTCTGTTTCGAGGTCCTTTAAGGTTAACCTGACTCGTCTTCGTTTAACTATAGTAGGAATGGTCGATTCAAAGGCGAATATTTTCACGTTTTCTATTCCCATAGTTGGCAGGTTCAATTTTCTTGAAACGTCTTCGCGTATAAACGTACGCTGGCTACCGTCATCAAGAAAAAGTCGAATATTCATGGATGAATCTTCATGAATAGCAAGAACACCTGCAGTTTTCAGGTAAACCACTTCTTCCCTTCCTTCTCGAGCGAGAGGGGCGCAGTTTTGGCTTATTGTTTGTTCTGCTTCCCTCTCCTTGCCTTTGTCCGGAAACTTCATTTCACAAACCTAGACTTCGTGTCTCTTTTGGCATAGTGGACAGCTCAATTCGGCCTTACAATCTCTCGCTGGATGTTTTCTATCAAATTGGTGAAGGCATTTCGTCTGGTATAAGGGTTCTTAAAAGCGGCATGAACATGACGTCATACGAGTTTAGTGGAACCCCCATAGTTTCTAGACTACGAATTTGAACTTCTATCCGATCGTACAATTTCCTGAGTCCTTTAATATCATTCATATCCTTGACGGGGTTTTCACTCAAGAGATTTTTCATGTGAGAACTCTTGATAATCCTTGTTCTCCCAAATCTATTCTTGAGTTTATCTACTGCTTTCTTATAATTAGCAGAGGTTAAGGAGAAACCAGCTATTGAGCCTGCGGCTTCTCCTCCAACGTATGACCTTAAGTATCCAAACTTAGTGACGTCATCTTCTGCAGTGTTGTGGATGGCCATTTCAAATTGGGACCAAAATCCATTCCACTGACTTGGATCTCCCATAAATTTTTCAATAACCAATTTAGGTAGCTTAATGGATGGGGTTCTTCTTTCTTGACTATGAACGGAACCGTTTCCATTTGCGGAAGGGTTGATCGATGCATAATCAAGTGTAGGAAGTCTTCTACTTTCTATAAATTCAGTCAATAAACATTTTACTCTTACTATTCCTTCTCTGTAATTTTCAGCATTTTCCATTTCCTGGTTCAAGGTTTCTTCGTCTTCGGATAAGTTTATAATTTCTTCGTCTAATCCGAATAACAGTTTTTCTTTGGCACTTAACTGTTCATAGTGAACCTTCATGTTGGAAACTGTGGTCGATGGTGAATTTACTTCTCTTTCTATCTTGTTAATTAGCGTTGTGGTCATTCGTCTTAAAGTGGTTCTCTTTTGTTTCATCATTCGTAATCCAGTATCGTCGTCTATTTCGTCTGCCATGTCGTCGATTCTTCTAGCGTAATTTCACAATCACCTTAATTGTTCCTTGTAATTTCAGTTCTTTCGTCTTTCTTCGTTTCGGGTCGTTTCGGGAACAATAAAGATTTCATCGGGAAATTTCACTCATTTTAATTAAATCTAACTATTATCTAAAGGGGTTCCCCGGTTTCGGCACCATGTTGTAATTCGAGTCGTCAGGGAAATTATTAGACGTTAGTTTAATTGTAAAAACTAGAAAATGAGGTAAATTTAATGAGCAAAAATTGGTTACATGTTTACAGCTCGGTGGCTAGTACAAGAGTGATATTTTTAGAGAGGGTCAAAGTAAAAAGTCCTCTCTTCTTTCAAAAAAGGGGGAGGCCCTCCTATTTTTAGGTAAAAGTATTCGAAAAAGGTTAACAAGCGCGAACTTTTAGGGTTAGATAGTGATCTAAAAAAGGGGAATGGCTCCATACTGGGTGGTCGGTTTATCAGTTCAATAACAAAAACAAGTCGTCGCGTGCGATACCTTCAAACTAAACAAGTCGTCGCGATACATAAAAGTAAACAAATCTCAACAAACTTTGCCAATACACTAAAACTCTAGATTCTCGCAAAAGATAGTTCATTTACTTAAATTAAGTTAAAGGTTTCTGGTTTCAAGCCCGACTAGCTAAGTCGATAGAGCACGAGACTACTCATATCGGGGTCGAGGGTTTCGGCCCTATGTTGGGCGCTAAACAGTAATTTTGAGGTTTTCCCGTACACTAAAACTAGAGATACCCGCAACAGATAACCCATTTACTGAAATTCAATAGAATGCTTGGATACAAGCCCGGCTAGCTCAGTCGGTAGAGCACGAGGTTCTTAATCTCGGGGTCGTGGGGTCGAGCGACACGTTGGGCGCTAAACAAATATTTTGAGGTTTTCCCGTACACTAAAACTAGAGATACCCGCAACAGATAACCCATTTACTGAAATTCAATTAAAATGCATGAATACAAGCCCGGCTAGCTCAGTCGGTAGAGCACGAGACTCTTAATCTCGGGGTCGTGGGTTCGAGCCCCACGTTGGGCGCTAAACAACAATTTTGAGGTTTTCCCGTACACTAAAAGGGGATATACCCGCAATAGATAACCCATTTACTGAAATTCAATTAAAATACATGGATACAAGCCCGGCTAGCTCAGTTGGTAGAGCACGAGACTCTTAATCGCGGGGTCTGGGGTCGATCCCCACGTTGGGAGCTTCTTGACAATTTTGAACTTTGCCTATACACTAAAACTAGTATACCCGCAATAGATAACCCATTTACTGAAATTCAATTAAAATGCTTAGATACAAGCTCGACTTGCTCCGTCGGTAGAGCACGAGACTCATAATCTCGGGGTGGTGGGTTCGAGCCCGAGTTTGGGCGCTAATCAACAATTTTGGACTTTGCCAATACACTAAAACTCTAGATTCTCGCAAAAGATAGTTCATTTACTGGAATTCATTTAAAATGCATGGATACAAGCCCGGCTAGCTCAGTCGGAAGAGCACGAGACTCTTAATCTCGGGGTCGTGGGTTCGAGCCCCAAGTTGGGCGCTAATCAACAATTTTGAACTTTGCCAATACTTAAAACTCTAGATTCTCGCATAAGATTGTTCATTTACTGGAATTCATTTAAAATGCATGGATACAAGCTCGGCTAGCTCAGTCGGTAGAGCACGAGACTCCTAAATTCCGGAACATGGGGTCGAGCCCTACGTTGGGCGCTTCGTGACAATTTTAAACTTTGCCAATACACTAAAACTCTAGATTCTCGCAAAAGATAGTTCATTTACTTAAATTAAGTTAAAGGTTTCTGGTTTCAAGCCCGACTAGCTAAGTCGGTAGAGCACAAGACTACTCATATCGGGGTCGAAGGTTTCGGCCCTATGTTGGGCGCTAAACAGTAATTTTGAGGTTTTCCCGTACACTAAAACTAGAGATACCCGCAACAGATAACCCATTTACTGAAATTCAATAGAATGCTTGGATACAAGCCCGGCTAGCTCAGTCGGTAGAGCACGAGGTTCTTAATCTCGGGGTCGTGGGGTCGAGCGACACGTTGGGCGCTAAACAAATATTTTGAGGTTTTCCCGTACACTAAAACTAGAGATACCCACAACAGATAACCCATTTACTGAAATTCAATTAAAATGCATGAATACAAGCCCGGCTAGCTCAGTCGGTAGAGCACGAGGCTCTTAATCTCGGGGTCTGGGTTCGAGCCCCACGTTGGGCGCTAAACAACAATTTTGAGGTTTTCCCGTACACTAAAAGGGGATATACCCGCAATAGATAACCCATTTAATGAAATTCAATTAAAGTTCATGGATACAAGCCCGGCTAGCTCAGTTGGTAGAGCACGAGACTCTTAATCGCGGGGTCTGGGGTCGATCCCCACGTTGGGAGCTTCTTGACAATTTTGAACTTTGCCTATACACTAAAACTAGTATACCCGCAATAGATAACCCATTTACTGAAATTCAATTAAAATGCTTAAATACAAGCTCGACTTGCTCCGTCGGTAGAGCACGAGACTCATAATCTCGGGGTGGTGGGTTCGAGCCCGAGTTTGGGCGCTAATCAACAATTTTGGACTTTGCCAATACACTAAAACTCTAGATTCTCGCAAAAGATAGTTCATTTACTGGAATTCATTTAAAATGCATGGATACAAGCCCGGCTAGCTCAGTCGGAAGAGCACGAGACTCTTAATCTCGGGGTCGTGGGTTCGAGCCCCAAGTTGGGCGCTAATCAACAATTTTGAACTTTGCCAATACTTAAAACTCTAGATTCTCGCATAAGATTGTTCATTTACTGGAATTCATTTAAAATGCATGGATACAAGCTCGGCTAGCTCAGTCGGTAGAGCACGAGACTCCTAAATTCCGGAACATGGGGTCGAGCCCTACGTTGGGCGCTTCGTGACAATTTTAAACTTTGCCAATACACTAAAACTCTAGATTCTCGCAAAAGATAGTTCATTTACTTAAATTAAGTTAAAGGTTTCTGGTTTCAAGCCCGACTAGCTAAGTCGGTAGAGCACAAGACTACTCATATCGGGGTCGAGGGTTTTGGCCCTATGTTGGGCGCTAAACAGTAATTTTGAGGTTTTCCCGTACACTAAAACTAGAGATACCCGCAACAGATAACCCATTTACTGAAATTCAATAGAATGCTTGGATACAAGCCCGGCTAGCTCAGTCGGTAGAGCACGAGGTTCTTAATCTCGGGGTCGTGGGGTCGAGCGACACGTTGGGCGCTAAACAAATATTTTGAGGTTTTCCCGTACACTAAAACTAGAGATACCCGCAACAGATAACCCATTTACTGAAATTCAATTAAAATGCATGAATACAAGCCCGGCTAGCTCAGTCGGTAGAGCACGAGGCTCTTAATCTCGGGGTCTGGGTTCGAGCCCCACGTTGGGCAATAAACAACAATTTTGAGGTTTTCCCGTACACTAAAAGGGGATATACCCGCAATAGATAACCCATTTAATGAAATTCAATTAAAATTCATGGATACAAGCCCGGCTAGCTCAGTTGGTAGAGCACGAGACTCTTAATCGCGGGGTCTGGGGTCGATCCCCACGTTGGGAGCTTCTTGACAATTTTGAACTTTGCCTATACACTAAAACTAGTATACCCGCAATAGATAACCCATTTACTGAAATTCAATTAAAATGCTTAGATACAAGCCCGACTTGCTCCGTCGGTAGAGCACGAGACTCATAATCTCGGGGTGGTGGGTTCGAGCCCGAGTTTGGGCGCTAATCAACAATTTTGGACTTTGCCAATGCACTAAAACTCTAGATTCTCGCAAAAGATAGTTCATTTACTGGAATTCATTTAAAATGCATGGATACAAGAACGGCTAGCTCAGTCGGAAGAGCACGAGACTCTTAATCTCGGGGTCGTGGGTTCGAGCCCCAAGTTGGGCGCTAATCAACAATTTTGAACTTTGCCAATACTTAAAACTCTAGATTCTCGCATAAGATTGTTCATTTACTGGAATTCATTTAAAATGCATGGATACAAGCTCGGCTAGCTCAGTCGGTAGAGCACGAGACTCCTAAATTCCGGAACATGGGGTCGAGCCCTACGTTGGGCGCTTCGTGACAATTTTAAACTTTGCCAATACACTAAAACTCTAGATTCTCGCAAAGATAGTTCATTTACTTAAATTAAGTTAAAGGTTTCTGGTTACAAGCCCGACTAGCTAAGTCGGTAGAGCACGAGACTACTCATATCGGGGTCGAGGGTTTCGGCCCTATGTTGGGCGCTAAACAGTAATTTTGAGGTTTTCCCGCAAGGGGGGCTGAATCGCGAAACTCGTTTACCGAAATTTTTCCTCTCTCGTTTCCCAGTGACGTGTGACGTCATCACGAGCCCTCCGAACGGCGCGCTTTACGAAAAAATAAAAAAAACCTTGTTTACGTGTTATTTTATTGTGGGATTTTTAATGATAAGCTAAATATTTGGTTTTCTTCGGCTGCAATATAAATTTAGAACACGCTTTTAAAACTTCAAAATCTTTATTTATTCTCAAACTAATTAAAATATAGGAACTTATAACAAAGTTGAAATAAGATTTGTCATAAACATCTTCATAAGTTATCATAACAAAACAGTTTATCTCTTGAGCTTATTTTGTAATTTTTTTCATCTTTTTGGCCTTTTTCCTAATGTTGTCATCACATTCTTTTGAATTAGGAACTGGTTTAATACTGTTCAGATATTTCATTCTGATACAAATTCTTAGCTTTACAAAGCTTTGAATAATTTCTATCGGAATGTGATCATTTTCTTGAAAGATTTTCTGACTTATGTTTTTTACAATATTGCATTTATTAGTTAATGACTTATTGGGCAAATACTTTAGGAATATTGAGTTATATTTCTGGATTTGGTTCGAAAAAAATGTAGAAGGTACTGTGTATCCACCGTATGATAAAAACTTTGCCCACGATGGTAAGGTATACGTATGGTCTTCCTTCTCCTTATCTATTAGATCTAAATTCGGATAACTCTTGCTGTGCTTTTTAGCTACCCAACCAGCTAGGTACTCTAACCCATTCTCTTCTAAATTAGTGTATTCATTTTCTAGTAATTCATTGTCATTTGAGTCGATGGGTCTTTTAACATTAGCGGCTGAGTTAGAAATAGAAATAATGTTACTATCAATGGACGTATGACTTGCACTAAGCGGTTGCAATGGATTTGCCTTTTGGGGACTTCTTACTATATTTTCACTAGACTGAGAAAAACCAAAAGCATCCGGTTCAGGTTCTACTAGTGACTCATTTTGTAAATTTACGGATTTAAGAGCTTTTGATACTAAATACTCATCACAGTTTTGGTCAACGGTATTGCAGTTATTGCTCAATATTCCTGGATTTTTTCCCATAACTACCACGCGAATCCTACTAAGGGCATTGAGGGGTGTTGGGTGGTCATCGAGCCCACCACGGGTGCGTATTTGAGAGAAAAAATTCTCAAGACAATCCTGATTTAGCTTTTGGGTAAGTATATACTTAATATCAAATTTGTACTTCAAATCAAAAAATAGATCTTTAAGTGACTTAATAGAGATCAAAATGGCTTTCTGAAACACTTGATTACAAGATTTCCCAATACAGCTCATATCATTTATCACGGTGTACATTTGTTCTAAGGCTGGCATTTGCTCAGTCAGGTGGGTGCCAAAAGCACATTTAGTTGGAATTAAATTATCTTTTTTTCCCGAGTTAAATATATCAAACCAGTCGTTTACAATTTTTATGAAAGCTGCTGTTTCTTGATATTCATATCTTCTTCTTTAGATAAAATCAATACTTTAGTTTTTAAAAGGTACTCAATAGCCCGGGAGACGCTATTAGATAGAACTTCAGCAGCTTTTTTAACGTTTTGTCTTTGGGGCCCTTTACACTCTAGATGATATTTAGTTAATTTGTGGCACATTTTTATCTCATTGTTGTCTATTTTTAAAATATTCTCTAACGGTTTAATACTTATTTTAGTGTCGTCTAGAATAAATCCGGTGTCAATAAGCCAGTTTCTAATTAATTTAAGGGCATGCGGGGCATCGGCGAAACAAAATATTTTCCCATCCTTTAACTCTGGATGGTTAAACCAATTTCTGTTTATATTGACCCCCAATTCACGCCATAGCCCCTGGTTTCCACCACCCATATCACAGACTGTAGCGACTACTGTATATCCTGACTCGTGAACACTTTTTACAACGTCAAAGAGAAGTGACTTAGTCATTTTTTGGTCGAAGCCAATATAAACAGGTTGCTTCCAATTGGCATACAAACCCCTTGCCATCACAACCTGCATTTGGGAATGCTTCCCGACAACTTGATCTCTCTTTGTATCATATTCATACTGCGATTTGATTTTCATTTCATCGTAGGTTATCACAGTCAATTTTTCTAATTCAGATTTGGTTGTGCCCACTACTTTCATAATTTTCAAAATCTCAGTTAAAATTCCACCAGACATGTTAATTTTAGAAGCATATTGTTTTAAAGTTGAAATACCAGGAAGGGGGATTTTTAAATCTTTTTTCAAAAAAAGATATGCTCGTTTACTAAAGTAACGTAAAGCAAAAGCTCTATTTAAATCATCTAGACCCCAAGCTACTTTCTTTTTCCCCATTAAAAGTTTAATTTGACTTTCAGTGAAGACACTCTCTAAAATTAACTTGCATTTTTCTTCAAGTTTGTCCTTTTTAGCTTTTTGAGCCTTAAGTGTTTTAAGCTCTTTTACTAAACTACGTGTTGATAGAGCGTTTACAGCCACAGTTTGTTTCAAATCAACAAATTTTCGTTTTGATTTTAAATATAAGTGTTTTAAATTGCTATATCGTCGAATCGCTAGCTTTCGTCCCTTTTCGGATTTTTCATAAAGTCTCTTCAATGTTGCTAATTCACTTTCATGGTCGCATGACGTTGAAATAGTGATGTTAGATGTATTTGCTGCAGTTGATGGAAATGAGTTATCGCTAACAGCAATAATCTCTGTGGTATTTGCCGAGACATCTCCAGGTGGACATACATCGGTACTTGTTAGAATAGTATCCACAATTTTCTTTTGTTCTCTGCGTTTCAATCGAGATTTTCGATCTTGGGTTTTAGTTTCAAAATGTTGTAGAGTTCTGGATTCATGGATAGGCTTGGTCAAATTTCTAGATGGCACGGCCAATTCCGTAAGAACTTGTTTGTGATTTTTCCTTGGAATGCCTGTGAGTTCCGAACGTAAATCTCTTTCATAATCCTCAGTTATGAAATGTTGAGAACAAATGAAACTTGTATCTGGATTAAACTTATCTTCCCTGTGACACCTTATAATCCATAACTTTCTTCTTTCGGGGTCTTTAGGGAATTTATGGTATTTTATGTGCTGAGATGTCAGATTTCTTTTTGTTATTTCTAAACTGTTGTTGCATATTGCTACCCCACACCTTGTTCCAGGCATTTCAAAGATTAATCTGGATTAACATAAATATACTTTAAGAACAGTCTTATTATCTGCTATAAATAAGGAAGATCTTGTACACATATTAAGAAATAAGTTTACAATATTTTTGTCATGGTTGGCTTTGACTTTCATGTAATTATTTAAAACCATTCAGTTCACAATCGTACAAAAGCTTCACTTGACAAAATAATAAAAATACTACTATCTTACTAATTATTTTCCGGCGTCTAGCATCGAAATTTACGAGCCCGGTGCAGGCTGGAAGCCTAAAATTAATAGTCTCTAATAGTTTTCCGTGTAGATCGTAAAATTCGTCTGCTAACGAGGGCTCGTGATGACGTAAAAATAACAGCCAATGAAAAATCGTAAAAACTTGAAGAGAAAACGCGCCAGAGCAGCCAACCTATTATAGCAATTTTTGCCTTTTCCACGAACCTTGGTTTTCCCGTACACTAAAACTAGAGATACCCGCAACAGATAACCCATTTACTGAAATTCAATAGAATGCTTGGATACAAGCCCGGCTAGCTCAGTCGGTAGAACACGAGACTCTTATTCTCGGGGTCGTGGGTTCGAGCCCCACGTTGGGCGCTAAACAACAATTTTGAGGTTTTCCCGTACACTAAAACTAGATATACCCGCAATACATAACCCATTTACTGAAATTCAATTAAAGTGCTTGGATACAAGCCCGGCTAGCTCAGTCGGTAGAGCACGAGACTCTTAATCTCAGGGTCGTGGGTTCGAGCCCCACGTTGGGCGCTAAACAGAAATTTTAAGGTTTTCCCGCACACTAAAACTGGATATACCCGCAAGAGATAGCCTATTTACTGAAATTCAATTAAATGCTTGGATACAAGCCCGTCTAGCTCAGTCGATAGAACACGAGTCTCTTAATCTCGGGGTCGTGGGTTCGAGCCCCACGTTGGGCGCTAAACAACAATTTTGAGGTTTTCCCGCACACTAAAACTGGATATACCCGCATTAGATAACCCATTTACTGAAATTCAATTAAAATGCTTGGATACAAGCCCGGCTAGCTCAGTCGGTAGAGCACGAGACTCTTGATCTCGGGGTCGTGGGTTCGAGCCCCACGTTTGGCGCTAATCGACAATTTTGAACTTTGCCAATACATTAAAACTCTAGATTCTGGCAAAAGATAGTTCATTTTCTTAAATTAAATTAAAGGATTGTGGTTACAAGCCCGACTAGCTAAGTCGGTGGAGCACGAGGCTCTTAATCTCGGGGTCGTGGGTTCGAGCCCCACGTTGGTCGCTAAACAACAATTTTGAGGTTTTCCCGTACACTAAAACTAGATATACCCGCAATAGATAACCCATTTACTGAAATTCAATAAAATGCTTGGATACAAGCCCGACTAGCTCAGTCGGTAGAGTACGAGACTCTTAATCTCGGGGTCGTGGGTTCGAGCCCCAAGTTGGGCGCTAATCAACAATTTTGAACTTTGCCAATACTTAAAACTCTAGATTCTCGCAAAAGATTGTTCATTTACTGGAATTCATTTAAAATGCATGGATGCAAGCCCGGCTAGCTCAGTCGGTAGAGCACGAGACTCCTAAATTCCGGATCGTGGGGTCGAGCCCCACGTTGGGCGCTTCGTGACAATTTTAAACTTTGCCAATACACTAAAACTCTAGATTCTCGCAAAAGATAGTTCATTTACTTAAATTAAGTTAAAGGTTTCTGGTTACAAGCCCGACTAGCTAAGTCGGTAGAGCACGAGACTACTCATATCGGGGTCGAGGGTTTCAGCCCTATGTTGGGCGCTAAACAGTAAGTTTGAGGTTTTCCCGTATACTAAAACTAGAGATACCCACAACAGATAACCGATTTACTGAAATTCAATTAAAATGCTTATATACAAGCCCGGCTAGCTCAGTCGGTAGAACACGAGACTCTCATTCTCGGGGTCGTGGGTTCGATCCCCACGTTGGGCGCTAAACAACAATTTTGAGGTTTTCCCGTACACTAAAACTAGATATACCCGCAATACATAACCCATTTACTGAAATTAAATTAATGTGCTTGGATACAAGCCCGGCTAGCTCAGTCGGTAGAGCACGAGACTCTTAATCTCAGGGTCGTGGGTTCGAGCTCCACGTTGGGCGCTAAACAGAAATTTTAAGGTTTTCCCGCACACTAAAACTGGATATACCCGCAAGAGATAGCCTATTTACTGAAATTCAATTAAAATGCTTGGATACAAGCCCGTCTAGCTCAGTCGATAGAACACGAGTCTCTTAATCTCGGGGTCGTGGGTTCGCGCCCCACGTTGGGCGCTAAACAACAATTTTGAGGTTTTCCCGCACACTAAAACTGGATATACCCGCATTAGATAACCCATTTACTGAAATTCAATTAAAATGCTTGGATACAAGCCCGGCTAGCTCAGACGGTAGAGCACGAGACTCTTGATCTCGGGGTCGTGGGTTCGAGCCCCGCGTTGGGCGCTAAGCGACAATTTTGAACTTTGCCAATACATTAAAACTCTAGATTCTCGCAAAAGATAGTTCATTTTCTTAAATTAAATTAAAGTACTGTGGTTACAAGCCCGACTAGCTAAGTCGGTGGAGCACGAGGCTCTCAATATCGGGGTCGTGGGTTCGAGCCCCACGTTAGGCGCTAAACAACAATTTTGAGGTTTTCCCGTACACTAGATCTAGATATACCCGCAATAGATAACCCATTTACTGAAATTCAATTAAAATGCTTGGATACAAGCCCGACTAGCTCAGTCGGTAGAGTATGAGACTCTTAATCTCGGGGTCGTGGGTTCGAGCCCCAAGTTGGGCGCTAATCATCAATTTTGAACTTTGCCAATACTTAAAACTCTAGATTCTCGCAAAAGATTGTTCATTTACTGGAATTCATTTAAAATGCATGGATGCAAGCCCGGCTAGCTCAGTCGGTAGAGCAAGAGACTCCTAAATTCCGGATCGTGGTGTCGAGCCCCACGTTGGGCGCTTCGTGACAATTTTAAACTTTACCAATACACTAAAACTCTAGATTCTCGCAAAAGATGGTTCATTTACTTAAATTAAGTTAAAGGTTTCTGGTTACAAGCCTGACTTGCTAAGTCGGTAGAGCACGAGACTACTCATATCGGGGTCGAGGGTTTTAGCCCCACGTTGGGCGATAAACAACAATTTTGAGGTTTTCCCGTACACTAAAACTAGAGATACCCGCAACAGATAACCCATTTACTGAAATTCAATTAAAATGCTTGGATACAAGCCCGGCTAGCTCAGGCGGTAGAACAAGAGACTCTTATTCTCGGGGTCGTGGGTTCGAGCCCCAAGTTGGTCGCTAAACAACAATTTTGAGGTTTTCCCGTACACTAAAACTAGATATACCCGCAATAGATAACCCATTTACTGAAATTCAATAAAATGCTTGGATAAAAGCCCGACTAGCTCAGTCGGTAGAGCACGAAACTCTTAATCTCGAGGTCGTGGGTTCGAGCCCCACGTTATTCGCTGAACAACAATTTTGAGGTTTTCCCGTACACTAAAACTAGATATACCCGCAATAGATAACCCATTTACTGAAATTCAATTAAAATGCTTGGATACAAGCCCGGCTAGCACAGTCGGTAGAGCACGAGGTTCTTAATCTCGGGGTCGAGCGACACGTTGGGCGCTAAACAAATATTTTGAGGTTTTCCCGTACAATAAAACTAGAGATACCCGCAACAGATAACCCATTTACTGAAATTCAATTATAATGCTTGGATACAAGCCCGGCTTCCTCAGTCGATAGAACACGAGTATCTTATTCTCGGGGTCGTGGGTTCGAGCCCCACGTTATTCGCTGAACAACAATTTTGAGGTTTTCCCGTACACTAAAACTAGATATACCCGCAATAGATAACCCATTTACTGAAATTCAATTAAAATGCTTGGATACAAGCCCGACTAGCTCAGTCGGTAGAGCACGAGACTCTTAATCTCGGGGTCGTGGGTTCGAGCCCCACGTTGGGCGCTAAACAACAATTTTGAGGTTTTGCCGCACACTAAAACTGGATATACCCGCAATTGATAGCCTATTTACTGAAATTCAATTAAAATGCTTGGACACAAGCCCGGCTAGCTCAGTCAGTAGAGCACGAGACTCTTGATCTCGGGGTCGTGGGTTCGAGCCCCACGTTGGGCGCTAAGCAACAATTTTGAACTTTGCCAATACACTAAAACTCTAGATTCTCGAAAAAGATAGTCCATTTACTAAAATTCATTTAAATTTATGGATACAAGCCCGGCTAGCTCAGTCGGTTGAGCACGAGACTCTTAATCTCGGGGTCGAGGGTTCGAGCCCCACGTTGGGAGCTAAGCAACAATTTTGAACTTTGCCAATACACTAAAACTCTAGATTCTCGCAAAAGATTGTTCATTTACTAGAATTCATTTAAAATGCGTGGATACAAGCCCAGCTAGCTCAGTCGGTAGAGCACGAGGTTCTTAATCTCGGGGTCGAGCGACACGTTGGGCGCTAAACAAATATTTTGAGGTTTTCCCGTACACCAAAACTAGAGATACCCGCAACAGATAACCCATTTACTGAAAATCAATTAAAATGCTTGGATACAAGCCCGGCTACCTCAGTCGATAGAACACGAGTATCTTATTCTCGGGGTCGTGGGTTCGAGCCCCACGTTATTCGCTGAACAACAATTTTGAGGTTTTCCCGTACACTAAAACTAGATATACCCGCAATAGATAACCCATTTACTGAAAATCAATTAAAATGCTTGGATACAAGCCGTCTAGCTCAGTCGATAGAACACGAATCTCTTTATCTCGGGGTCGTGGGTTAGAGCCCCACGTTGGGCGCTAAACAAAAATTTAAGTTTTCCCGCACACTAAAACTGGATATACCCGCATTAGATAACCCATTTACTGAAATTCAATTAAAATGCTTGGATACAAGCCCGACTAGCTCAGTCGGTAGAGCACGAGACTCTTAATCTCGGGGCTGTGGGTTCGAGCCCCACGTTGGGCGCTAAGTGACAACTCTAAACTTTGCCAGTACACTTATACTCTAGATTCTCGAAAAAGATAGTCCATTTAATAAAATTCATTTAAATTCATGGATACAAGCCCGGCTAGCTCAGTCGGTAGAGCACGAGACTCTTAATCTCGGGTTCGTGGGTTCGAGCCCCACGTTGGGCGCTAAGCAACAATTTTGAACTTCTCCAATACACTAAAACTCTAGAGTCTCGCAAAAGATTGTTCATTTACTAGAATTCATTTAAAATGCATGGATACAAACGCGGCTAATTCAGTCGGTAGAGCACGAGACTCTTAATCTCGGGGTCGTGGGTTCGAGCCCCAAGTTGGGCGCTAAACAACAATTTTGAGGTTTTGCCGCACACTAAAATGGATATACCCGCAATAGATAGCCTATTTACTGAAATTCAATTAAAATGCTTGGACACAAGCCCGGCTAGCTCAGTCGGTAGAGCACGAGACTCTTGATCTCGGGGTCGTGGGTTCGAGCCCCACGTTGGGCGCTAAGCAACAATTTTGAACTTTGCCAATACACTAAAACTCTAGATTCTCGAAAAAGATAGTCCATTTACTAAAATTCATTTAAATTCATGGATACAAGCCCGGCTAGCTTAGTCGGTTGAGCACGAGACTCTTAATCTCGGGGTCGAGGGTTCGAGCCCCACGTTGGGAGATAAGCAACAATTTTGAACTTTGCCAATACACTAAAACTCTAGATTCTCGCTAAAGATTGTTCATTTACTGGAATTCATTTAAAATGCATGGATACGAGCACGGCTAGCTTAGTCGGTAGGGCACGAGGCTCTGAATCTCGGGGTCGTGGGGTCGAGCGACACGTTGGGCGCTAAACAACAATTTTGAGGTTTTCCCGAACATTAAAACTATATATACCCGCAATACATAACCCATTTACTGAAATTCAATTAAAGTGCTTGGATACACGACCGGCTAGCTCAGTCGGTAGAGCACGAGACTCTTAATCTCAGGGTCGTGGGTTCGAGCCCCACGTTGGGCGCTAAACAGAAATTTTAAGGTTTTCCCGCACACTAAAACTGGATATACCCGCAAGAGATAGCCTATTTACTGAAGTTCAATTAAAATGCTTGGATACAAGCCCGTCTAGCTCAGTCGATAGAACACGAGTCTCTTAATCTCGGGGTCGTGGGTTCGAGCCCCACGTTGGGCGCTAAGCGACAATTTTGAACTTTGCCAATACATTAAAACTCTAGATTCTCGCAAAAGATAGTTCATTTTCTTAAATTAAATTAAAGGATTGTGGTTACAAGCCCGACTAGCTAAGTCGGTGGAGCACGAGGCTCTTAATCTCGAGGTCGTGGGTTCGAGCCCCGCGTTGGGCGCTAATCAACAATTTTGAACTTTGCCAATTCTTAAAACTCTAGATTCTCGCAAAAGATTGTTCATTTACTAGAATTCATTTAAAATGCGTGGATACAAGCCCGGCTAGCTCAGTCGGTAGAGCACGAGACTCTTAATCTCGAGGTCGTGGGTTCGAGCCCCGCGTTGGGCGCTAATCAACAATTTTGAACTTTGCCAATTCTTAAAACTCTAGATTCTCGCAAAAGATTGTTCATTTACTAGAATTCATTTAAGATGCGTGGATACAAGCCCGGCTAGCTCAGTCGGTAGAGCACGAGGTTCTTAATCTCGGGGTCGAGCGACACGTTGGGCGCTAAACAAATATTTTGAGGTTTTCCCGTACACTAAAACTAGAGATACCCGCAACAGATAACCCATTTACTGAAATTCAATTATAATGCTTGGATACAAGCCCGGCTTCCTCAGTCGATAGAACACGAGTATCTTATTCTCGGGGTCGTGGGTTCGAGACCCACGTTATTCGCTGAATAACAATTTTGAGGTTTTCCCGTACACTAAAACTAGATATACCCGCAATAGATAACCCATTTACTGAAATTCAATTAAAATGCTTGGATACAAGCCCGACTAGCTCAGTCGGTAGAGCACAAGACTCTTAATCTCGGGGTCGTGGGTTCGAGCCCCACGTTGGGCGCTAAACAACAATTTTGAGGTTTTGCCGCACACTAAAACTGGATATACCCGCATTAGATAACCCATTTACTGAAATTCAATTAAAATGCTTGGATACAAACCCGGATAGCTCAGTCGGTAGAGCACGAGACTCTTATGCTCGGGGTCGTGGGTTCGAGCGCCACGTTGGGCGCTAAACAACAATTTTGAGGTTTTCCCGCACAAACTAGTGATACCCGCCACAGATAACCCATTCACTGAAATTCAATTAAAATGCTTGGATACAAGCCCGGATAGCTCAGTCGGTAGAGCACGAGACTCTTATGCTCGGGGTCGTGGGTTCGAGCCCCACGTTGGGCGCTAAACAACAATTTTGAGGTTTTCCCGTACAATAAAACTAGATATACCCGCTATAGATAACCCATTTACTGAAATTCAATTAAAATGCTTGGATACAAGCCCGACTAGCTCAGTCGGTAGAGCACGAGACTCTTAATCTCGGGGTCGTGGGTTCGAGCCCCAAGTTGGGCGCTAAACAACAATTTTGAGGTTTTCCCGCACACTAAAACTAGATCTACCCGCAATAGATAACCCATTTACTGAAATTCAATTAAAATGCTTGGATACAAGCCCGGCTAGCTCAGTCGGTAGAGCACGAGGCTCTTAATCTCGGGGCTGTGGGTTCGAGCCCCACGTTGGGCGCTAAGTGACAACTCTAAACTTTGCCAGTACACTTATACTCTAGATTCTCGAAAAAGATGGTCCATTTAATAAAATTCATTTAAATTCATGGATACAAGCCCGGCTAGCTCAGTCGGTAGAGCACGAGACTCTTAATCTCGGGTTCGTGGGTTCGAGCCCCACGTTGGGCGCTAAGCAACAATTTTGAACTTCTCCAATACACTAAAACTCTAGAGTCTCGCAAAAGATTGTTCATTTACTAGAATTCATTTAAAATGCATGGATACAAACGCGGCTAATTCAGTCGGTAGAGCACGAAGCTCTTAATCTCGGGGTCGTGGGGTCGAGCGACACGTTGGGCGCTAAACAAATATTATATAAAAAAGACTTGGTTTGCCCAAGCCTTAAAAACAAAACGATAAGAGTTTTTCCAGTTGTCTGAAGCGCGGATATTATTTTTTTTTCTATTGAATTTTAAAGACAATCCGTATTTTACTACTCTTTAGAATTTAATTCAATCACCTGATTTTACTGCTAATGGATTAGTTTCCTATAAATTAATTGAAATAAAAAATACTTATCTCAGATTTTTCAAGAACAATTCCATTTTCCTGAAACATTTATCATGAAATTTTTTCTTTTCAATGGAGAACGTACTTTAATTTTCAAATATTACTCTCATTAATAATGTATTATATGCGGTCTTTTCGAATACAAAAGGGGGCTGTTATCACCTTCCTTATATTTGATAAAGGGGTTCGTTTCTTCTTTAAGCACAATCACAATTATTGAACTGTGTATATCAGTACTTGTGGGGAAGATTTTAGAAGTGTTGGTTGAGTTGCTATTTAGTTGACAACATTATGAAAACTTGATGTGTTTAAAACCTTTTGAAAGGAAAATTCTCGGAAATTAAAAAAGAAAGAGTCAATTTGATTAACACGATATCCCTCAAAATAATAAATGTATGATAAAATGTTTCAGGAAAATGGAATTTTTGTTGAAAAATCTGAGATAAGTATTTTTTTATTTCAATTAATTTATAGGAAACTAATCCATTAGCAGTAAAATCAGGTGATTGAATTAAATTCTAAAGAGTAGTAAAATACGGATTGTCTTTAAAATTCAATAGAAAAAAAAATAATATCCGCGCTTCAGACAACTGGAAAAACTCTTATCGTTTTGTTTTTAAGGCTTGGGCAAACCAAGTCTTTTTTATATAATATCTGTTCCTTCAGACTTAATTTGTAATAATCTATTATAAAAATAATAATATGCTTGTCAAACGTCATTAATTCGATGTTCCAGTAAGATGTTCGTGAGCATATTGGCTCACTCCAAGTGCCTCTCATTATTTTATGGGAAAGATTAAAATTTTAAATCATTTGGCAGGGGAGTGGTAAATTAATTCAAAATAGATAGGCGGGTGGTAACTTATTTCATGTAAAATGGCGGTTGGTGACTCAATTAAGTTTAGCCTAGTTGACCATTTTTGTGTAGATTTAAAAAAAAGGTTATTTCTAAACCACGCGCCAGCACGCGCACATTTCATTGAAAGTTTGTTTTTTGAGAATTTTCCCTTCTATATACTAAGAATCTTCATCAAAAATAGACGAGCTTTCCAAGACTCGAACCTGCAATGTTTTGCCTCGAATGCAAACGCGTTATCCATTACGCCACAAGCCCGTACTTCGAAACAAAAAAATTATCCAAACATTGTATTTTTGGATTATTTCATTTATGTTGAATAAAAGATCTGTAAAAATAAACAACGAGCTTGCCAGGACTCGAACCTGCAATCTTCTGCTCCATAGGCAGACGCGTTATCCTATGCGCCACAAACCTGATGGAGGCTGAACAAAATGCTATGCAAACAGTGCAAAATATGTAACGGTTTTACCATGATTTATAATTTAATTAAAATAAAATACTTAGACTTAATTGTTCTTAATCAAACTTCAGAAGTTCAACATTCAATAAGTGCTTGATAAATCAAAAGTGTTCCGAACCTTAACTTCGCAGTAGTTTCTGAGTTATTCGATGGAGTAGACCACCAAAAATCCCATGCTTTTTCTATGGGACGCTAAGCCTAATATCTGTGAATTATTTCTTTAACATTACGGGAGGGTGTGGGTTCTTATCGAGAAGGGCCTACCCGCCCTCTAGAATTTTGAGGTTTTCCCATACAAACTAGTGATACCCGCCACAGATAACCCATTCACTGAAATTCAATTAAAATGCTTGGATACAAGCCCGGATAGCTCAGTCGGTAGAGCACGAGACTCTTATGCTCGGGGTCGTGGGTTCGAGCCCCACGTTGGGCGCTTAACAACAATTTTGAGGTTTTCCCGTACACTAAAACTAGATATACCCGCTATAGATAACCCATTTACTGAAATTCAATTAAAATGCTTGGATACAAGCCCGACTAGCTCAGTCGGTAGAGCACGAGACTCTTAATCTCGGGGTCGTGGGTTCGAGCCCCAAGTTGGGCGCTAAACAACAATTTTGAGGTTTTCCCGCACACTAAAACTAGATTTACCCGCAATAGATAACCCATTTACTGAAATTCAATTAAAATGCTTGGATACAAGCCCGGCTAGCTCAGTCGGTAGAGCACGAGGCTCTTAATCTCAGGGTCGTGGGTTCGAGCCCCACGTTGGGCGCTAAACAACAATTTTGAGGTTTTCCCGCACACTAAAACTGGATATACCCGCATTAGATAACCCATTTACTAAAATTCAATTAAAATGCTTGGATACAAGCCCGGCTAGCTCAGTCGGTAGAGCACGAGACTCTTGATCTTGGGGTCGTGGGTTCAAGCTCCACGTTGGGCGCTAAGCAACAATTTTGAACTTTTCCAATACACTAAAACTCTAGATTCTCGCAAAAGATAGTTCATTTTCTTAAATTAAATTAAAGGATTGTGGTTACAAGCCCGACTAGCTAAGTCGGTGGAGCACGAGACTCTTGATCTCGGGGTCGTGGGTTCGAGCCCCACGTTGGGCGCTAAGCATCAATTTTGTACTTCGCCAATACACTAAAACTCTAGATTCTCGCAAAAGATAGTTCATTTTCTTAAATTAAATTAAAGGGTTGTGGCTACAAGCCCGACTAGCTAAGTCGGTGGAGCACGAGGCTCTTTATCTCGGGGTCGTGGGTTCGAGCCCCACCTTGGGCGCTAAACACCAATTTTGAGGTTTCCCCGTACACTAAAACTAGGTATACCCGCAATAGATAACCTATTTTCTGAAATTCAATTAAAATGCTTGGATACAAGCCCGGCTTTCTCAGTCGGTAGAGCACGAGGCTCTTAATCTCGGGGTCGTGGGTTCGAGCCCCACGTTGGGCGCTAAGCAACAATTTTGAACTTTGCCAATACACTAAAACTCTAGATTCTCGCTAAAGACTGTTGATTTACTGGAATTCATTTAAAATGCACGGATACGAGCACGGCTAGCTCAGTCGGTAGGGCACGAGGCTCTTAATCTCGGGGTCGTGGGGGCGAGCGACACGTTGGGCGCTAAACATATATTTTGAGGTTTTCCCGTACACTAAAACACGACATACCCGTAATAGAAAACCCGTTTACTGAAATTCAATTAAAATGCTTGGATACAAGCCCGTCTAGGTCAGTCGATAGAACACGAGTCTCTTAATCTCGGGTCGTGGGTTCGAGCCCCACGTTGGGCGCTAAACAACAATTTTGAGGTTTTCCCGCACACTAAAACTGGATATACCCGCATTAGATAACCCATTTACTAAAATTCAATTAAAATGCTTGGATACAAGCCCGGCTAGCTCAGTCGGTAGAGCGTGAGACTCTTGATCTTGGGGTCGTGGGTTCAAGCTCCACGTTGGGCGCTAAGCAACAATTTTGAACTTTTCCAATACACTAAAACTCTAGATTCTCGCAAAAGATAGTTTATTTTCTTAAATTAAATTAAAGGATTGTGGTTACAAGCCCGACTAGCTAAGTCGGTGGAGCACGAGACTCTTGATCTCGGGGTCGTGGGTTCGAGCCCCACGTTGGGCGCTAAGCAACAATTTTGAACTTTGCCAATACACTAAAACTCTAGATTCTCGCAAAAGATTGTTCATTTACTAGAATTCATTTAAAATGCATGGATACAAGCGCGGCTAATTCAGTCGGTAGAACACGAGACTCTTAATCTCGGGGTCGTGGGGTCGAGCGACACGTTGGGCGCTAAACAAATATTTTGAGGTTTTCCCGTACACTAAAACTAGATATACCAGCAATAGATAACCCATTTACTGAAATTCAATTAAAATGCTTGGATACAAGCCCGGCTTGCTCAGTCGGTAGAGCACGAGACTCTTAATTTCGGGGTCGTGGGTTCGAGCCCCACGTTGGGCGCTAATCAACAATTTTGAACTTTGCCATTACTCTAAAACTCTAGATTCTCGCAAAAGATTGTTCATTTACTGGAATTCATTTAAAGTGCATGGATACAAGCCCGGCTAGCTCAGTCGGTAGAGCACGAGACTCTTAATCTCGGGGTCGTGGGTTCGAGCCCCACGTTGGGCGCTAAACATTAATTTTGAGGTTTTCCCGTACACTAAAAGTCGAGATACCCGCAATAGATAACCCATTTACTGAAATTCAATTAAAATACATTTATGCAAGCCCGGCTAGCTCAGTCGGTAGAGCACGAGGCTCTTAATCGCGGGGTCGTGGGTTCGAGCCCCACGTTGGGCGCTAAACAACAATTTTGAGGTTTTTCCCTTACACTAAAACTAGTATACCCGCTATAGATAACCCATTTACTGAAATTCAATTAAAATGCATGGATACAAGCCCGGCTAGCTCAGTCGGTAGAGCACGAGACTCTTAATCTCGGGGTCGTGGGTTCGAGCCCCACGTTGGGCGCTAATCAACAATTTTGAACTTTGCCAATACTCTAAAACTCTAGATTCTCGCAAAAGATTGTTCATTTAGTGGAATTCATTTAAAATGCCTGGATACAAGCCCGGCTTGCTCAGTCAGTAGAGCACGAGACTCTTAATCTCGGGGTCGTGGGTTCGAGAACCACGTTGGGCGCTACGTGATAATTTTGAACTTTGCCAGTACACTTATACTCTAGATTCTCGAAGAAGAGATTCCATTTACTAAAATTCATTTAAGTACATGGATACAAGCCCGGCTAGCTCAGTCGGTAGAGCACGAGACTCTTAATCTCGGGGTCGTGGGTTCGAGCCCCACGTTGGGCGCTAATCAACAATTTTGAACTTTGCCAATACACTAAAACTAGTATACCCGCTATAGATAACCCATTTACTGAAATTCAATTAAAATGCTTGGATACAAGCCCGGCTAGCTCAGTCGGTAGAGCACGAGACTCTTAATCTCGGGGTCGTGGGTTCGAGCCCCACGTTGGGCGCTAATCAACAATTTTGAACTTTGCCAATACACTAAAACTAGTATACCCGCTATAGATAACCCATTTACTGAAATTCATTTAAAGTGCATGGATACAAGCCCGGCTAGCTCAGTCGGTAGAGCACGAGACTCTTAATCTCGGGGTCGTGGGTTCAAGCTCCACGTTGGGCGCTAAGCAACAATTTTGAACTTTTCCAATACACTAAAACTCTAGATTCTCGCAAAAGATAGTTCATTTTCTTAAATTAAATTAAAGGATTGTGGTTACAAGCCCGACTAGCTAAGTCGGTGGAGCACGAGACTCTTGATCTCGGGGTCGTGGGTTCGAGCCCCACGTTGGGCGCTAATCAACAATTTTGAACTTTGCCAATACACTAAAACTCTAGATTCTCGCAAAAGATTGTTCATTTACTGGAATTCATTTAAAATGCATGGATACAAGCGCGGCTAATTCAGTCGGTAGAACACGAGACTCTTAATCTCGGGGTCGTGGGGTCGAGCGACACGTTGGGCGCTAAACAAATATTTTGAGGTTTTCCCGTACACTAAAACTAGATATACCCGCAATAGATAACCCATTTACTGAAATTCAATTAAAATGCATGGATACAAGCCCGGCTTGCTCAGTCGGTAGAGCACGAGACTCTTAATCTCGGGGTCGTGGGTTCGAGCTCCACGTTGGGCGCTAATCAACAATTTTGAACTTTGCCAATACACTAAAACTCTAGATTCTCGCAAAAGATTGTTCATTTACTGGAATTCATTTAAAGTGCATGGATACAAGCCCGGCTAGCTCAGTCGGTAGAGCACGAGACTCTTAATCTCGGGGTCGTGGGTTCGAGCCCGAGTTTGGGCGCTAAGCAACAATTTTGAACTTTGCCAATACACTAAAACTCTAGATTCTCGCAAAAGATTGTTCATTTACTGGAATTCATTTAAAATGCATGGATACAAGCCCGGCTAGCTCAGTCGGTAGAACACGAGACTCTTAATCTCGGGGTCGTGGGGTCGAGCGACACGTTGGGCGCTAAACAAATATTTTGAGGTTTTCCCGTACACTAAAACTAGATATACCTGCAATAGATAACCCATTTACTGAAATTCAATTAAAATACTTGGATGCAAGCCCGGCTTGCTCAGTCGGTAGAGCACGAGACTCTTAATCTCGGGGTCGTGGGTTCGAGCCCCACGTTGGGCGCTAATCAACAATTTTGAACTTTGCCAATACACTAAAACTCTAGATTCTCGCAAAAGATTGTTCATTTAGTGGAATTCATTTAAAATGCCTGGATACAAGCCCGGCTTGCTCAGTCAGTAGAGCACGAGACTCTTAATCTCGGGGTCGTGGGTTCGAGAACCACGTTGGGCGCTACGTGACAATTTTGAACTTTGCCAGTACACTTATACTCTAGATTCTCGAAGAAGAGATTCCATTTACTAAAATTCATTTAAATACATGGATACAAGCCCGGCTAGCTCAGTCGGTAGAGCACGAGACTCTTAATCTCGGGGTCGTGGGTTCGAGCCCCACGTTGGGCGCTAATCAAATATTTTGAACTTTGCCAATACACTAAAACTCTAGATTCTCGCAAAAGATTGTTCATTTACTGGAATTCATTTAAAGTGCATGGATACAAGCCCGGCTAGCTCAGTCGGTAGAGCACGAGACTCTTAATCTCGGGGTCGTGGGTTCGAGCCCCACGTTGGGCGCTAAACATTAATTTTGAGGTTTTCCCGTACACTAAAAGTCGAGATACCCGCAATAGATAACCCATTTACTGAAATTCAATTAAAATACATTTATGCAAGCCCGGCTAGCTCAGTCGGTAGAGCACGCGGCTCTTAATCTCGGGGTCGTGGGTTCGAGCCCCACGTTGGGCGCTAAACAACGATTTTGAGGTTTTTCCCTTACACTAAAACTAGTATACCCGCTATAGATAACCCATTTACTGAAATTCAATTAAAATGCTTGGATACAAGCCCGGCTAGCTCAGTCGGTAGAGCACGAGACTCTTGATTTTGGGGTCGTGGGTTCAAGCTCCACGTTGGGCGCTAAGCAACAATTTTGAACTTTTCCAATACACTAAAACTCTAGATTCTCGCAAAAGATAGTTCATTTTCTTAAATTAAATTAAAGGATTGTGGTTACAAGCCCGACTAGCTAAGTCGGTGGAGCACGAGACTCTTGATCTCGGGGTCGTGGGTTCGAGCCCCACGTTGGGCGCTAATCAACAATTTTGGACTTTGCCAATACACTAAAACTCTAGATTCTCGCAAAAGATTGTTCATTTACTAGAATTCATTTAAAATGCATGGATACAAGTGTTCGCGACAGTAAACGTAAACTTAATAACAACCGAGAGTAAAATATCAAACTGAGTATTTATTCAAAACAGCGTCAAAGGAATTAACTATACATTATTACATCATAACAATAACTGACTGATCGTAATACATTTCAATTGCGTTATATAGTATCTTAAAAAACATGTTGCTGGGTAAAAAATGAGCTTGTTCAATTTATGTCTACACTTAAAATCGGCGTAAAAAACCTTGTTTAAAAATTTGTAGTTTTTTCTAGTCAAGCTCCCAAACATTCCGGCCACCTTAAAATATACATTTTAAAAGTTACAGTAAGTGTCTATATGTTCAAGAATCCAAAGGCAAGGGACATAATTTCGTTACTGGGCGTTTAAGTTCTGAATCTGCTGTCTTGACGGTCACAACTCTGACTAGTTGATCAATTCCCGGATGGACATTAATTATTCTCGCCATTTTCCACTTGGTAGGTGGAAGCTCTTCCTTTAATAGCACCAGATCTCCGACTTGTAAATTCCGGTTGCGCTTGGTCCATTTCGGTCGTTGTTGTAGTCTGGATATATATTCTGACTGCCATCGTCGCCAAAAATGTTGCACCATCTGCTGACTTAATTGCCATCTGGACAATCGATTTATCTTGACTATAGTAACGTCTGGTTCAGGTATTGCGTTTAAGGCGGCTCCGATCAGGAAATGGCCAGGCGTGAGTACGGAAAGGTCGGTTGGGTCTGATGACATCTGTGTTAACGGCCTTGAATTGAGGCAAGCTTCAATTTGACAAAGTATGGTCTGCATTTCTTCGAATGTTAATCGTGTTTCTCCAATGACTCGCTTTAAATGATACTTTATCGACTTCACTCCGGCCTACCAAAGTCCGCCGAAATGAGGAGCCATGGGTGGGTTGAAATGCCAAGTGATCCCTTGATCTGTCAACCATCGTGCAGTAGTTTCGTTTTTTGTGCTTGCTGATACGTCTTTAATGAACTCCTTAAGTGCTCTGCTCGCTCCAATAAAGTTTGACCCACAGTCGCTGTGAATGTTGGAACAGATCCCCCGCCGAGAGATGAAGCGCTTCAATGCGGCAATGAAAGCATCGGTAGTCATATCGCTGACTAACTCGAGGTGTAGGGCGCGAGTGGCAAAGCAGGCAAAAACGGCGATGTAGCCCTTGAACGTCTTGCAACCACGACCCTTCATGACTCTAAGGGTAAATGGACCGGCATAGTCGACTCCGCAGTTCAGAAATGGTCTTCCAGGGTTTACTCTTGTAGCTGGTAAACTTCCCATGAGTTGGCTGACGGTTTTTGCTTGCTGTCTTACACATCTGAGACAGCGTCTGACGTGGAACCGGACAGCATCTCGAAGGCCCAGAATCCAGAATTTTGACTGTATTGAAGCCATGGTTAATTGCGGGCCTCCATGTAGAGTCTTGATGTGTCCGTTGGCGATAACCAAATCGGTGAGTTGACTTTTTCGAGGAAGAATGACAGGGTGGATCTGGTCAATAGATACTCTTGCGTTCTGAATTCGCCCTCCAACTCTCATAATTCCAGTGTCATCTAGAAATGGCGTGAGTGGTAGAAGTTTACTAGTTGAAGACAGAGGTTTCAATCCCTTTAAGAGTCGAACTTCTTCATCGAAGGCATTGAGTTGGGTAACTCTTATCCAGTGATTGAGCACTCTGGTTGTCTCAGTCTTGGTTAGTGGTCCCGTCTCTCGTTGTGATTTGGGCGTTCGTATGTTGGTGATAAATCGCTGGATATATGCTGTTACATGGATTAGCGTAGGCAACGATGAATATTTTGAGAGCAAGCCTTGGTCCAGTTTGCAATGTGTCACGATTGTGACTGAATTTCTTGCTTCAAGACTGCACTCCTCGGGTTCTGGTTTTGATGGATCGATGTCTGGCAGCTCTTTCCGAAGCCAATCTGGTCCGTGCCACCACAGTGGATAGCAGACGAGTTCTGATGCCGTGACTCCGCGGGAAGCGCAGTCGGCTGGATTAAGAAGCCCAGAAACATGGTGCCATTGGATCCCAGGACGAACGGATTGTACTTCTGATACTCTATTCGCAAAGAACGTCTTCCAGCGTTGAGGAGGTGAATCTAACCATGCCAGAACAATTTGACTGTCACTCCAGCCATGAACGTCGGGAATGGTCTTGCTTAGTGAATCTTGGACCAGTACTATGAGTCTTGCAAGGAGTACTGTAGCGCAGAGTTCCAGTCTTGGCAAAGTAGTTTGCTTGAGGGGTGCAACTTTAGTTTTGGCAATCATAAGTTGTACGTTGATTAGTCCAGCATCATTGGTAGTCTTCATGTAAACTGCCGCGGCGTAGGCCTTCTCTGATGCGTCGCAAAAACCGTGCAAACTTGACCTCCTTGCATTTGGCTGACTGATGTAGCGCGGGATTCGTAACTTCTCAATTGCAATCATGTCCTCCCTGAAGGCGCTCCATTTGTTTGTAGTAGACAAGGGTAGCTCGTCATCCCAATCGTTCTTCATCTGCCACATTTCTTGTAGTATCAGTTTCGCCCGAATGATAACGGGTGATACTAAGCCCAAAGGGTCGAATACCATTGCTGTATCTGATAGAATGGTTCGCTTGGAAGTCGTAGCTCTAGTCTTCGGTAAGTTGACAGAGAACGACAGGATGTCCGTGGCCGGTGTCCAATGAAGACCCAAGGTTTGTATTGACTCAGCGTTGGTAAGGTTCAAGGGAACTGCGATTTCTCGTAGCTCAGGTGATACTGCTTCCAAGACGGCTTCATCATTCGAGGCCCATTTCCGGAGAGGTAACCCAGCTTCACGTGTAGCTTGCAATAATTCTCCTTGTAATTTTAATGCGGATTCTGTGTCTTCGGCTCCAGATAGCAAGTCATCAACGTAGAAATCCTTAGCCAATGCATGAGCTGCCAACGGGTATTTGGTTTTAACGTCCTTGGATAATTGTTGCAAGGTTTTGGTTGCCAAGTACGGTGCAGAAGCTGTCCCATATGTCACCGTCAACAATTGATAGTCTTGTATAGTGTCTTCCTTCTGACGTCTCCAAAGAATTCGTTGATACTGTGTGTCTTCTGGTCGAATCAAGATTTGGCGATACATTTTCTCAATGTCTGCAGTGAGAGCCACGGCGTGAGTTCTGAATCGGAGTAAGAGATTTACAAGATCGTCCTGAAGTTTCGGGCCAACCAATAGTATATCGTTCAATGATTTTCCGCTTGATGTCTTCGCAGATCCGTCAAAAACGACTCGTAGTTTGGTGGTAGTGCTTCCTTCCTTGAAGACTGCATGATGAGGTAAGTAATAAGCATTCTTTATAGGAATTGACTCTGCTGGTACGCGTTCCATGTGATTCAATGCGAGGTATTCATCCATGAAGCTTCTGTACTTGTCATACATCTCAGGATTCGCTTGTAACCGCCGCTCAGTATGTTGGAATCGTCGTAGAGCTCTCGTTCTTGACTCTCCAAGAGATTCTTCCTTGTCCTTGATAGGTAGCTTCACGATATATCTTCCAGTAGGATCTCTACTATGGCTGTCATGAAACATTTCCTCGCAAATGATTTCTGATGCTGTGAAATTTGGTCTTGATCCAAGTTCTTCTAGTTCCCAGAACTTAGCAAGTTGGGTTTCAAGTTGGACATGAGCTACTTGAATTGAGGTTGTAGGAGAGGTTGCGCCTTGACATCCCAGTGGACCAGCAACTGCCCAGCCGAAGACGGTATTAAACGCTCCAGGACTTCCACGGTTTCCCACGAGTTTACCATCTAGAACTAGGTCCAAGTAAACATCAGCTCCTAATAAGATGTCAATGGAGCCAGGGATATGGAACGTCGGATCAGCCAACTGGACTCCCTTGATATGTGTCCAGCCTTGAGGATTGAACGCCAGGTTTGGCAACGCTGCTGTTACGTGGTTGAGTATTAGTGCTTGAATAGTGACATTGAAATTCGGCTCTGTATTGGAGTGAATCTTCAACATTGCTCCACCACGTGAATGACTTGTTCCTGTCCGACCAATTCCGCCAATTGTGATATGGTGACTGCTTCTTTGAAGTTGTAGTTTCTGAGTGATTCTCTCAGAAATAAAACTTGCTTGTGATCCTGAATCAATTAGTGCTCTAACTGACCAAAGATGTCCATTCGCTGCTTGGACTTGGATGATTGCTGTTGGCAATATGACTTGTGATGCTACTTCGGCTTGTCGGGATACATGTGAAATGACATTAGTGTTTTGCTTGGCACTTGATGTTGACCCCATGTCATGCGATGGTTGATGTAGTAGGGTATTATGCTTTAAGTCACATTTTCGACATTTTCCAGATTTGCAGTCATTGTTCATGTGGTCGTTCTTCAGACAGTTGAAGCAGAGGGAATGTTTCTTGACGAGGTTCCATCTTTCCTCGACAGTTACCTTTAAAAGTGACGGACATTTGAATGCGTAGTGTGGCTGACTGCAAATAGGGCACAAAACATCTCGAACAGCTCCATGATATGAATTGGTATTCCGTTTGGACCCTGATGCTGGGTTTCCCCGTACAGTCGTTGGTTGGGACGCGGCTAATGCTCTAGCCCTTTGTTCTAGGAAGATCGTCAACTCTTCGTAGGTTGGGAGTGTAGTACACTTCAGTGAGAGTTCCCATTGTCGTCGAGACTCTTGATCGAGTTTCTCACCGAACACGTGAAGTAGGATTGAGTCCCAGTATTGTACCGGCTGGTTCAGAACCTTCAGTGCGCGAACACACTCTGCTGTAGTGTCAATCAATCGCCTCAGAGATGTTGATGACTCTTCCTTAATGCTTGTCTGGCCGAATAGGCGCCTTAAGTGAGCTTTGATGATTTCTCTGGTATTATTGAAACGGTTGAGAAGGATGTCCCAGGCTTCGGCGTAGTTTCCGTCTGTGACAGGTATTGACTGGATTAGTAATAGTGCTTCATTCCGTAATGTTGACTTTAGATACTGGAACTTTTGAGCCCCTGATAATAATCCATTGTTATGGACAGTAGCGCAGAACAGGTCGTGAAATGGTATCCACTCGACATAATTTCCTCCAAAGATAGGTAACTCTAACTTAGGCAACTTGATATCTGCAGCTGGTTGGGTATGTTGTTGTACCACAGGACCTTGACTGATTAGCGTAGTGAAGAAGATGACTAGAGTCTCCGTTCGAGTAACAAGATGATTGTATTCGTGCTCATGAACGTCGAAGTCTTCTGGTGAACACGTGACTGCAATGTCTTCATGAACAGTATCTAAGTCTTGGGTTAGAGTCTCGACCTTCGTCTGATACAGTGCTGCTGCGACTGGTGATATAGGTGAATTGTTATGATTGGCAATAATAGTTTCGAGTCTGGTGATCCGTCCCTTGATTATTCGCCTTTTGTTGAGGTAATTGTCCATACTGTTTGGTTATCTACTTGTTGAATTTCGAGAATACGTTACTGCTTCCCACGATATTCAGATGAGCTGGTGTCTTCAATTAACTTGTAAGGTTACTTGATGGATGACATGTGTATCCGGCTCGACGGACCATAAAATGTTCGCGACAGTAAACGTAAACTTAATAACAACCGAGAGTAAAATATCAAACTGAGTATTTATTCAAAACAGCGTCAAAGGAATTAACTATACATTATTACATCATAACAATAACTGACTGATCGTAATACATTTCAATTGCGTTATATAGTAGCTTAAAAAACATGTTGCTGGGTAAAAAATGAGCTTGTTCAATTTATGTCTACACTTAAAATCGGCGTAAAAAACCTTGTTTAAAAATTTGTAGTTTTTTCTAGTCAAGCTCCCAAACAACAAGCGCGGCTAATTCAGTCGGTAGAACACGAGACTCTTAATCTCAGGGTCGTGGGGTCGAGCGACACGTTGGGCGCTAAACAAATATTTTGAGGTTTTCCCGTACACTAAAACTAGATATACCCGCAATAGATAACCCATTTACTGAAATTCAATTAAAATGCTTGGATACAAGCCCAGCTTGCTCAGTCGGTAGAGCACGAGACTCTTAATCTCGGGGTCGTGGGTTCGAGCCCCACGTTGGGCGCTAATCAACAATTTTGAACTTTGCCAATACACTAAAACTCTAGATTCTCGCAAAAGATTGTTCATTTACTGGAATTCATTTAAAGTGCATGGATACAAGCCCGGCTAGCTCAGTCGGTAGAGCACGAGACTCTTAATCTCGGGGTCGTGGGTTCGAGCCCCACGTTGGGCGCTAAACATTAATTTTGAGGTTTTCCCGTACACTAAAACTAGTATACCCGCAATAGATAACCCATTTACTGAAATTCAATTAAAATGCTTGGATACAAGCTCGACTTGCTCCGTCGGTAGAGCACGAGACTCTTAATCTCGGGGTCGTGGGTTCGAGCCCGAGTTTGGGCGCTAAGCAACAATTTTGAACTTTGCCAATACACTAAAACTCTAGATTCTCGCAAAAGATTGTTCATTTACTGGAATTCATTTAAATGCATGGATACAAGCCCGGCTAGCTCAGTCGGTAGAGCACGAGACTCTTAATCTCGGGGTCGTGGGTTCGAGCCCCACGTTGGGCGCTAGTCACAAATTTTGAACTTTGCCAATACACTAAAACTCTAGATTCTCGCAAAAGATTGTTCATTTACTGGAATTCATTTAAAGTGCATCGATACAAGCCCGGCTAGCTCAGTCGGTAGAGCACGAGACTCTTAATCTCGGGGTCGTGGGTTCGAGCCCCACGTTGGGCGCTACGTGACAATTTTGAACTTTGCCAGTACACTTATACTCTAGATTCTCGAAAAAGAGAGTCCATTTACTAAAATTCGTTTAAATGCATGGATACAAGCCCGGCTAGCTCAGTCGGTAGAGCACGAGACTCTTAATCTCGGGGTCGTGGGTTCGAGCCCCACGTTGGGCGCTACGTGACAATTTTGAACTTTGCCAGTACAGTTATACTCTAGATTCTCGAAAAAGAGAGTCCATTTACTAAAATTCATTTAAATACATGGATACAAGCCCGGCTAGCTCAGTCGGTAGAGCACGAGACTCTTAATCTCGGGGTCGTGGGTTCGAGCTCCACGTTGGGCGCTAATCAACAATTTTGAACTTTGCCAATACACTAAAACTCTAGATTCTCGCAAAAGATTGTTCATTTACTGGAATTCATTTAAAATGCATGGATACAAGCCCGGCTAGCTCAGTCGGTAGAACACTAGACTCTTAATCTCGGGGTCGTGGGGTCGAGCGACACGTTGGGCGCTAAACAAATATTTTGAGGTTTTCCCGTACACTAAAACTAGATATACCTGCAATAGATAACCCATTTACTGAAATTCAATTAAAATGCTTGGATACAAGCCCGGCTTGCTCAGTCGGTAGAGCACGAGACTCTCAATCTCGTGGTCGTGGGTTCGAGCCCCACGTTGGGCGCTAATCAACAATTTTGAACTTTGCCAATACTCTAAAACTCTAGATTCTCGCAAAAGATTGTTCATTTAGTGGAATTCATTTAAATGCATGGATACAGCCCCGGCTAGCTCAGTCGGTAGAGCACGAGACTCTTAATATCGGGGTCGTGGGTTCGAGCCCCACGTTGGGCGCTAATCAACAATTTTGAACTTTGCCAATACACTAAAACTCTAGATTCTCGCAAAACATTGTTCATTTACTGGAATTCATTTAACGTGCATGGATACAAGCCCGGCTAGCTCAGTCGGTAGAACACGAGACTCTTAATCTCGGGGTCGTGGGGTCGAGCGACACGTTGGGCGCTAAACAAATATTTTTAGGTTTTCCCGTACACTAAAACTAGATATACCCGCAATAGATAACCCATTTACTGAAATTCAATTAAAATGCTTGGATACAAGCCCGGCTTGCTCAGTCGGTAGAGCACGAGACTCTTAATCTCGGGATCGTGGGTTCGAGAACCACGTTGGGCGCTACGTGACAATTTTGAACTTTGCCAGTACACTTATACTCTAGATTCTCGAAGAAGAGATTCCATTTACTAAAATTCATTTAAATACATGGATACAAGCCCGGCTAGCTCAGTTGGTAGAGCACGAGACTCTTAATCTCGGGGTCGTGGGTTCGAGAACCACGTTGGGCGCTACGTGACAATTTTGAACTTTGCCAGTACACTTATACTCTAGATTCTCGAAGAAGAGATTCCATTTACTAAAATTCATTTAAATACATGGATACAAGCCCGGCTAGCTCAGTCGGTAGAGCACGAGACTCTTAATCTCGGGGTCGTGGGTTCAAGCCCCACGTTGGGCGCTACACAACAATTTTGAGGTTTTTCCCTTACACTAAAACTAGTATACCCGCATTTAAAATGCATAGATACAAGCCCGGCTAGCTCAGTCGGTAGAGCACGAGACTCTTAATCTCGGGGTCCTGGGTTCGAGTCCCACGTTGGGCGCTAATCAACAATTTTGAACTTTGCCAATACTCTAAAACTCTAGATTCTCGCAAAAGATTGTTCATTTAGTGGAATTCATTTAAAATGCTTGGATACAAGCCCGGCTTGCTCAGTCGGTAGAGCACGAGACCCTTAATCTCGGGGTCGTGGGTTCGAGCCCCACGTTGGGCGCTAATCAACAATTTTGAACTTTGCCAATACACTAAAACTCTAGATTCTCGCAAAAGATTGTTCATTTACTGAAATTCAATTAAAATGCATTGATACAAGCCCGGCTAGCTCAGTCGGTAGAGCACGAGGCTCTTAATCTCGGGGTCGTGGGTTCGAGCCCCACGTTGGGCGCTAAACAACGATTTTGAGGTTTTTCCCTTACACTAAAACTAGTATACCCGCAATAGATAACCCATTTACTGAAATTCAATTAAAATGCTTGGATACAAGCTCGACTTGCTCCGTCGGTAGAGCACGAGACTCTTAATCTCGGGGTCGTGGGTTCGAGCCCGAGTTTGGGCGCTAAGCAACAATTTTGAACTTTGCCAATACACTAAAACTCTAGATTCTCGCAAAAGATTGTTCATTTACTGGAATTCATTTAAAATGCATGGATACAAGCCCGGCTAGCTCAGTCGGTAGAGCACGAGACTCTTAATCTCGGGGTCGTGGGTTCGAGCCCCACGTTGGGCGCTAATCAACAATTTTGAACTTTGCCAATACACTAAAACTCTAGATTCTCGCAAAAGATTGTTCATTTACTGGAATTCATTTAACGTGCATGGATACAAGCCCGGCTAGCTCAGTCGGTAGAACACGAGACTCTTAATCTCGGGGTCGTGGGGTCGAGCGACACGTTGGGCGCTAAACAAATATTTTTAGGTTTTCCCGTACACTAAAACTAGATATACCCGCAATAGATAACCCATTTACTGAAATTCAATTAAAATGCTTGGATACAAGCCCGGCTTGCTCAGTCGGTAGAGCACGAGACTCTTAATCTCGGGATCGTGGGTTCGAGAACCACGTTGGGCGCTACGTGACAATTTTGAACTTTGCCAGTACACTTATACTCTAGATTCTCGAAGAAGAGATTCCATTTACTAAAATTCATTTAAATACATGGATACAAGCTCGGCTAGCTCAGTCGGTAGAGCACGAGACTCTTAATCTCGGGGTCGTGGGTTCAAGCCCCACGTTGGGCGCTACACAACAATTTTGAGGTTTTTCCCTTACACTAAAACTAGTATACCCGCATTTAAAATGCATGGATACAAGCCCGGCTAGCTCAGTCGGTAGAGCACGAGACTCTTAATCTCGGGGCCTGGGTTCGAGTCCCACGTTGGGCGCTAATCAACAATTTTGAACTTTGCCAATACTCTAAAACTCTAGATTCTCGCAAAAGATTGTTCATTTAGTGGAATTCATTTAAAATGCTTGGATACAAGCCCGGCTTGCTCAGTCGGTAGAGCACGAGACTCTTAATCTCGGGGTCGTGGGTTCGAGTCCCACGTTGGGCGCTAATCAACAATTTTGAACTTTGCCAATACTCTAAAACTCTAGATTCTCGCAAAAGATTGTTCATTTAGTGGAATTCATTTAAAATGCTTGGATACAAGCCCGGCTTGCTCAGTCGGTAGAGCACGAGACTCTTAATCTCGGGGTCGTGGGTTCGAGAACCACGTTGGGCGCTAATCAATAATTTTGAACTTTGCCAATACACTAAAACTCTAGATTCTCGCAAAAGATTGTTCATTTACTGGAATTCATTTAAAGTGCATGGGTACAAGCACGGCTAGCTCAGTCGGTGGAGCACG
>JAEQBA010002681.1:125059-140059 GCA_019434445.1 Phalangium opilio
TGGAATTCATTTAAAGTGCATCGATACAAGCCCGGCTAGCTCAGTCGGTAGAGCACGAGACTCTTAATCTCGGGGTCGTGGGTTCGAGCCCCACGTTGGGCGCTACGTGACAATTTTGAACTTTGCCAGTACACTTATACTCTAGATTCTCGAAAAAGAGAGTCCATTTACTAAAATTCGTTTAAATGCATGGATACAAGCCCGGCTAGCTCAGTCGGTAGAGCACGAGACTCTTAATCTCGGGGTCGTGGGTTCGAGCCCCACGTTGGGCGCTACGTGACAATTTTGAACTTTGCCAGTACAGTTATACTCTAGATTCTCGAAAAAGAGAGTCCATTTACTAAAATTCATTTAAATACATGCATACAAGCCCGGCTAGCTCAGTCGGTAGAGCACGAGACTCTTAATCTCGGGGTCGTGGGTTCGAGCTCCACGTTGGGCGCTAATCAACAATTTTGAACTTTGCCAATACACTAAAACTCTAGATTCTCGCAAAAGATTGTTCATTTACTGGAATTCATTTAAAATGCACAAATACAAGCCCGGCTAGCTCAGTCGGTAGAGCACGAGACTCTTAATCTCGGGGTCGTGGGTTCGAGCCCCACGTTGGGCGCTAATCAACAATTTTGGACTTTAACAATACACTAAAACTCTAGATTCTCGCAAAAGATTGTTCATTTACTGGAATTCATTTAAAGTGCATGGATACAAGCCCGGCTACACAGTAAAAAATAATGGTTTTCAAATGGTTTAATTATGGTCTAAAAATTATTGAGATACCTTAAAGGGATTGATTATAGCGCGTAAATGGTTTAAAATGAATTTTCACTTTTTCAGCGGACCCATAGTGGTTTAGTTTTATTATCATTATGCCATTTATGGTTTGAAAATATATCTAGACCATAAATGGTATGAATAAGGTATAAAGTTATACCGTTAAGGGGAATTTTTCATTTTAGATGAAAATTTATGAAAATGATTTTCATGATTATTATTTTCTTAGTCTGGGTTTTTGAATCGAATCTATGATCGTTTTTTTTGCTGCAACCTTGTCCTTCCAGTTAGTTTTTCTTTGGCAAGACAAAAGTTTTATCCCATTCCAATATTAAACTTACTTTTGTTGAGAAACTTGCCGATTAAGTACTGAATTAAAACCTTTATTGGTTTAAAACTACATCAGAACACAACCAATATTATACCCGCTTTGGTTTAAAAACTTCCGAAATAGGTTTTGAATTAAAACCAAAAACGGTCTCAGACTAGAATGAAATAGGTAAATTTTTAAACCTGCTTTGGTTTAAAAACATGCCAGTTAGGTTCTGAATTAAAACCAAAAACGGTTTCAGACTAGAATGAAATAGGTAAATGTTTAAACCTGCTTTGGTTTAAAAACATGCCAGTTAGGTTCTGAATTAAAACCAAAAACGGATTCAGACTAGAATGAAAGAGGTAAATTTTTAAACCTGCTTTGGTTTAAAAACATGCCAGTTAGGTTCTGAATTAAAACCAAAAACCGTTTCAGACTAGAATGAAATAGGTAAAGTTTTAAACCTGCCTTGGTTTAAAAACTTGCCGATTCGGTTCGGAATCAAAACGATAAATGGTTTAAGACTAAAATGTAAAGGGGTTAATAATAATCCCGCTTTCGTTTAAAAACGTACCATACACATTTTTAATTTCAACCATAAAAGGTTTTAGACTATAGATTGCATTGGCTCAATATTAAACCTGTTTCTTTTAAAAACTTACCGATTATGATTGATTCAAAATAAAAAGAGGTGAAGACTAGATTGCCTGGAACCGATGGCATGGGACCAATACCAAACTTCATTAATACGATAAATGTGAATCGAAAATATGTCCATTTCCAAAATTTCTGTTTTAAACTACCATTCTAAATTTTAACCCAAAATATAGTTATTTCCGATTTCTATAGACTAGTGGCGGTAGAGAGGGGAGTAGACTACGTATCCCCCTTTGGTCGCGCTTTTGTAAGAGAGGACACTGTAAGCTCCCAGTAGGCGGATGACACAGAGCTCTATACTACCACTCATTTGAAGGGGGGAAACTCTCGCTGTGCAAGTGTTCAATATACAACAAAGGCATATGTTTACGAAGTCAAAAACGTTTTACTTTAGGCCTAACGGGCTATAAAGTGGACGTACTAGGTTTACTCAATAGTCCTGGTCGATTCACAGGCCCAAGCCGTCGGGAGACCTTGCGGGGATTTTCGCGGGAAAGGTGATCGTCCACCATATTTTGGAGAGAGGAATTTTTCGTCTGCTACAATCTTAAGGTGGGTTTCCAAACGCGCTTGAACAGCTACAGTTAGGCCCAGCCACAGGAGAGTTAGGATTTTGAAATCAGGGTATGGCGCTTGGCAACACTTCTCCTCCTAAAATATGGCGGCGCGTTCAAGGTCAGCGCGGATTTTGGCAGTTTCGACCAGGACTATAAAGGGAAAAGGAGGGAGAACGCGTCTTCCCCTAAGAAAATGCTCTACCGATTTATTTGGAATCAGTTTGATGTTTCAGCATGTACTAAACTGTGCTCCCTTTATACCTCTATGAAACCGAGGCATAGAGATGAGATGAAAGTAACTTTGTACCCGCTGAAATTACAAATTGATCTTGACTGTATATAGGATAGCTGCAATAATTCGTGAAAAAGTACATACACATAAATTAAACAACAGGCATCCGTTTTAGCCTTCGATTTATTCGATGTAAATGCGAATTTGAAAATGTTATGAATTAATTTTAGTAACTTACAGATTTTGACCTTAATGCTATGTAATGAGTCTGCTCAATTTTATACAAGTCTAACAATTCGTATTGTTTTTCATCACCTGCGTTTAGGATTTCCCATTTTTCAGGGAGTTCTTTGACCGCGTACGCGTGCAAACATTCGTGAAAACCTTCAACTTCGTATATAGTACCAGCCATTATTAGCGACATATTTAAATAGAAAATAAACCTTATTCTATAAAAGGATTTAATCTCATTTTTTTCCATTTCATAAACCATAAAACAATCCGTTGAATAATAGACTTGATCAAAAGTTGCGTTGGACAGCGAATAAATTTTTTCAGGGAAGGCATCGCTAAGAATTAGTTTTAATTGGGCGGGCAGTTCATCTTTTGAAATAAATTTCCCAGCTGTCGTGCTTTGTATACCATAAGGTTGTTCGTCCAACGTGTTATAACACTGCAAATATTGGTAGAAGATAATGTCCGACACATTGATTTGGTATTTTTGAAAGATCAACGTTTTTTCCAATCTGAAGATCTGAAGAATAGAGTTTTTTGAATCACTTTCACAATAGGTACATAATGAAAATGACACTTCTCTTCCTTGTCCATTGTTTCGGTGAAGGTGAATTGCATAGGCTCTATTAACCCATAGTCCGATTTGCAGACAGCATTAATTTTATAGTTTGAGTTGAGGCTTTCAAACGCCTCCCCAACTTCTATGTTTTTCGAAAGTAATGCGGCTTTTTCAATGATAATATTTTTTGAGCGCAATACGGTTTGTATATTATCCATATTTGATGATAAAATTTGCTCGCAAAATATTAGTAGATCATTAGCGAGTGATTGTACTACGGTTCGTGGAAGATTATGAGCTTCTCGATATTTAAGTATAATTTTTAATATCGTTTCCCGAATTTCGGGAGGTCTTAACTCTTTTTCATTCCTCCCTTCACTTTGTTGTTCCTCTTGATTATTTTCTTGCTCATTTTGGTTTATTTCTTGTCCATTTTCGTTTTCAAAAATATCTGCATTTTCGTCTTGATGAGGGTAACTTGGGGGATCAAGCGTTTCCCTGGTAAATTTATGCTTATATTTCACGTGTCGATGATAAGTTTTGATATTAGTGAAAGACCTTCCACAATTGTCTAGTCCATAAACAATACTAAAGTTACGATCGTGAGAATGCTTATTTAGCATATGAGTTAAAAGTATCCCAAATGTTTTGGCAAAAAAGGTACATCTAACACAGCTAAATAAACCGGGTGACGCCATATTTCCTCGAAGAGTGGAGGAAAGGAGAAAATTTTAACTATATACACGTACCACTGGACCAGAGTTTTAGACTCCAAGATTTAACCGTGCATTTGTTACTTGACAGTAAAGTCTGTTCTACACAAACGAGGGGGAAACCACTTGTGAAATCAGGTGTACAAAATTTTTGAAATCACAATTGAAGTCCATAAATTGTTTTTGAAGTCTCTATAAATCGCAAAGTTTAGTTGAAATCTCGGAAGTCTTAGGAAGTCCCTAGAGAATCCCTTGAAGTCATGCGAAGTCCCTTGGAAATCGCTTGAAGTCAGTCGAAGTCTCTCGGAAGTCTCTTGAAGTCATACGAAATCCCTTTGAAATCTCTTGAAGTCTCTCGGAAGTCTCTTGAAGTCATACGAAATCCCTTTGAAATCTCTTGAAGTCTCTCTGAAGTGAAGAGAAGTCATACGAAGTCTTTCTGAAATCTCTTGAAGTCTCTCTGAAGTGAAGAGAAGTCATACGAAGTCCCTTTGAAATCTCTTGAAGTCTCTTGGAAATCTCTTGAAGTCTCTTGGAAATCTCTTGAAGTCTCTTGGAAATCTCTTGAAGTCTCTCGGAAATCTCTTGAAGTCTCTTAGAAGTCATACGAAGTCCGTTGGAAATCTCTTGAAGTCAAATGAAGTGGTAGAAAAATCCCTTGAAGTCTATTGAAATTCCGTCATTCATAAGTGGAAATTTCCTTTTCTTCAAATTTTATTTTCAATAGTCTTGATCAGGGCCGGAAATAAGCATAGGACACTGGAATTTTAAAATGTGCCATAATTTTGTTAAAAACTAAGGGGGTCACTGGACAGTTTGACCAATAAAATTTTGGAAGTTTTGATAGCTTGACTATGGAGATGTGATACTATTTCTGCACACTACAGTGGACAATGTCCTATAAATTTTCCAGTCAAACAGGGGGGGGCCTGGTCTTGATCCCTCAATTTTCGGCCGTTTTCGGAGGTGCAATGCTACCAGACTCTTGTGCCAGACACTCTTCCCCAGAATTTTTTCCTTTTTGGACTTCTTGTCGGCTGCTAATCATTCCGTTTTCAAAGAATATTCGTAAAAACGATATATTTTTGTTTGTGGCGAAGTTTAATTGGCTTAATTTAAACTACTATTTAACTAAATTGGGAACCTTCGAAATACAGCATACAAGCAGCCAATTTAAAAATTGTGTCTTCTAGTTCTCTGAACTATGAATTCGAGTATGAATCAGACGATAATCAGTTTCAAAAACCTGAGGGGTCGGACGTTTTGGAAAAAGTGTACGGGATTTCGAAATCCAATTTGATTTCTTCGGATTTCGTTTGATTTCGTCGGAATTCAATTGATTTCGTCGGATTTTGTTTGATTTCAAAATTCGATAAAATCCAACGGATTTTGCAATTTTTCCCGTGATTTCCTCGGATTTTTTCCATGATTTTGGCAGATTTTGGGATATTTCAATTGATTTCGTTGGATTTTGTGATTTCTTTTGAGTTTGGATTTCGTGAATTTTGTAATGGATTTCGCGATTTCGTTACTGATTTTGTGATTTCTTTGTTGATTTTGTGGTATCTTTACTGATTTTGTGATTTCTCTACTGATTTTGTGATTTCTTTACTGTTTTGTTATTTCTTTATTGATTTCGGATTTTTTATGAGATTTTTTAAGTTGGATTTCGCGGGTAGCGTACGGGATTTCATGAATGACCGACCCCTTGCAAAAACTTCTGCCCAAGCGCTCACTGGCGTGATTGAGTTAGCTATGCAACGACAAAAACTTCTTTCCGTAAATAGCGGCCGATCACGTGATCATATTTTCCCGCGTGAAACGTCGCAGAATTCTTGAGACATAAGCGACGATCAAATGGATCAGTATACTATCCGGGCTTGTATCTGCGCCATATAATCAAGAAGGAATTTACTATAAGAAGGCCTAAAAAGGCGTCCGGTGCGCGCGTGATAGTCGACAATCCCCCTCATGGGTGGGGGGAGGCTGGAAAAGAAGGCGGGACTTAATATTTTATCTTACTCTATGTTTTCCACCATCTATCTCTTTTACCTTCTCGTTAAGCCTTGGTTTGGTTTTTGGAACTCACGAAATCATTAGTATAGTACACTTGATTAGATTTAGAAACAATTATAGAACGAACGATTTTAACGTAGAGACAAGTATTCAAAATCCATTAAGTTAGGTTCAAAACCTTTAACTAACTTGTTAATGGCAATTAAAAACCATTCCCTAACCGTTTCAGCACCGCTGGCAGCCTCCATTTTCTGCTTACTTTGCTAGACGTTTTCTTTCTCTATTCGGAATACGTCAATCGCGTCTGTATGACCTATCCCCGCGGGATCCAATAGGAAAGCGCAGAGCAATGAGGGACATGAAAGGGGTTGGGCTTACTTGTCCACTAACACCGGCGTAAGAGTAGAAGCGTAAAATCTACTGACTTAGGCATTCTTATAGTAAATTAATTCTTGATATAATTCTGCATAGATAATTGCTTTCGGTTGCTCTGCACCTTAGTACTTAATAGCGAAGTACATAGATATTTTTTAATTATTACAATTTAATGAAGTCTTGAGAAAAAAATAGAAATCGGCTTTAGTCTATAAATTCTATTGAAGTCACTAGAAGTCTTTAAATTATGTTGAAGTCACTAGAAGTCTTTACAAATTCTATTGAAGTCACTTTCTATAAAATGTAATGAAGTCACTTGAAGTCTATAAAATGTAATGAAGTCACTTGAAGTCTCTAAATTATATTGAAGTCACTTGAAGTCTTCATAAATTGTATTGAAGTCACTTGAAGTCTTTATAAATTGTATTGAAGTCACTTGAAGTCTTTATAAATTGTATTGAAGTCACTTGAAGTCTTTATAAATTATATTGAAGTCCCTTGAAGTCTTTATAAATTTTATTGAAGTCATCTGAAATCAAATACAGTTAGTGAAGTCTTTGAAGTCGAATGAAGTCTTTGATAGTTCAATTGAAGTCATTTGAAATCTGAAATCAGGTGTACAAAAATTTTCTTAGTGGTTTCCCCCTCGTACACAAGGTCACGATTAAATGGTTAGGCCCATGTACCGCATTTTTCTTATAGCCAAAAGATAAGCTTCACTTCTCAAGGTAAATTCCACGGCCCATTGTTTGTGTTCTGGGAAAAAAAAGGGTCGGCGACGATGGGACGGGGACAATATTTCCCCCCCCCAACCAAAAACTTTCCATTTTACGTAGGCTGTCCCATAGGAAATGGAAAGTTTTTAGCTGCGGTGCGACTGTACCAGCATCAAGAAAAGAACGGGTAAGGTCACTCTATGGTACTAGCATAGATACCAGTAACCAGTATTCGAGAAAATCTCGGAAAGAGTGGATTTAGAGGAGCGGACAAAAACTATTTCGAATATTTGAAATTAAATCTGCGGACATAGTCTTATAATTATTAACATGGATGAAAATGGAACTTTGTTGTTGTTGTGTTTTGGAGAACAAAAAAAGAAAATTCGGATCAAAGATAACACATATTCAGCGTTTTTGGAACATTTAAAATGTGATGAAAACCTACAGGACTTCGTGGGTCCGGATAAAGTTTATCAGGTAATATCCTTTTTTAGATATTCTTTAAGTATTAGGGCTTCCTGAATATTAAACTAGGTCAAACCAGATATGGTTTTCAGATATGTTCAACCAACAAAATTGTTATCCTATATGAAGTTTGCACGATGTATAGAAACTAATATAAGCCTTTTCTTTACGTTTAATTTTCACGAACAAGACTCCACGACGTTAATTATTAAATAGACTTTTGTATATAACTCTCTCTCTCTTTCTCGCTCCCTTTCTCTCTCTCTTTCTCGCTCTCTTCAGCGAGCCATCCCTTCTCAACAGGTATCTATAGGGAAGTTGTAGGAGCACCTGTCTGTTTTATCTTATATAGAGTTGGAAGGCAAAATGTATGTGATAGAGGAAGTTATCATATCACGTGCAACCTTCCTATATGCATAACCAATCCCTATTATAGTAGTATCATATCAAGTTTTATTAAGAGTAGAGTTGCCCGCATGTCTTCGATTATTTTAATATTAAAGGAAGCTGATACTCTTAGAGACAATAAAATTTAAAAACCGCTAAAATTGGTCATTATTAGGTCTATGATGAAGATTTTGAGCAATATGTGGACCTGGGTCAAACTAGCATTTTTAAAAGCAAAACTAAAGTCAAAGTGGTTTTAAAAGTAAATATTTGAAATATTAAAGGGAAACTAACCCTGAATATAAAACGGTGATAATTATTTTAAGTCAAAATTATAGCTTTTCTAATTAAAATATGTTTAAATATAGAAAAAACGATTAAATGAGGACCCAGAATGTTCAACAGAAAAAAGGTCAAGAAATGACCAGATAGATGCCACATCGACGTCGAACGCAGGCGAAAATGAAAATGAACCTCAATTGATTACCTGGTTAGTGCAGTTTTAATGCAATGAATTACATCAATATACACAATTTTAATTTATCATTAATCTATGAATAATCCTAAGAGTTTGAGTAAACTTTTTCAACTTATGGTTTTACTGTAAATAATTGACTTTTTACATTTAAAAATGTTATTATTATTGCAAACTGCAAAGGAACAAGATTATCTCTTTTATAGAATTATCTTACTAAATTGAAAATACTATAGGGTTGCTGAAAATCTTAGAGAAGATATTGGCAGCTGTTCAAGAACGACATTGGCTTTGACATACTCCCTTCCGGATTTGCCAGAAATGTTTGTTAGTGCTGACAAATACCAGGGTCTTTCCCCTCAGGTTAAAATCACAATGAACAAAGAGCTTTTAATCATTTTATTCAGTGATTTAATCAAGAGATATGGTTTGTAAGTATAACGTTTTGAAGATATAGAAATTTTACTTGATGAACTTGTATATTTACAAATACCCTTCAGGTATCCATATCACAAAATTGTTGCAGAAAAATTAATCATGAAATACCCACACTTAAGAACACAACCAGGAGAAGGGCATGTATGTATCTTTATTGATTTTAATAGATTAAAATTTGTGATATCGCAGTGTACTCCAAATAACTTGTACAAGTAGTGAAATTTCTTATTGTGAATTTCAATTACCATTTATTTAATGAAGTTTTAGCAGGTTAATCATGTTTGTAAAATAATATTACAGGAAATGTGGTACCAAATGCTGCGATCCAAATTCAAAAATTTTAGACAAAATTTGACAAATATAACCATTGTAGCGGATAACAAAAAAAATATGGAAAGGAGTCCTACAAAAAAGTACAGACATCTTGTCCTGGTTCAGATATCAACGTCATAGTAATCGTACAAAGAGTTCAGGTGATTATACATTCATATTCTATTTATCCATGATAGTCTAGCAGCATGAATCTATACAATATAGATTCATGCTAGCAGTATGAGTTCAAATTCGGAATTTTTTTTGTATTAGGTAGTTTCATGTAACAGTTAATATATCAATTCTCTTTATTTGAAGCTTGCTGATGTGGAATCTTTTGAAGATGATAATGATAACATCGCCGCTCATAAATCAATAATGATCAATGAATTAAAAAAAAAGAAATAAACTGGGAGAAGATTGATACAAAAATGGATAAAACTATGTCTGATAGAAGAGAAGTTCTAAAAGCAGAGGGTACTTCTGTGGATAAGGTGTTGAAAGAGTACCCAGCGCTTTCCAATGCTCGACAAGTATGAACTTTGAATATGATCTGTAAATAAAGAATAGACAGAGGAGTAGATGGTGAAGTTTTCACTTGGAATTTTCACTCCTATTTCCGATTGAGGGAAAATCCCAAGCCTTCAACTCCTCTTCTTTCTATTCTCTATGGATTGATCAAGTCAATGCAGTTTATCATTTAATTTTTAATTAAAGATATCCTTGGAATTTGAGAGAATAACAAAGATAAACATTGAGAAAAAACTGGATGAAATGTTAAAAAAATACTCAGAAAAAATTTGGGTTTTGGCAAAACAAGTTGGGAAAACCAAAATATTACCTCTCCGTGTCGAGAAGATTATATAAACTTAAGTATCCAATGAAAACGTCGACCTTTTTGCCCTCATCCTTTCCCGCGCCTTGCGCTTCCGCATTTCATCCTCTCTCAACATTATCTTCCTCCATTTTACATACAAAAATCAAATACTCACAAAAAGAAGCGGCAAAAACCTGCTGGCTCTTTACAACCACTTAATTTGACTTTATATCCAATTTCCAACAACAATAATATACCGATAGTTTAATTGACAACCTACTAGCATCGAAATTCCCATTAAGAATGGCTCCCGCGCATAAAAAAGGGCAATTTTCAACTAGGTGGGCGTTATCTCATTAGATTTGAACAAGTTGGGAAAGCCAAAATATTACCTCTCCGAGTGGAGATGACTATCACTACCCCTTAAACAACCTAAATATATGCATCTATCGCTTTTTTTAATTCTTTGCAAGTGCAGGAATTGAATTTTAAAATAGTCTATTGTTCAAGCCTTTTCAATATCTCTCAATTGCTGTGGAAACTCTACTCTCTCGCTATACCTCAACCGCATTCTTAGTCTACCAGTATGATTTGTAACATTTGTCCATATCAAAGCTGAATCATACCTCGCCACACAAAAAGCAAATGTGCCCAAATCATGGAAGCCACAACCCAATCACACATAAGCTTGGCTCCCACTTAACCAAAATAATTATTAAACAGTTAAATACTCACAAAGGTTGGCAAAATCAATCTCCTTCAGTAATACGTAAGGCTTAATTATATTATTTGCCGAACAAAATTAATCGAGCAAATCTAACACTTAACTTCTTCCTTCGAAATTCTATCAAAGAATAATTCAACTGTTTAAAAAAAGGTTTTTTTCGCAAATAGGGCGCTATCATATCAACCGCAATTCCGTCATATTTAAAAAATATACATGGCCAACACTTTTTTAGACACAATAGTGGAAGTTTTAGTCTCATTTAAAACATGTAAAACAATTATCTCATCTACAAATAGCTTACACATGTCTTTTTTTACCAATATCTAGCCGTTTGGATTTTTCTAAAGCAATCTTACCACCAAAATATTTTTTGATATAGAATAAATGTTCTATGTTCTTCATTTTTGAAAATATATTTTTTTGCGTTTGTAATGATTACTCTCTACACCTACACTAATCTAACAAGGAGTAAAAATCCACTAGTGGAAGCGGTGTTTTTATTGAAAATATATTTTTTAAGCATTAAATCTAACTGGGAGTAATATGAAAGGAGTAGAAGCTTATCTGTCTTAGGAAATATGAAATTTTATCTTAACAGTTCGTTAAATCATAAGTTTATAACGAAAAAACGCGGAAGGGGAAAACGAGCAGACAACAACGATTTTTGGGGGTAGAAGTTTAGGAGCGCCATCTGTCGTCCGTGCCAAAGTTGAACTTCCACTCGAAGGCAATGGGAAAGTGGATAAAATAATGCCATCAGCTATTTAACTGCGTCGATATATTTAACGACTTGACCCATGACATGCCCTTAACACTGGCTTCTATGAATCCTATTTATTCTTGGATGCTAGGAAACTTGGTAGACGTAACAGTCTGTACCAAGTACCCAAGCATCCTTCAATAAACGCCTGGCAACATTGTGGTACGCATGGTACAACTAAAAAATAGGATGTGTATTTATCTTTCGACTCACTCCAAGCCTTTAAGCCCTCAATACAGAGGATTTGAAACACTATCGTAATTCCTAGTGTCTCGAATCTCTACGTTCCTGTCCATTATGAACAGTGCTGAGAGAATGATACATCAGAAAGAGCCATTCAAATCGAATTGCCGAAAATATTATCCATATTTTCATTTCATATAACTGAGAAAACAAATTATTATGGTTCTGAGAGGAGCTTCCCATTTTGGTTGTTGTTCTCAAAAATATATCGCAATGCACGGGCCTCGATAGATATTGGAGGCAATGAATAAAATATATCGCAATGCACGCGCCTTGATAGATAGAGGAGGCAATGTAGGAAACATAACGCAATGCACGGGCCTTGATAGATATAGGAGGCAATGATTTAACGACTTCGGTACTTGGGTTTATCTTTAATATTTAAATAAATATAATTATTTTTAATTATTCTAATCGCCAGTAAATAACTTTAAAAATAGTTAAATCGTTTAAAATAAAGTTGTTCATAATATCTTTCAAATCTTTGCTAATATTGACGTTTAGAGTGAAGGGTACCCTTCTTGCCCGCTTTCTTCAAATTTTGGGGTATATATACGATCCGTTTCCATTATAATAATAGATAAAAACGCATTCGCGTGAACCTTTGATGGAAGCCCTGCCATTGGGAGGCTAGACGTTTCTCGTAACCCTAGCTGATCGCCGCGTATATCTTAAAACCAAATAATAGATAAAAACGCATTCGCGTGAACCGATGGTGGAAGCCCTGCCATTGGGAGGCTAGATGTTTCTCGTAACCCTAGCCGCTCGCCGCGTATATCTTGAAACCAAACGATGACGGTGGAAAAGAAGCCAGAATGTACTGACCGGCGTCCATGTGGAATGGACAAAAGACCTGAAGATGGTGGTGCATAGAAGCTGGTGTCAATGTGGAATTGACGAAGAACAGAAGATGGTGGTGCATAGAAGCTGGTGTCAATGTGGAACTGACGAAGAACAGAAGATGGTAGTGTATAGAAGCTGGTGTCAATGTGGAATTGACGACGAGCAGAAGATGGTGGTGCATAGAAGCTGGAGTCAAGGTGAAATTGACGAAGAACAGAAGTTGGTGGTGCTTGGAAGCAAGCACGTACAGACTAGTGTCCATGTGGGATGGACAAAGACTAGCAGATTGTGGTCCTTAGAAGCCAGTTAGTAAAGACTGGTGTTGGTAGATGAATGACCAAATTTCCGTGAACCGCGAACGCGTTCCGGAAATCGGGTATTTGTTTGCTCCGATTTGTAAACTGCGAACGCGGTCACGTGGGGTCTGACAGACAGACAGACACACACACACACACACAGACACACAGACAGACAGACAGACACGGCCGGTGTAATACCTCTCCGTGACATACGTCACTCGGAGAGGTAAAAATATCATTTTTCTTTTTTACCAATGCCTAACCGTTTGGATTTTTTTAAAGCAATCTTAGCACCAAAAAATATTTTTTGATACAAAATAAATGTTTTATATTCTTATTAAGAATAAAACAAGAGGATAAAAAAGGTCTGTCCTCTCGTAATTTTTTAAGCTTTTATCATGATTACTCTATACAACAGTAACAAGGAGTATAAACCCATTAATGGAAGCAGTATTTTTTTCCGAAACACTCTCGCTTATGTTTATCCTCTCTAGACTTCGCTAAAATCCTATTACTCCTACGTATGTGGGGTGGCGTAGCGGTTAGCGCTTTCGCCTCGCAGCAAGAGGATCCCGGGTTCGATCCCGGACTGTGGCACCGGGTGAAAATCTGGGAACAAATCCTTCTGCGTAGAGTATGCAAGTTCTCTCCCCGCTTGTTAAAGGAGTTTTCCTCCGCGGTCTAACCCGGTTTCTCCTTTCCACGAAAACTTCCAGAGGTTAACGGTAATAGTTAGTATAGGGCGCTGTCGGTTAGCTGTGGCATAGGGGCTAGCCACCACCCCTCTATGCATTGTAATGGGACCCACCTGTAAACAAGCCACAGGCTTAGTGTGGAAATCCCTTCATAGGCAAAGCTTAGATTATTATTATTATTATTATAAAATATTAATAGACAGGCAAGGATTCATACCATTAAAGAAGGAGCGCAATATTATCCATATTTTCATTTCATATACAGAGAAAAGAAATTATTATGTTTCTGAGAGGAGCTTCCCATTTTTGTTGTTGTTTTGAAAAATATATCGCAATGCACGGGCCTTGATAGATATAGGAGGCAATGAATGAAATATATCACAATGCACGCGCCTTGATAGATATAGGAGGCAATGAAGGAAATATATCGCATGCACAGGCCTTGATAGATATAGGAGGCAATGATAATCTCTCTCTTTGCACGTGAGGTTTATCTTTAATATTTAAATAAATATATTTATTTTTAATTATTTTATTCTTCAATAATTAACATTAATAATAGTTAAATCGTTTAAAATAAAGTTATACCTATTATCATCTCAAACTTTGCTAATATTGACGTTTAAAGTGAAGGGTACCCCTCTTGCCCGCTTTCTTCAAATTTTGGGGTATATATTCGATTCGTTTCCATTATAATAGTAAGGAAAAAGCGCAATTGCGAAAACCTTTGGTGGCGATCCCACCTTAGGGAGGCTAGACGTTTCTCGTAACCCTAGCTGATCGCCGCGTATATCCTAAAACCAAACGATGATAATGGAGTAGAAGCCAATGATACAGATTGGTGTCTATGTGGAATAGACGGAAGACCAGTGGATGGTGGTGTTAGAAGCCAATGATACAGATTGGTGTCTTTGTGGAATAGACGGAAGACCAGTGGATGGTGGTGTTAGTAGCCAGTGTAAGTGCAGATTGACAAAGAACAGAAGATGGTGGTGATTAGAAACCAGTATGTACAGACTGGTGTCCAAGTCGAATGGACGAAGACCAAGGAGATGGTGGTGATTAGAAGCCAGTAAGAACAGAGGGGTGTCCAAGTGGAAAGGACAAAGACCAGAAGATGGTGGTGTGAGAACTCAAGTAGAGGAAACATTTCCGTGACTGTGAAAGCAGTTCGGAAATGGCGAAAACGTTTGCTCCGTTACGCAAACTGCGAACGCGGTCACGTGGGTGTAACAACAGACAGACACACAGACAGACACACTGACACACAGACAGACACACAGACACGGCCGTTACAGAACCTCTCCTGGACTACGTCACACGGAGAGGTAAAAAGAAGTGGTTAATTTGAAAGCGGAAATTCTAGACCAGATAAAAAAGGAAGAGGACC
>JAEQBA010002682.1:0-24344 GCA_019434445.1 Phalangium opilio
TAAGCGGACGACTTACCGGTTGGCTTCTCTATACATGGAGTAATAATGATTTACGACACCATGAGGCGAAGCTTGTCGTCTGCTACATTTTCTGCTTAGATAATATCCCGCTGACTTTGCAGGGCGACGTGTCCGGCCGTGCGAGAGTTTGGGTCTATTCATTGGACTGCATTAGTTCTATTTGGTTTATTGATAATTTTAACAAAAAATGGATAAGCTGCCACCACCATTATCGGCAAAGGTTGTCGGGTAAATATTTACGCAATTTTCCTGGAAAACACTTTTGTTGTTCCTAGATTAAAAAAACCACTCTTGATACTTCATTTTTCAAGATCATTCGCGTACAAAACGGTCAAGGATCGACTTCCGGTAATTTTGACCAAAGTGATTGATGTCCTCTTTCGGGACAGGAATGAAATTGCCCAAAAATACGGAGAGGTACCCCCACTTCTCCTCGCAAAACGTCCTACTGCTCCATGACCTCCATCTCTAATCCTACTTGGCTTCCTTTCCTTTTCTTCCAAAGGGGGCTGGACATAATACCAAAATGGCGAGCGAGGAAACTAAGGCCGTGATTGGCCGACTCTCCAAGTTGAGGAACGAAATGCAAACGGATAAATATATCGTCCCCTTGGAGTCTTCGGCACCCGATGTCCCAGCTTGGAACCAGTGCATCCGCGAATATACTCAAGGTCACGGAACAGAACCGTCCTGGTTCGAATCCCCTTGGCTCTTGGTCGAATGCTACTTATACAGGCGGATCAAAGAGGCCTTTGAATTGACGTACGTCCCATGACGCACGGTGCTCCAATAAGGTTAAACTCATTCAATTGGTCATGATAGGACATTGTTGAGGGAATTGGATCCATTCCTGGATCAGAAGCAGGGCGCCTTTAAAAAAGCGGCGGACACGGTGACCGCCTTGAGCTCTTATCTATTGAGGCTTCGGATTCCTCCCGATGGCGAAGAAAGGGCCTTATTTGTCAAAGAATACTTCGTCAGATTTGTCGAAGTCGGTTCATTGCCTCAAGAACACAGGGTTGTCGAGAGTTTATGGGTTCCGTGAAAAGTTGCCTAAATCGCGGCCCCCTAGAAGGTACTGGCATCCCCTCTCGACGGCCCTGCCACAAACCCACTTAATACGTGTTGTTAAACCTCGTGTTTTGACAGCTTTCATTATGGGGCAACAAATGCGACTTATCCCTTTCTTCGGGGGAAGACGTCGCGACCAGTTCGGACCCATTGCGTCAAACGGATTCATTGCGCTCCAACATCTTGGCTAATGACTCCCAGAAGCTGTACGACATAGTGATGAGGCGACGTCACCTAAAAGACGCGCCCCTGACCATGCACCTTATCCTGGACAACGCTGGATTCGAACTGTTCTCGGATCTATGTCTCCTCGATTTCTTGACGCAGGCTGATTTAGTCCAGACTGTGTACTTACACGTTAAAGGTAATAACTCCAAGGATGATGGAGTACCTCCTTCATGACTCGGACGTCGTACGAAGCCCTTAACAGTCACTTCCCGGTTCTCTCTTTCAAGAAATGCCATGGTTCGTTTCGGACGTCCTGGAGCACGATTTCCATTGGCTGTTGAACTACTTAAAATCTCACGAGAATCCCGATCTGCGGAAACTAGGCTTAAGATGGTTTGGGTACTACGACTCCCAACACTGGAAGGTGGTTCATCAACAATTCTGGACTTTACCCCACGACTACGCGCGCATGTCCGAAGTGGACCCCGAATTGTACTCGTTCTTAAGCCAATCGGATCTCATCTTGTTCAAAGGCGACTTGAACTATCGCAAATTGATGGGCGATTTGAACTGGGACCCCGTCACCCCTTTCCATCGCGCCCTTAGGGGTTTTAACCCCGCGCCTTTATGCGCCTTGAGGACCATCAAGGCCGAGGTTGTTACCGGTTTGAGTCCCCAAGTTTTGGCCCAAGTCTCCAATAAATTCGAAAACTGGATGTATTCCGGAGAATTCGCTCTTATACAATGTTCTAATTAATTAAGTCACTTTTTGTTAATGAATTTACTTTGTGAAGTTAATTTAAATTAAAAGTTTAATTGAGTTACAAATGATTGTGTCTCATTTCATCCTACGATATTTACATAACATTCTTATTGACATCGTGCAATGCGCATTGCACGCGCTAATTGGTTTCCAAGTGTATTATTTCGGCGCTGGTCATAGTGGCCGCTCTCAACTTGTTCCTATTCTCTTCCAGAGTGACCAGTCGGTCCAGGAGTGATAGGACGCTGTCGCTGAAGCGGTTGAAGGATTGTTCGTGTTGTCTCAAGGCCTCCGTCTGTTCCCGGATCAAATCCAGAAGAGGGTCATCGTCGCTACCAGAGTTTTTCCGTTTCCTGTTGCCTTGGGGAAGTGGGCCGCTCTCCGATGACCAGTAATTCTTCGAGACATCCTCGTCTTCATTTGATAAGGAGACGTACTCCGTGGTCGGAGCGGACGACGATTGGTCGTACTCTGTCCTCTCCTCACGGACCGTCTTGTTCTTACTCATAATGGTATCGAGGATCTCATAGTATGGCCAGTCCACCGAACACGGTGTGGTCATCTGCGATATCGTTTTCTTCATTTCCTACAAGAGAATCTACGTCACGAAAACACTTTGTGTCGAAACTAAAGGTTGCCAAGGCACCTTGTACTTGTGGATCAAATTGTTCCACTTTTTCCTGGCCTGTTCCACCGTGATTTCTCCAACCAACCCTACTTCTTCCAGGATCTCTCTATTTGGGGGGGGGGGGAAAACGTATCCTCAAATGATTACCCATCGCGAGTCCTACTAAGTAATACCTACTGATAAGCCATTTTCCCCGCGGACCTCTTGCCAATTGAGAAAAGGTGACTTTTCGCCACTCTGGCCTCTATGAATCTCTTGGTCAACTCTTCAGACCCTAAATCATATAAATATAACGGTTGACCATTGACAAAATTAACAAGGAAGGTGCACGCGTGGCTGGCTACTCTTTAAAATTGGTTCCTAAACCTAAGCCTAAATCCGAATCCAAAGTCTAACGGATAATGGCTCCCCCTCAGCAGCATAGGCCATTTCGATGCTGGAGTTGCGTCGAAATGGAATATGGTTACGCTTAATTCAGTATGTTACTAAGAAGAAAGCCGGCTAGCCAATTGGATCGAAATAGTCTATCTCGCTTAGCCAAGCGCTAGATTAACGGCCAAATCGATCTTTAAATGGTATTTCTAATAGAATTTCGCGGCTATTAACATTATAGCGTTCTAGATTTTTAATTCCATTGATTTTTTAATATATTCTTACATTTAAAATCTGTCCCTAAATCCATAACTGGCAAAAATTTCGATCCTAAACTTATCGACTCCGATTGCTTTGTTTCGCCTTCAGACTCAGAGCAGACGATTTTTTGAATTATCATAGCAGTGCTGCCGACTGCTGCCAGATTTGAACATAAAATTTGAACTGATCACGCAACCCACTCGATTTTGCGTTTGCGTTAGTGAGCAACATATTGAGTGGGCTATGAATACCATAATCATAAGTACACAAACGGATGAGTATGACAATGAGTAGTAAGTTGGTAAGGCATATTAGTAGTCTTGAATTTAATCATTTATAATTGTTATTGCAATCCAAAAAGTCAGTAGGCGTGAACAAAGGTTTTGATACATATGACGTAAGGGTAGCAACAGGATACAAAAATGAAGTTGCTTTTATTTATTACTTATATCTTTATTTTCATCTTAATATCCTGTTACAACTAAAGAAGCCCAGGCATATCGATAGTTGATAACACAGGCTACCCATCTCAATATAAGAATCGGTAATGGACTCTCCCTATAGGCTAAAATGGACTGTTCCACGAGTAACCTTAGGCCCATCATAAAAACAGTGCTGCGAGTCTCGCTCTAGCGCGTGTGACCCAAAACAGATGGTAGCCAACCCCCCCCCCCTTTGCTCTCTTCCCCCCATGGCTTCAGAATTGTAAACAACATCTCGAAACCAACCGGGTCCGCGTACAACTGTTGCTAGCGCTCAATCGAGCCAATGGTAGAGCAGCTAGAACCTCGATAATAGCGCCGCCTAGCCAGTTTTTTAAATTTTCCCCCTTGCAAAAAAACGTGACTTTGTCCGTTCTCAGCGGGGGTTACGTTTCGAAACACGTTCAGTTGATGATGACTTCCCATTTTGCGGCCCTTTAAAAAATGAACTCCCCCCAGGCCTCTGGTAACATCGCCTCATCCTGTCTCTTTAAATGTCTATACTCAATGTTACTAGACACACCATGGAATCCGAGGTCAGACGGGACTTGACCTCAAGCTCCCTCAACGCCAACTTTTGTTTTAATTATCATAACTCTAGTTCAAACAGACTTAAGTCTCATAGCCTTAACTATTTGTCTCTCAAATTTTCCTTTGTATGATGATGATAATTTCGACTTTCAAATATTGAAAACGTTGAGAGACATGTTTCTGATAGAAGAAATAGAGCTATTTCAGAAGCCTTAGTGTGACGTCACCCATGCTATTTGCCCATAGAACCATAGAGATAGGAACATATATACCTCTAGAGTCACAACATGGAAGCGTCCCCATAGACTTTAACCTTATCATTAGTGAATATACAACGTTAAAAACAGTATACTTTATCAAATACACCCAGCGCCATCTGTGCAAAAACGGAAGAACTATTTTGATATATTTTCAACGGCGTAGTCTGCTACCGTGTCTTGTGCGTGTATTGTATTCTAGCAAATTCGAGGGAAGTGATAATGAATTAATTAAACAAATTGATGGTGATTTGACAAGTTAGTTAAACAAACATTATTTTTTTGGAGTGAATGAATGAATCATGAATGCTGAATGTAAAATGTACGTATCAACTAATAAATAAATTCAAATTATAAATAGACTACTATTTTCCTTGGAATAAAATCAGTTTGGTCAGTCGTTTTCTAATATTCTCTTGTCATTTTCTCGTTCATATTCTTTGCTATTTTCCTCAGCCTGATATCTGTGTAGATGTTTATTGCCTTCTTAACAATGTGACTTAAATGGTGGTTCCATCCGAACTCTTGGTCATACATGTGCTCCGTTAGAGTGGGAAATATGTTTTCATGCATTAAGCATCGTCTAACAAACACTTAAATATACTTTGGAAACATTTATTTAGATAGTTAAGAACAAATAAAATAATATAAGGTCCGTCAACTGAAAAAAGTTTGAAAAAGTTACAGATTTACCGCGAAAAGTACATTTTTCCCGCCAAAAAGTCGTTTTTAGCGCGAAAACCTTTTTTAGCAACGCCATCTATTTGTAGCTCGAATAATATTTTAGTTAAGAATATCGCCGATAGTGGCGCTGGTGTCGAATGATAAAGTTTACATAGTTTTAAAAAGTGCGGCCTGTCTCGGGATATACGTTGTGACTCTAGAGGTATATATGTTCCTATCTCTATGCATAGAACCAAAGCGGTACCAAACATGGCCGCCGACTGCCAAAGCTAAGCCCGTGACGTTTTACCTAGGCACTGACGTCACAACTGAGATAGCTCTATTGTCCATTATCGAATGAGAGTAAATAATTTAGATTACGATTCAATCTTCTTAGTACATTTCTGTTTTTGCAATGGAAAGTTTGAAATGAACAAACTCATTGGAAAATTACCCATAAGCACCGACTATCGATAGACAGGGGTCGCCTGACTTTTGTGTACTCAGCTAAAAGTACTGCACGTCAATTTTTCTATTTCGTGGAATTTTCCCGTAATCAAACGACTTTGAAAAGTCAACTGGATTTTCCAGTACTACAGGCGACAGAGCGACTGCCTCGAAACAATCATTAGCTCAAACCACGACGCAAGCTGCTCGCGTCGTGGAGCGCGTGATTGAGTGGGCTATGATTTGACTAACGAGGTTCAGATCACTCTGACCAATTTTCAATTCCACGTTTTGACAAAGTATAAAATCTATGGTCCGTATGGATGTACTGAGAATATAATACCGTCTGACACGCGCGGGACACGGATGGGAGTGTCAGGACTCAGACCGTCGATCTAAGGACCCCAAGGACAACAATGGATCGACGCGCGCTGTCCCGTTTCCTTCTTATTTGGGTGCAGCGTGCTGCAGCAGCTGCACTCGGTCCCAGGATGCGAATGTCACCAATAGATACACCCGCTATACGCTCCCCAAATACAATAGAGTTCCCCTTACTTTTTTGTTAGAGGGTTTCCTTCCCAAATCTAAATGAAAAGGCCACGTAACCAAGCAACTAATACTGGTCCAGAATTATAATAAATTCAACAGTAGTTTTTATACGTTTTGGCGTTCAGTTAGGGTCATATAGAGGAGGTCATCCAAAGGATGGACCCGTTAAGGTTTTCCTCGCCTTACTTAAAATCTCGGGTCAAGTTCAAAAGTGGGTTCATGGCACGCCTTAAAAACACTTAAATGAAATAAACATCAGATATTCTTGAAGATAAAAACCAAAACGAGTAGGGGAAAACCACTACGTGATAGAAGGAAAATACTATCGCCCCCAAAAATAACTTTGAAATTTCGGATAAAAGAAATACACACTTCGGTTAAACTATATAACGACACTTATAAATATATTCAATGGCAATTTACAATTAGGTTTTCCCCTTAGCACTCGAATTTACCCAGACTATTTCTGTTTGGTTCTGCGAAACAACGCGTGGGAACGAAAATATTTCACCAACAGGGAACTACTACCCCCCCCTCAATTCTATCCTCCCCCGCCCCCCAGTTTGTGTAGAAAGGTCTTGTATTTATATATCTGGCAAGCAACGTTGAAACAATCTCATTGACGTAATGCTGTAGCTGACGTCATCAAACTCCCTCTTCCAAATTTGGTCCTCGGAGACTCTCATTGGTTGAAAAATATCACTTCGTCACGGACAAACCGAGGCGAGGACTCGGTACTGAGTCGAGTCTCTCAGGCAGAGACTGAGCCTTACTAACAAACCCTACGCCTCGAACTACTTTTCTACGAGTCCCGAGTCGTAGTCTCGTATAGTTTGTGTACGTTTTTACAAAACTCAGCTCTAAAGAACAAAGAGCTTGGGCGGAGGATTGTATTTCTAAGAAATAACGCCGCTGGCGTATGCCACGCAATATCCTAAGAAGTACCAAGTACTTGACCGTGGTGCGACGGCGATAATATTTGTAGAAAACAGAGGAGTGTGTCCTATCTGTAGATTAAAATAAATGGGTCCAAAGATATCTTTCATATCTGCGAAACATTTTTTGGGTGGAAAACAAATTAAACTACGTCCTCCTCTAGAATTAAACTTGTTTGAATTTAATTTTAAAATATGAAGGGGCAACTTTAACAAGAACAGATCGTCAATGTGACTCGATATCGCTCTAAATTATAAACCTGTTTGTGATCCAACCAAGTTTAGCTAGCTTGATCGAACGTTTGGCTCGATCCAAATACCTTTTACAAGAAAACCTAATAGCGTTACGCCAAAACCTAAATAAATAAATAAACCGTGTCCACCCATTATAAGCGGGAACTTTGTTAGATAATCTTAAATTAACCTATTATTCATTCGTAATAAATAATACGGTACATAAACATTTTTCTATCAAGGGTTGTGTACCTTTAACTAAACAAAGAGAAGTTATTTTCCTTTTTAAGAATTAACAAAGAGTATTCATAAATATCGTGTTAGAAGTTCAGCTAAGATAGCTAAGCCTATTTTTTACGCGTTTTGTATGTAAAATTCGTTCGTCCACAAATTATTTTTGTAATAATATTTAGTTGGTCCTAAGCGTCTAAATGATGTTCGTATTCATTTCCGTTTACAAAGTTGCTAGAGAAAACCAGTTGAACGAGAATTTCGTAGGGAAACACCCAGAGCCAGATTACAATTTTAAAAGGCACCAATCTCAACAATAAGAGCTTAGAGGGACCCACAACAGTCCTCTAGAGACTGAAATCAATTGTTCCGGCGTGGTCAATGTTCATTCCAGTGTCCCCAATAGGAGTATTAACTAAGACATAGTTTTAGAAGTTCGGTCGAAGGTGACTCGAACCTTGGTCAACAAGTCGACCCTCTAAAGCGTTATGGGTTGTATGGTGAATGACTGCTAGCTCGTAAGTAGGCCTTTTCCTCAAAGTTGGAACTCCTAAAAATAACGAGAGGTAAACAAGTTTGATACTCTTCGGTTTCGTGGCCCGAACCAACCGAGTTAAAAACGCTAGTCTCGCTGTTAGGATCCTGTTGCCAAGCGCCATTATCGACCAATCGTCGTCCTCCATCCTAGTTGGATTCCAACGCGAGGCTAGCGTCGTCGGCCATACGGCCTTCCCATTTGCGGAGAAGAGATAGCGTCACTCGACAATCGAGTTTGACGTCACCCTTCCCCCTACTCGTACCTCGACCGAGAAACGATTGCGAAGCCGCGTTTCCAAAAGAGAGTCCGCGATCGAATCGAGATTCTGGAAATTTCCAGCCAGCCATACGCGAACGGAACTGAACGGGAGAGGTTAGGCGCGGACGACAGACGCCAGAGAGAAGGACAATAAAGGGGGCCATATGCCCAATTCGTTCTCCTCAACAAAGAGACCCAGACGAGCAACCAAAATCATCAACTTTTGCCAAAGATAAAGAATAACAACCACCACCGCAACAACAACGACATCGACGACGACGACGTTGTGCTTTTCATTAGTTTCATTATTTTCAGTTTGTTCGAAAAAAATTAAGTCAGGGTCTCTCGCGCGGCCCGTATCCCATCGTTACCTTCGCCATAAAGGATTTAAAATTTAACTAGTCTCGAAGAAGGTTGAGCGAGTCGAATCAACCCTGGAATATAGAAGAGAAGCGAGACAATTCGCGACGAGGACCATTAAAATACAACGGAGACGTAGTAGTAGTAATAGTAATCGAAGAAGATGAGGAAAGAAATAACTAGCGCGGCCAATTTTCTGTCGAATTTATTGCGTCTGGGTAATGGCGTCGAAGACGTGACTTTGAACGAATTCCGAGTCAAGTTGGAGGATTTGTTAGACCGTCATTATCAAGAACATTGGTTTCCGGAAAAGCCTAACAAGGGCTCGGGTTACCGATGCATCCGTATCAACCACAAAATGGACCCAATCATCGCCAAAGCGGGGTTCGCGTGCGGCGTCGACGAGCCCGCTCTTAGACGACTCTTCCCCAACGAGTTGACCTTATGGGTCGACCCCAAGGAAGTCTCGTATCGAATCGGCGAGAACGGAAGTATTTGCGTTCTCTTCGACGGCAATAAGAGCGCCGACAAGTCCTCGACGGAATGCGAAACGCGACAACGCGCCAACGACAAATCGCGAAAAAATCCGCCCAAAAATTCCGCCAAATATTCTAATTATTACCAAGCGCATCAACAACAACAACAAAGGAATAACAACTCGTACGAACATTCGTCGAGCAAGAAATCGGCCACCACTTGCAAAGAGAGTGTCAGGAATAGCTGGGACTGTTTTATCATGGACCCCCGGAACGTCCATTTCGAGCAGTTGGCCGCCTACGTTTCCAGCAGTTAGGTCCCCGAAACCTCACCAACACACACATCAACAAAACGGACATTCTGTAAAGTACTTTTTTTTATAAACAAATCCTATCTCCTTTAATTATCCCCCAAAATCCTAAATTCCTTTATATTCTCACCTTTCCCCCCCCCTCCTTCCCTAATTCGTTCGTGACGTGGAACGTGACGTAACGCGGCCGCCATCTTCGCGTTCTTAAAAGTGGTTCAGTCTAAAACGGCTTTTCCAAAACTAACTATACCACCTTTATTTTTTCTCTATTACATCTGGTAAACTTACCCTAAAAAAAATCTCTATGCCTTCTTGCGCGGCCTCCATATTCCCTCTAGCTGGAGCTATGGAGGAAAAACTATTCCCTCTCCGCCATTTTGTTTTTAACTACGTCATCATATCCTTTTAAAAAATTTTTTTAAACCTTTGTCCTTGTTATTTGGAAGTGCCGTTTTATCTTTGTTCGACTTAAAAAAAAAACAAACGCGATCTTGTCCAGTCGATCGGGTGATATTTTTTTCAGTTGTTTTTAATCTTTACAAAATAAAAAATATTGAGGTTCCACTGCCAAAAAAACACAAAAAACAAAAAAAAAACGAAAAACAAAATACAAACGATTTGACCCAATCCTAAAAATTACTTAGGAAGAAAAAAAATCCCCTCCGAATTTTGTCTAAAAAACAAAACCCTGTGAAAAACAAAAAACACTGGAAAAAAGTCTTAAAAAACAATAAAAAAAACGCGTCGATAAAAATATAAATACAAAAAAAAAGAAAAGAGATATTTGGAAGGAGGTGTTTGTTTTTTAAATATTTGTAAAAAACAAAAAACATATAATATATCAGCAGGGAGTCTGAATTTATTTTTGTGATCTCGTCATATACGCCCCCCCCTTGACACCCTCATATTCTAAAATATAAAAAACAAAAGAAAAAAACAAAAAAAAAATAATAATAATAATAAAAAAGCCTTCCAAATATTGGCAAACGTTTATGTAAAAAAACAGAAATATTGTTATAAAAAAAAAATACGGTTAAAAAATCGGATATATATACAAAACATCCTCAAGTACAAGAGAAAATCTCCGAGGGGCGAGTCACTTCACACTCTCAGTCTCTCTCAAGACCGAGAGTTAACCACCCCTCGGGGGTAATACACACGGATTTTTTGATAAAAAAACAAAAAACAAAAATACTACTAAAGTACAACAACGTTTAGTGACCAATCAATGAAATATGGGGACCACTATTGTTTTTTTAATTTCTTTTATGATCAGCCCTTAAAAAACAACATTCAATCAAATGAAAACGTCCACCTCTTCTCATTACGTGATATAAAAAACAAATTTAAAAAAACAAGGAAAATCACCTCAATTTTGAGTTAAAAAACAACAACAAAAAACAAGGTTAAGGGGAGGTTTTGGTTTGTTAAAATAATTATTTACAGTTTTGTAGTAAATTTAGAATATAAATAGACGCGCGCATGCGCCCTTCTAGTCTTAATAAAAAACAAATTGATTTCATACCCGGTTCATTTTTGATGGCCATGTTATATATATATATCAGAATCTCACCGGTTTAAAAACAAAACTCGGTTAAATAATTATTTTAGCATAAAAAACAAGACTCTCTTTCTTAGATGGACTATTTTCATGGAATATACGCGCGCTATTTTGGTACGTGCTATAAAATATTCCCTAAAAAACAAACAAAAAAAAATTCTAGTGATATTTGAAAAATAGCGCGCCATTTTTCATTAAATCGTCCGTCCTAAAAAACAAGTTTTTTATTCGGCAAATTTGGGGGACCAACTATAAATTTCGAAATGATTAAATTAAAAAACAAAGATAATGAAAATGTGATTTGTAAAATAAAACAATGGAACAGGTAATTTCAAATTACTAAAAAAAAACAAATTTATCTAAAAAACAAAAAACCCGATTTTCGAGGAAGGCCTTAAAAATTGTTAATTAAACCAAACTGATCTTTTTCTTAAAATCACGCCTAAAATTCAACAACACAATCATGATTTTGTTTTTATGGGTTGTGAGGCTCCGACCCCCCATTTTGTTAGTTTGTTTTTTAACCTTCAAAAACAAGAGTGTCGAGCGCGAATTGTTTTTTAGTCAAAATAATCCTAGTGGAACCCGAGTTAATTAAAAAAACAAAAACCTACAAAAAAATGCTGTGATGTTAAAAGAAAAATAAATAAAAAAAAAACTTTTCCAATTTTAAAAAAAAACAAAGACATATTTTGGAGATACGTCGGTTTTAATTTTTTTTAAGAAAAATTAATCTTGGGCCACAATAAAAATTTTGGGCTAAAAAGTTTCATAATCGCGTCTCAAATAACACTTTATAAAAAACAAATCATGAATGGTTTTTTAAAAACAATGTTCCTGAAATAGAGCCAATAATTTTTAAACCTAACGCTTAAGCCCCGCCCCCCCCCCTTTACCCTAAAAATCAACACACAGGGAAAGAGCCTCGTGATTATTTCACAACCTTCAATTAAAATTATTTTCACAGGCACTTTAAAAAAAAATATTTTCTAGGTCAGATTTAATATTTAAAGGTTCGCTAAAACTCGGTTTTTATACTTTTAGAAAGAGGTCGAAAATTCCATAGAAAATTCGGTTGTTTGCTGGAAATCTCGACCCCTTTAAAATAAAGTTGTTTTTTTATCGACAGTATTTTTCAAAGATACAACTTAAGGATATATACCTCATCAAATTAACTGGTTTAAGCGAACTTTAACTATTAAAGCGTTAAAACAAAAAAAAATTCAAGATTTTTTCGAAAAAACGGACGAATTCAATAAAAATTATAATAGTGGCAGTCGGTATTAGGTTTTTACGTAAAGATAACGTAAAATGTCACTACTCTGCCTTGGCTGGCTTGTTTATTTTCCTCTCAGATCTCAATAACGTTGTTTAAAAATTATAAAATAAAATCGTGTTTTTCATATATTTCCCCTTTTTTAAACGAATTAATTTTTATAACGAAATTTCCGGTTCAAAAAATAAAACAAAATAATTTTTAATTAAAATTCTTGCATGTGGTATTTAATATTTTGGAAAAAAAAATTCTTAAAAAAAAAACAAAAAAAAACTTAAAATAAAAATATTAAACGAAAAAATCTTGCATTTTTAATTATAATAAAATTTTTAACTTAAAAAAAATTAAAAAAAAAATCAACCAAAAAAAATTACAAAAAAAAACCTATAAAATGACTGAAAATCTTGTAAATGAAATGAATTTTTTTTTGTACAAAGTTAATTTTTCCTTTTACTCCCCCCCCCCCGCGTCAAAATGAAGAGCCCCACCTTAATTTTAATGGTATTTGCCGAGAGATAAAATGGCGGCTGATGCTGACGTCACGACGCCTTACTGTCGCGAACCAAAACAAATAAAAGTGAATAATAAAAATATAAATATTGGTTTTCCCCCTAAAAAGGGAAAACATCAACATGTTTAAAGCATAAATTGACTCACTCTTTCATTCTTTCCTTCAACTACCAACCACACTTAATCAGGCTGACTAATTTCATAGCTTCATTGAAATCAGGCATTTATTATTGGCTAGAACTTAAATTGCTCCATTGAAATCGGGCATTCATTCATTATAAAACTTAAGACGCTTCGTTTAAATCAGGCATTCATTCATTCTCATAGAACTTAAGACGCTCCAATGAAATCAGGCATTCATTCATTCTAAAACTTAAGACGCTCTCAGTGGCCTGTTTCTCCCCATTGAAATCAGGTACTCAGGTACTCATTCCAGAACTTAAATAACTACATTGAAATCAGGTAACAAAAGTTCAGGTAGTCTAAAAAACAAGGACTACTCCAGTACTCCACAATCCGCCATTTGCTTAGTGGCGTCTGCTAAACCGAACCTCTTACCAATACGGGATTGGTTGAATTCTCACAGGCTGATAGAGGTAAGGGTAAAAGGGGTTCTGGCTAGCAGACGCCTACACTAAACCAATGGCGGATGGCGAGGCAGTAGTTTTCCTTTTTAGGTCTAATTAAATGTACTAATTATCATATTGTAATAAGATACATTTATTTTCTTATTAACATTTAATTCCTTTAAGTTTTATATTTAGAAAAAGGTAGCCGTTGTTTTAAGGTATAGCGAGAAATTTTCCTTAAAAGTAGTACTTAGCTTTATTTTTAACCCCTACAGCTTAGCTATTGCACTTTGTTAAATGTTATTTAAAAGGCAACTTAAGTCTCCCTTGAAATGGAAAAAAACCACGTCATACGATTTAATCAGCGTTTATAATTCGGTCTTATTGCGCAAATTGCTCTTTCCCTATTTTTCTGACTCGCTTTACAATAATAACGATAAAGTCTTATCAGCTTCTTTAGTCGCTAAGCTGAATAACAATTAGGCATAGACGCATTTTGTTATTTAAAAAAGAAACAAAAATGGACACGTTATCTCGAGTGTTCTAAATTGGATTATTACATACATCCAGCTGCGCTAAGCGTGGGCCTAGTATACATTCTGCGTCGCAAATGTCAGCCCGGGAGGGACCAGTATAGTCGCCTCTACATCAAGGGACACTAAAGTGTGTCAACAGAAGGTCGCCATTCACACTTTATATTTATCTAATTTATTATAATGTATTAATTGACCTCGTGTTTACCGCGTCGACTATCGCTACTACTAAAAGAGAAAGGTCATTTCTAGAAGGAAGGTCTAACAACAAAGCTTGAACAGAGTTTGACGTAACTATACGTCTTTGATTCAACCCTGAGATATGAAACATTGAAATCAATGACTTTCAAGGGCTTCGTGACCTCACAGAGGGATAAATTGTGCGAATATTAATCAAAGCTAATCAGACTTGATCATTAATTAAAATTATTTAACATACAGGGTGTTCTTCATCCAAAAAGGACTCAGGGTAATTATAGGACCGAAGTACTGTACATGAGTGGGATGCGTGGATGGTTCTATGGGAAATCAACTGAATTTTGAGTGATTCGAAAATGTTAAATGCAACTTCTATGACCAGCCCTTAGATTTTGATTCAGCCCCCACAATTAAGGGATGTATGCACCCACAAGTTATCATGAATTAACATTGGAGAAGTGTTTTCTGATTGGATGACCTATTAAATTTAACGTAAGAAAACTGAACACATAATTTAATAACACACACTTCTCCAATGTTCGTGATAACATTGTGGGGGCTCAATCAAAATCTAAGGGCTGGTCATAGAAGTTATATTTAACATTTTCGAATCACTCAAAATTCAGTTGATTTCCCATAGAAGCATATTCTGCTGTAATTCAGACTGCTATATAATGTCACTAGCTTGCTTATCAGAGTGTGTATTATATAAATGGGTGTATATAAGTTCGTTATCACGGCTCGACGAATTCGTAACGATTAAGGTCTCGTTGCTCGGCGACGAACAATTAAAAAGACTGTATACAACACGGCACTTGGCCCCAAATGATTTTAAATTACAAAAAAAGGCGTAACAAATACTCCCAAAAAACCATGTACGCGGAACACGTTGCTATACGGAATAAATAAATAAAGAAAGAACAAGCTCTGACGTGTTTTTCTATATTGTCAACCCTAACTAAATTGTCAACTGAGGGAAAAATATTATAATAATTCAATTTACAAAAAGGTTCGAATGGTCAATTTAAATGCGAGATTAATGGGGCCTGTTCAAGAAACACTTGTTAGTTGTTACCGACATTCATAGCGCAGATTTATTACAAAGCGTTCCACGCGTCCCCAAGGACAGTGACAGTCCCGTTATAGCAGCTTGGTTCGGCGACATTATTATTGTTCAATTGATAGAGGCGCAAATAAACTAGTCCGTAATGTTAACTCTCTCAAAACCCCTTTAGTGAATGTTCCATAATGGGAGGCTAATTATAGGATCGAAGTAAATGAGTGGGATGGTTGGTTTTAAGAAAAAAAAATTTTGGGAGTCGAAAATGCACCTTCTATCACCATTTTGACCCCACAAACAAGTTATGAACATTAGAGTGTTTTATGGATAACCCCTCAAATATAATCAAAAATCTAAAAGACAAGACTCATTTAATTAGGGTGCACCCCTTGTGGTGACAAAAATCGGTTATAGAAGTTACATATTCGACTCAACATTGAACCACCCCACTGTACTTCGGTCCTATAATTACATTCTCTTTTTGGAGCACAAGCTGTATTATAAATACACATAATTTGCAATGTAAAGACTACACGATAGGGTTATGTATGTTTTTAACTATTTTAATTTATTGCGGGTTTGGGGGAGATGGTGGGATGGCTATAGCGGAGGAATAAATCATCATCAAAGTGACTTCTTTGTCACACCATTAGTTATTCATTATAACCCAATCTATTCATCGTGAAGATATAAATATCGAATGTAGATCGGCCCTAAAATTACTTCGCGTTTCATATATCGCCCAAAGATGAAGTTATACTTGTTGGCGGTTGCGCTCACCCTGGTGGCCCTCTCCTACGCCCAAGACGGTACTTAAAAAATCTATTAGTGTCCCTCAAAACTATTCAATATTCCCAAGACTCCAATCTAATTCTTTATCCATTATTACAAAAGCAACAACAGCAGCCGCTGATGGTTCAAGTACCACAGCTTCGTCTGCAACTGAGGCCGGTGGTAGCACTGCCTCGTCAGCAACTGAAGCCGGTGGTAGTACTGCCTCTTCAGCAACCGAAGCTGGTGGAAGCACAGCCTCATCGGCAACCGAAGCCGGTGGCAGCACTGCCTCTTCAGCAACTGAGGCCGGTGGCAGCACCGCCTCCTCAGCAACTGAGGCCGGTGGCAGCACCGCCTCCTCAGCAACTGAAGCAGGTAGCAGCACTGCCTCCTCAGCAACTGAGGCCTCAACGACACCCGCTTCGGATGGAGGCAAAGACCCGAATCAAACGTGCCAAGAATTGTACCAGAATAAAAACCTGAACGTTACCGGTGAAAAGGTGACAGCAATACAACAATGGTGGTAATAGAGAGACAAGAGTTTACAACTGAAATGGACCCCTTATCATTAACAGGACAAGAATGAACCATGCGAGATTCACTGCTACGTTCAAAATCAACGTGGACGTGTTAAGGACAGAACCAAGAACGAACAGGATCTGACCAAATGCGGCGATAAAAAGGTACGCAATCGGACTCTGACCCCGACTGGACATATAGCCTATATATATATAATTGTTGCAGGTTTGCGTCAGTGGCAAGTGCACGAGTAACGATACCCCCGCGTCTAAGGCATGTCAAGCTAAATACCCCGATGAAAGCGTTCACGGCGAACCCTACGTAAGTATATAATAACTGACCAATCCCGAGAGTACGACGCGTAGTTGACCAGCTCGCTTAAATTTAAAGGGAAAGTGTCAAGCGAGGTGTCAACGATCGGGAGCTAGAGGCAAAACAACGGTTGACCAAGAGGATGGAACCGCTTGCCAGAAACCTGGAGTAAATACACTCTCAAAATTTTCACCTTTCTTTCTTAATGCACTAAACTATAAATAACAATTACTTGCAGAGAAATACGGGAACGTGTAAAAAAGGACGCTGCGTTTAATTAGAGAATCGCTAATGATTGTATTATTCAATTAAGAATGCAATTAAAATGATGCAAAGCAAAATATGTTGTCAGATTTTTACTCCTACTAATAATAAAAAAACCTTGACACAGAACGACGCAAAATATTATCGAGCTGAGCTATTTGTTTTTCTCCCAATATTCAAGGTCACCTTTTGCATAAACGCCGCCATATTGGCAAGCTCTGCACATATAAGCTGGTATAAGCCTAAAAGATTTTTTAGGGGATTCTCGAGACTTATACGGGTTCCCGATTACGCAAGCGTCACTATAAATCCTGCAGAGTTAGTAATATTGCGACAGACCCAACTAAATTAGTTTCGATAACAAAATAATCAATCGAAACTCTATAGAATAAAACAAGTTGGGAAAACCAAAATATTACCTCTCCGAGTCAAGAGGTCTACTACTACAAAGTTATTTACCTAGATATGGAATTATTTCTCTTTTTTGAAGTAAAAATTTTCGAAATATTGAAGCAGTATTCCAAGCATAGCGAATATACAGTAAAGCAGACGACATTTTACATCCAATAAGGATAAATCTTGGACCCATGGAAATCAGTTAATGGCAAAAAGAACAGGAAATGAAGTCTACGCTTCAGCTGTTTACCCTATATTCTGATAGCTACATTCACAACTGGTTAGCAGTGTAAACACTATCGTCTCGTCTCACCTAAACAATATTCTTAGTTTGCCAACATGAGTGTTAACGTTAAATAATTAACTTATGATAATACCAAAGCTAAATTGTAGCTAGACGCACTGATAGTCAATGCGCACCATAAAGAGAATAAAAACTCTGTAGCTTAGCCCTACTAATCTAATTGCCAACATGATCTTTTCTTCTATTATAAAATCTTAACCTGATTATTTAAGAGTGTATTTAACTTTCGGCTCACTCTGAACCGTTCATGTCTCTTCATTTCAGACACGAAAATCAAAACCCAAAGTTTACATCACCTCAGGCCTCAATTATTTACTCTATATTTCACTAAGATATACCCGCCGGAGTCTAGTTCTTAGCTTTCTTCATAAAATTACTAAACCAAGGATTATTCTATATACAGATGTAGTATAGCTTTAGTAATTTATAAACAGCCATTTCAAATAATAATATTAGTAAAACTCTTTGGAATATTAAAATGAAACAGAGCTTTAAAGACACCAAAGCACTAAATGCATCATAATTACGAAAAATATTTCATCATATTCACTTTATATTAAGGATAAAGGGAATATTATGGTTCTGTAGGATTTCTTTACACATCAAAACAAAACGAACTTCTAACGCAGCGCACTGCGGCACTAGTGTAATAACGGACGGACACACACAGACAATAACATAGACTGCTTTTTAACCATTTCCGTATTAATTTTGAATTGAGAAACAAGATTATCTTAAATATTAAAATAAATATAATTAATATTTAATATTTTCTTCGTTAGTTATTCGCTTTATTGAACGTTACATCGTTTTAAAAAAGAACAATTAAACATTCTTGAGAGACCTGACTAATATTGGCGTTTGAAATGAAGCATACGCCCGTTGCGTCGCCTTACTCAAATAGGTAGTATATAAGGGTTTCGAATCGCAGCTATGGATAAGAACATCGCAATTGCGTGAACCTTGGCGGAAGACCCCGTCAATGGAAGGCTAGACGTTTCTCGTAACCCTAGCCGATCGCCGCGTATGTCTTAACCTTAAGGATGATGGTGGTGTTAGAAGCCAGGTGTGCAGACTGGTGTCCATGTGGGATGGACAAAGAATAGAAGATGGTGGTGTTTAGAAGCCAGTAAGTACAGACTGGTGTCCATGTGGGATGGACAAAGAATAGAAGATGGTGGTGTTTAGAAGCCAGTAAGTACAGACTGGTGTCCATGTGGAATGGACAAAGACGAGAAGGAGGTGGTGTTTAGAAGCCAGTAAGTACAGACTGGTGTCCGTCCATGTGGAATGGGCGAAAAACTAGAAGATGGTGGTGTTTAGAAGCCAATAAGTTCAGACTAGTGTCCATGTGGGGTGGACAAATGAACAGAGTTGTTAAACAGGCAATGGAGTAATAGCCTGTAAGTCGAATACAATTTCCGGGACTGTAAATGCGGTCTGGAAATTGAATATACGTTTGCTCCGATTTGCAAACTGCGAACGCGGTCACGTGGGTGTAACAACGGACAGACAGACACACAGACAGACACACAGACACACAGACACACAGACACACAGACACGTCGAAATTAGAACCTCTCCGTGACATACGTCACTCGGAGAGGTAAAAACATGAAATTGGAGTCAACGAGTTGAGGCATTTCTCGCCTGAATATTGTTATAACTCTAACGGCAATTAGTCTCGGGTTTTACTTCGATACTACGTAGATTGAATTTCGAAGCAAAATGAATCGATTCGTATAAGAAGTTCGCTTGTGTGTCGCAATTCCTTATTAAGGATCCGCTTAGAACTGGTTACCCACGCCACGCAAAATTCCAGATAAACGATTCCACTACCTGATAGGCGAGCAACCAACTAGAAACTAAAGCGCGCTGCCCTCCCCCCTCAGCCTCTTCCCCCAAACCAAGTCACGCGCGGAGACACACAACGTAAATAATCTCCTCTACACTTGCATACTTCCCAACTAACCACCCACTAAAACCTACTGATCCTTCTAATTAACTTGAAATTAACGCATTTTAATTTGACCATACGTGGACGTCCTTTGAGTATGTTATAGTCCTATTTCTCCCCTTTAAAACGATACCTTAAACTTGGGGTTCCGATAATCAGGGCCCGAGTAATTAAGCAAAATGTTGACAAAAGTCCTCTAAATATTTTTAAGATGGGCATGCTCGCACACCACTTTGGAGGGTGATAACTCTGGTTCTATAAGAGATACGGGGATGTCCTTTGAGTATGTTATAGCCCTATTTCTTCCCTTTGAAAAGATACCTTAAACTTGGGGATCCGACAATCAGGGCCCGAAAATTAAGCAAAATGTTCACAAACGTCCTCTTCATATTTTTAACATGCTGGGCATGCTCGCACACCACTTTGGAGGGTCATAACTCTTGTTCTATTAGAGATACGGGGACGTCCTTTGAGTATGTTATAGCCCTATTTCTCCCCTTTAAAACGATACCTTAAACTTGGGGTTCCCACCACAATCAGGGCTCGAGAAATTAAGCAAAATGTTCACAAACAAAGCCCCCTCCACATTTTTAACATGGGCATACTCGCACACCACTTTGGAGGGTCACAACTCTGGTTCAATAAGAGATACAGATACTTAAAAGTCTCTATTATAATACTTGGGCCATAAACCAATCAGGGCGCAAGATAATAAAAAGCTTCGCGCATAATTACAACTGTTGAATAAGCCGGAATTTGTGACGATGTTAATTTATTCGGGTTACTAACTATTGCAGATATCAGTATTTATCTTGTTTTTTTTTTTGTCAAATTGTGTTTCGAAATGGTGCCATTGAACCTCCTTCACTCGTTTCAGTTTGCAATAAATAATGTTGCGATCGAATTGAATTTTAGTGTGTCAACGCAGCCTTACCTCTTACCTGGCTCGCTCTACGCTACACCTAACTTAAAGGGAAGCTAAAACACAGACAATAACATTAACACCGACTGACACTAATTTTAAATTATTATAAATTAATGTTCATTAAATCATGAGGAGAGCTCTTTTTAAATTCAATTTGAGGAATCGTAGCTTAAAGTGCAATTACGCGCATGTTATTATCCCTTTAAACAAGCGTATTTGTTAACCTCGTGACACATAAGGAACGTTGAACCTAAACTAACCAAGGCTAATGTTTGTCGCAATCAATTTAATATTCATATCAAATTATCAAGCCTCTACGCGCTTTTGCTTTTAGCCGCCCTTTAATGTCCCCATTTTTTATAGAGAAAGTTTACCCAATTCTATAGCGACGCCTGGTGGACAAGCGGATTATATAATTTCCGATTAATTTTAAATGTAATTAATTAAACTGATTAAGAGTCCCTAATTATTATAATGAGAAATATCATAAATATTTATAAGAAACAATGTTGAAATTGAAGTATTGTTTGGTTTTAAGAATGGTGACGCTATGTACCACCACTCACCAAATTTCCATTATTTTGTGGGAAATTTGAATATTCTTATTAGTCAAAATTGATTAATTACTTAATGTAATTACTAATTTTCACGAGAATTTTCTGTTAAACCATAAAAATAAAATGCCTTGCTTAAATTTGCACTATTGCAACCTCAATTGACAAGGGACAAGTAACTCAAGTTCAAAGGTCACTTTCCCTAAACCAACACCCCCCCCCCCCCCCAAAATACAGGTGTGATTATAAATGACTTTTGACTTACTCCTTTAGTGTCCATATCCTCAGGTCAATCTCCGTGTCTCCAATTTAAGAAGTCATTTACGTAAATTTGATCTTCCATCGTTTTTCTGATGCCATAAAATTACCCGCATTAGCTTTGGCTTAATAATAAAACTATGAAAACTATCTAAAAATCCTGACTAAATCTAATCTTTTAGAATTAAGATTAATTTAAATGAATTTAAACTAACTGAAGGCATTAACTAATGTTTCTAAGGTAACAAAGGCTAAATTAAAGAACCCAAATCGGGACGGGCCTTGGTTTAGTTTTACAAAACGTTAAGCCTCGGTCCCTATCAGGTTGACCTTTAACCAAACTAACATTTTACTTCTAAGTTATAAAAATCTTCATTACCTTCGTCCATACGCTTAATTACTATATTTAATGTTAATTTAACTAAGCTAACGCAAAATATTAACATAATCCCGACTTTACCGCGAGAATAAAGCGCCCGAAAGAACAAAGAACAAACCCATGAAAGATCATTCAAAAAATACTCTACCGAATTGGTAGCAGACAGCTAATAAACAGAGTAAATAAATATCGAGTAAAGACATAGCCCACTCGATCACGCGCTCAACGACGCCAGCTGGTCAAGACGAACACCCCACTCTAGGAATAATTGAAACAACACAACATAATGGGCAACAATTTATTACGTTTAAAAACCAATCTATCTACAAGTTTAGCTTGAGACTAGATTAAAAGTTCATGGGCAATTGGCGTGCATGTTCGAGTTTATATTGCGTTATGAATGGCGTCAAGGGATGACTTCAAAGAGGGTGACAGGGTCTCTTCACTGGCCAACGGCGGATAATTCCTCGACGCCTGATGCCTGAAGGACAAAAACACAAACAAACGATCATAAGACACAAACAAAGTACCAAAACATAGATGAGACCGCCATAATCCGGTTTTCTTTGGGGGGGGGGAAAGGGGGATTTCTGGCCCAACATACAAAAGAGTACGAAAAGTTACTAGCCTTTTCGATCCGAATCCTGGGTTCGAGACGGGACTATCTCCGGTGGGTATATTGGCCAATCGCTGGTTATCCTGTCGAGGTCGGGGCAAGGTCATGATGAGAAGGGGTCCCATGGGGTAATCGGACCTGAGTTCGGCCTCGGACAAAGAACGGGAAGCGTCGATGACGGAAAGCGGGCCATCGTAAGTCCGTAACTGAGACGCTGTCCCCTCGTCTCGATGACCACGCGATCGTGACGACCTACAGAAGACGTACCTAAAACACCATCCAAAAGTACTTAGTTAGGACGATAAAGATAGAGCGACCAATCCCGACTAACCAAAGGAAGATGGCCAAAGCGGGTAGGGACACCACAAGAGCCAGGGCACCAGTGGCGAATAACCAAAGTCCTCGTTTACCGTAAACGGCCCCTGTTACCAAGAAGGCCAGTCCTAAGAGGAAGATGGCGGTGGCCAGGAAAAACCAGAGAGCGAGGGCGTAACGCCACCTTCCCTCGCAATTCATTCCACGGAACGTTTTCATCCTTGAATTAAAAGACTCAAAACCACCGTCGTCCGTCCTTCATTTCTAACTAACCGTCGTGCCCTTTTGACCATCAAGAAATGAAACAGTATATCGAAGGCGTTCATCCATTATGGATTCAACCTGAAAGTAATTAAGTACAAACAACAGTAACTGATCCGAGAAATTATCACACTCGGGGACAAGTGGTCTCGGACGTTGGCGCTCTCGCTTCGAGTGGGAGTCTAGAGTGTTTCCGCTCTTAATGGACGGACAGTTTTCCTTACCTTACCTCCGTGATAAAAAATTGAATAAAATAGCCCATAGAGGCGAATAAGATCTTGGTGCACGATACACGCGGTATCGATCCGAATCCTATGCTGTTTCTAGGAAACCATTTAAATACTACAACCCCGGCTCTACCCCCCTTACCCCGGAAAGGGGGAATGACTCCCCTTGTAGCTTATATATAGTTTGAAACTTCATTATCGATTCATATTAAAAATTATGAAGCATAAATTAACAAGTAACTAAGAAAACAAAACATTAGAATTGGTCGAATATTGGAGGAATTATACTTATTGAAGGTAGCTATATATAATGTCCAAATTTCATTACTTAAGAGTTTGTAATGGCCAAGAGAGCAAGAAGACGAATGCACACGGAAAAGAGGTGACTTAGGAACTACTAAAGTTAAAGGCTGAGGGTTAAATGAAGTATAAGGAGGTCTTAGCCTTCCAATATATTAGATCCACGTCGATGGACAACAGTAGGTAGATGGATGATGGGCGTGGGACACGTCCAGATTAGAGAGCCCCCCCTCCCCCCCGCCTCTGAGAGGTAATAGGGTCTAAGTAAAGTAGAGTAAGTCCCTTCAAGGACCCCCCACCGACCGAAGGCATGCATTTTCAAAGACCCCACCCTTTAATTCCTTTAAAAGACTTTTAAAATATCAAAGGGCGCGAAACTAACAAAATCAACACAAATATCATGGAAAAAAAATTTAAATATAAAATTCTTCAATAACTTTCAAGGCGAAATTACTTCAGCCAATTTAAACATTCCGGGTTTTTCATATAGCAACAGAATGCAATCTTAAAATCAGTAATTTTATCCGTTTTTCCTTAGACATGTCCGTCAAAAATTTAACTAAACAATTACTAAGATTGTTTTCTACTATTATCAAGACTAACATAAAGTAATTGTAAAATTCAATTACCTGTATACGCCGAGTACGTTGTGTAAGTCCTTTGGTTGGTCGGTAACTTCAAAGAACGTGTCTAGTTAAGTCCAGGAGGAGGCGGGGCGGT
>JAEQBA010002683.1:0-13401 GCA_019434445.1 Phalangium opilio
GTGGATAGTTTTTGATTTTCTCTCCTCTCCAAAAGCCTGAAAGGAGAGAACCCCCCTCTCCCAAAACATTTTTTCGTCCCACTCACCTCTCACACTCACGAGCCATTGCTAAACGTTTGATTTTCAAACTCACCACCTTTTACACCCCTTTTACGCCGCCCGTAGAACTCGCGCTCTTTTAAATTTGAATTTTGAATTGGCCAAGAGGTTCACTCCAATGTTTCATGATTTAATCGGGCACTCATTTTCTTGCCTTTTTTTTGTTAGAGGCCTACCACTCCCACTCACCCTCCACTCACTAGTATATATGTTCTGATTTGCTCCTCTCAAAAACGCTCATTTCGCTCCAAAAGGAGAGGAGAGCGCCCAGTCTGCTGTAATATTATTGTTGATATTTAAAGATAAAGTTCAGGTAACTTAAAGAGTAAGTAAAGACATTTTCCTGGAAATGTTATATCCTTCATTTTTGGTAAATATGAACTGTAAAATGTTCATTTCTAAAGTTTTATAAAAATCTGACGAGCGGTTATGAATTATAATGAAAACAAAACGAGTTTAGAAAAGGCACCTTTTGTAAACATTGAACACGTGCAATATAGATCTGACGTCAAGAGAGGTGGCTCCGTTATTGGCTGGTATAATGCATTGGTTTGTTATGGGAAGGCGTGTCAAATTCAGTCCCTCTAAGATAATATTTCTGACTGGATACTACCAAATACTACCGCGGCTAGTGAAAAACTCCCACACCGCTTCGGTTTCCTACTAAACCTCACTATTAGCCTTTTCACACCTTATGGCCGCGCATTAGCAGTTGCAATGTTTGACGCCATGAGTTTTACGCTTCTATGGAGTTAACTTGCAGGGGCGGACTGGCAAGCTGCACAGCCATCTGCCACCGTTTTGAAAAGGGCCCCCAAGCCGATCCTTAAAATGAGAGGGGAGTATGTCGTTATAATGCACACGGCCGTCGAGAGTGGGGGAAAGTTCGGTCCTTTTTCCCGGGCCCTTACCTCTCGGGGATCCGGCCGGGCCTCGATCTTGGTTAATTCTAGTGGATAATGGTTGTAAAAATTTAAATATAAAACTTAAAAATTAATTTATCTTCAACTAAACAGTAAATTTCAAAAAGTGATGAAGAGTAGTAGTTTTAAAACTTTAGCCTTCTCTTAATGTGCTCTCAGTCCCTTGTTTTCCCCTTTTCTCACTAAGCATGAAAGTAAAATATGAACGGAGGTTTAAGTTTTGTTTCTCTCGCAATAGGCCACGGAAAAGCTTCAACATCTTCTGTGCCGTCGAGAGAGGGGGGCAATTTGATCCATTTTAACGGGGCCCGAACCTCTCGGAAGAGCATTTATCGGAAGAGCAGTTCTCGAAATAGCAACCGCGATTCCAAAAAACAGCGGCGTTAATCAAAACTGCTCTTCAAGAAATAGCAGCTGCTGTTTTAGAAATATCGGCTGCTATTTTGGGAAATAGCAGTGTTTCTCTTGAGTTTTGAGCATTTCTTAACAATACAGTTATGTTCGTTGGTTTTTTATGTTAGTTTATTCAGTGATCATTTAATCAGTAATGTGACCTAATTTTTTATGTTAGTTTATTCAGTGATCATTTAATCAGTAATGTGACCTAATTTTTATGTTAGTTTATTCAGTGATCATTTAATCAGTAATGTGACCTAATTTTTATGTTAGTTTATTCAGTGATCATTTAATCAGTAATGTGACCAATTTTTATGTTAGTTTATTCAGTGATCATTTAATCAGTAATGTGAACCTTCAGTGATCATTTAATCAGTAATGTGACCTAATTTTTTATGTTAGTTTATTCAGTGATCATTTAATCAGTAATGTGACCTAATTTTTTATGTTAGTTTATTCAGTGATCATTTAATCAGTAATGTGACCTAATTTTTTATGTTAGTTTATTCAGTGATCATTTAATCAGTAATGTGACCTAATTTTTTAAAAAGGCATATTATTATTTGGGAAGTCAATGAAGATAAACACAATATTTTGGAAAAGGCGTAACATTGGTAATGTGACATATTTTTTTGGAAAAGGCGTAACATTGGTAATGTGACATTTTTTTGGAAAAGGCATATTATTATTTGGGAAGTCAATGAAGAAAAACAAAAATATTTTGGAAAAGGCGTAACATTAGTAAAGTGACCTAATTTTTTGGAAAAGGCATATTATTAATTGGAAATGAAGATAAACAACAATATTTTGGAAAAGGAGTAACATTGTTGCACAATTTCCAAAATATAACTAATAACTGGTGGCGCCTAACTCAAACCAAACGAAAAAAACCCTTAAAATCCCAACCCAACCCAACCTGACCTCACCTAATACTATTGAGTTCAAATAATCAACTTTAACCAAACCAAATTATCCGTATCTAACCTATAGTTCTATTTGAGTTCATATAACCCAGCCTACACCATAATAAATAACTATAGTTTTTCGCATCCCCGTTTTTCTGCTCTTTTGAGAACTGCTGTAACGGTACCACTCGTTTACGAGAACAACTGTATCGGTAACTGCTGTAACGGGTAAACTGTCATTTTGGGAAAACTGCTATTTAGGGAACCGCTGTTATGAGGACCGCTATTTAGGGAACCGCTAGTTTGGAATCCGCTCATGTGAGAGCTTCCCCCTCTCGGGGGCCCGGCCGGGCCTCGACCTTGGTTAATTCTAGTTGGTAATGGTGGTGAAAATATGAATATAAATATAAATATAAAACTTAAAATATATTTATCTTCAACTAGAGCTTAAAAAGTAAAAATCAAAAAGTGATGAAGAGTAGTAGTTTTATAACTTGAGCCTTCTCTTAATGTGCTCTTAGTCCCTTATTTTCCTCTTTTCTCACTAAGTGAAAGTAAAATATAAACCGATTTTAAGTTTTGTTTCTCGCGGGATAGGCCAAGGTATAAAAGTAGAGACGAAAACAATGAGACTACAAAACTATCTTTTTCCGCTTTATAAATTATTAAATGAACATTATCTTATGAGATGCCATTTACCAATGTCCGATTTATGGATACGTAACTATTTTGAGTTAGTGAAGGACCAATTTTGAAATATGCAAACCCCGAAAAGGAGGGCCCCCATTGACTGGGGCCCCACTGCCAGTGGCAGTTGGGGCCCTATGGCCAGTCCGCCCCTGTTAACTTGTAAAATAAACTACGATGGACGTGTTTTAGAACGTTAAGAAATAAACAGTGTTTGAGTTTGAGTTCTAATGGAACCGGTGCAATCATAATAGTTGGTTAAAACTCACTAAGCCTCGGCGACCGTATCGGATCATCCGAGTCGCTTCATCGGCTGACATCGCCGATGCCGGGCCGAAAGCGCCGCGTTACCCCGCGTATAACACGCTCGTAAGCAGTAGGAGGCGAGATACTAACTGGTGGGAAAATATGGAAAGAAAAGTACCAGTTTTACTACTATCAGAGCGGTCTAAATCCCTAAGCTATGACGTCAGACCGCAGAGACAAATTCAATTCTATTTGGCGGCAATTTTAGCACCTCTGTTTTTATCAATATTTGAAGTTAATTTTTAAATATTTAGAAGTGGATTTTTGGTGAAAATTTATTTTATTCTGAATGAGGACGTTGAAATCTATAGAAATGTATGATTTCTATAGAAATTTAAGGAGTAGTCAAAATGTCTTTACTTACTCTTCAACATTATACCTTGAAAGAAAGGCTTTCTTCTTAATATACTAGGAAAAATGTTAAAAAAGATTAAATGATTAGACTCTTAATACAAAACAATTAGCATAATTTAATTAGTCTTAAAAACGCCATTGGTCTAGTGGCGTCTGCTAAATCGAACCACTCGCTCCAAACGGGATTGGTTGAATTCTCACGGGTAAGAGTAAGGTAGGTTCAATTTAGCCCACGAAAATAAACCAATATTTTTCCTTTTATATTTAGAGAAAGGCCGTTCTTTTAAGGTATAATGGTATGTTACCTGAACTTGTCCTTTACCCTGCACAATATCTAAGCCTATTTAAGACTAAATTTAACAGCACTTAAAGGGAGGGTGAAGTAGAAAATCATGTGATTTTTTATCGATTCTTCTGCAAATTATAAGACCAGTCTGCATGGTCAAACATTCAGGAAATACTTCCGAATGGTTTTAAAATTCAAATTAGGTTCGGATTTTAAGGATAATTTGAAATAAGCCCCTCTGACCAATCGCGTAACGCCCTGCCTTTTTGTTAACAAAATTCTCGTGGCACGTTCCATGTCAAATGAAATTTATCGCGAGCTTTGATAAAAATTGCGCGTGATGTGACAGAACGTGCCATAAAAAGGCAGGGCGTTACGTGATTGGTCGGAGGGGCTTATTTCAAATTATCCTTAAAATCTGAACCAAATTTGAATTTTAAAATCATTCGGAGACTGTATTTCCTGAATGTTTCACTACGCAGTCTGGTCTTAATAGTAGAATAATCGATAAAAGAAATAACTTGATTTTCCACTTCACCCTCCCTTTAAAATAAACAAATGTTAGTAATTTATCGACACCATCAAAAATTAAATACGAATTAACAAGCAAACTTACATCGTTCAATTTATTATGCCTCAGATCGAGGACTCTGAGTTGCTTCAGGTTAGCCATGGAATCTGGTAAACTTGTGAGAGAATTCTCACTTAACGCTAGTGTTTCTAAGTTGACTAGGCAACCAATTTCAGTTGGCAAGGTCGAGAGCTTGTTCCAGTACAGATACAATTCAACAAGGTGAGTTAATTCTTTTACAGCTGCTGGGATAATTGTAATCTGAAGAAAAGGTAAACAAACATTTATACGAATACACCAATTTCGGTAAAAACAATAACGAAATATGCTAAACTGAATTTTTCATATTAACGCTCAATATACCATTTCAGCCATTTTCCACGGGCACGAGCAATCTTCTGACCCACACTCAATTAGTAAGATAAAATTGTCATGCGCAGTGTATATTGCCGCTTTTTTTAAGATATATTGACACCTAACACTTCTCATCAATTAACAACTATCTCTCTCATAGATGGCGTTTTAACACTAACCAGGGTTTGAAAAACCCCGGGTTTTATTAAAAAAAAAAGCTTAGCCCACCGCGTTTAATTGTGTTTTTTATCTTTACAGGGTTGCCATGGAATTTTCAGAACCAAATTCCCCGACTTTTTCAGGTTTTCCCTGACCTTTTTTCTAAGATTACCCCTGACCTTTTTCTAAGATTACCCCTGACCTTTTTCTAAGATTACCCCTGACATTCTTCTAAGATTTTCCCTGACCTTTTTATAAGATTTTCCCTGACCTTTTTATAAGATTTTTCCCTGACCTTTTTATAAGATTTTCCCTGACCTTTTTCTAAGATTTTCCCTGACCTTTTTATAAGATTGTCCCTGACCTTTTTATAAGATTTTCCCTGACCTTTTTATAAGATTTTCCCTGACCATTTATAAGATTTTCCCTGACCTTTTTATAAGATTTTTCCCTAACCTTTTTATAAGATTTTCCCCTGACCTTTTTAGGTCGAAAGTGTAAATGTGTACAGCACGTTTCAAGAGCGTATAATTAAATAAACTCTCTACATTAAGTTTTCCAATGTATTTGTTGCACCAAAATGAATAAGAAACATTTTAACTATAAATAACAGTCTAAGAGATTTTTTTAAAGGCATTTACTTTACAAAAACAATTCTAGACAGCATTTTTAAGGATTGCTCTAGAGTTTTGTGGGTGTTAAGAGAGGATGAGGAGAAACTTTCATTACTCTTTCAATAAAGGCATTTTACCCACTAAAATCAAATTCCCTGACCTTTTCGGCCAGTTTTTAAATTCCCCGACCTTTCCGGCCAATTTTTAAATTCCCCGACCTTTTCGGCCAATTTTTAAATTCCCCGACTTTTCCGGCCACTTTTTAAATTCCCCGACTTTTCCGGCCAATTTTTAAATTCCCCGACTTTTCCGGCCAATTTTTAAATTCCCTGACTTTTCCAGGTTTTCCCTGACCCGTGGCATCCTGTTCAAGGTTTGATGACACCCAAGACTAATCACCTCTTTAGATATCGCGCACTCATAGAACGCACGAGGTTGACACAACTAGCTCGGAGCTCCCAGATAGATGGCGTGTTGACACTAACGAGGGTTCGAGAAAACCCACAGCGTTTAATTGGGTTTTTTATCTTAAGTAGTAGCATGCATTTTAGAAATTGTCATTCAAGAGTCACTACTTCATTGAAGACCTTATTGATGGGTTTTATTAAGTGGGTTTTTATGGTGGGTAAAAACCAAAAACCCGTATGTTTTTTTAATTTGAACCCTGACACTAACCCTTAAATCGATTAAAAGATAATGAAGTGTGCCAAAACTATTTGCATAATTGAAACAAGTTGGGAAAACCAAAATATTACCTCTCCGAGTCAACACGACTACTTACAAACTTATTTACCCAGATATGAAAATGTTTCTTAAGTTAAAATTTATGAAATATTAAAGCAGTATACAAAGCATAGCAAATTTACTGTAAATCAGACGACATTTTACATCCAATAATGATATACTTGTACACATTAAAATCATCCGATGGGGGAAAAACGGGTCATCGGCGTTTTATAAATGACGCTAGCGCAATAAAGCGTGCAAGGTACCAAGGCTTAACAAAAATTGTAGGATAACATATTTATAGAGATAGATAACAACTTTTATAATTAAAATTAGCAACTAACATATCTCTTAAAATTCTCGCGTGATCAACTGGTTTCACGCCAATTAAATAGCTATAGTCCCATAGAGCTATTTGTATTAATTCCTCCATGGTTTTTTTCGCCAAGCTGAGAGCTACGCGTTTTACGTCACGTTATCCAAAAAGCCGACTATTTTCTTTGAAGACCGCGCTAGCTCAGCGCTGAGCACCGTGACGTCAAAATTCAAAAACAAAATCCCTGGGCCGCGTTCAGCAGCGCTGGGCTCTGCTGAACGCGGCCCAGATTTCCACCATGATTATAAAATCTAAGCCTAATTATTTAAAAGTGTATTTAACTTTCGGCTCACTCTGAACCGTTAATGTCTCTGCATACAGAAACGAAAACCAAACCCAAACGTTTACTTTATGGTTCACTAGGCCTATTGACAAATAAAAGTTCATTTGACCAACATAGCAGCGGTGTGCTTGTATTCACTGTGACTTTAGAAAGGATTATGCTATAAACAGATGTAGTATAGCTTAAGTAATATATAAACATCCATTTTAAATAATAATATTAAAAATATTCTTTGGAATATCAAAATGAAATAGAGCTTTAAAGCTACAAAAGTACTAAATGCATCATAATTACGAAAAATATTTCCACATATTCACTTAAGGATAAAGGGAATATTATCGTTGTGCTGGATTTCTTTACACATCAAAACAAAACGAACTTCTAACGCAGCGCACTACTGTAACAACGGACGGACACATACAGACACAAGATCCAAAAACCCGACTATTTTCTTTGATGACTACGCTGGCTCAGCGCTGAGCAGCGTGACGTCACAATTCAAAAACCAAATTCCATCCTGTAGGACACTGGTAACAGCGCTGAGCTCTGCTGAACGCGGCACAGATTTCCGCCGAACGCGGCACATATTTCCGCCATGATGCTTTACTTAATTTTAAAATCTAAACCTGATTATTTTAAAGTGTATTTAACTTTCGGTCTTTCTGAACCGTTAATGTCTCTGCATTACAGAAACGAAAAACAAACCCAAGTGTTTACTTTATGGTTCATTAGGCCTATTGACATATAAAAGTTCATTTGACCGACAAAGTAGCGTTCTTTTTGAAATCACTAAAGAAAGGATTATCCTATAAACAGATTTAGTATAGCTTTAGTAATATGTAAACATCCATTTCAAATAACAAAATTAAAAAAATCTTTGGAATATCAAAATGAAACGGAGCTTTAAAGCTACAAAAGTACTAAATGCATCGTAATTACGAAAAATATTTCCACATATTCATTTTATATTATGGAAAACGGGAATATTAAGGTTCTGAAGGATTTCTTTACACATCAAAACAAAACGAACTTCTAACGCAGCGCACTAGTGTTACAACGGACGGACACATATAGACAAACACATAGACTGCTGTTTTACCCTTTCCGTATTAATTTTGAGTTGAGAGACATGATTATCTTAAATATTAAAATAAATATAATTAATATTAAATATTTTCTTCGATAGTTGTTCGCCTTATTGAGCGTTACATCGTTTTGAAAAAGAACAATTAAACATTCTTGAGAGACTTGACTAATATTGGCGTTTGAAATGAAGCATACGCCGGTTGCTTCGCCTTCATCAAATAGGTAGTATATAAGGGTGTCGAATCGCAGCTATGGATAAGAACAGCGCAATTGCGTGAACCTTTGGTGGAAGCCCCACCATTGGAAGGCACGGACATTTCTCGTAACCCTGGCCGATCGCCGCGTATGTCTTAACCTTAAGGAGTAGAAGCCAGGTGTACAGACTGGTGTCCATGTGGGATGGACGAAAATAAAGACCAGAAGATGGTGGTGTTAGAAGCCAGGTGTACAGACTGGTGTCCATGTGGGATGGACAAAAACAAAGACCAGAAGATGGTGGTGTTAGAAGCCAGGTGTACAGACTGGTGTCCATGTGGGATGGACAAAAACAAAGACCAGAAGATGGTGGTGATAGATGCCAGGTGTACAAACTGGTGTCCATGTGGGATGGACGAAAACAAAGATGGTGATAGAAGCCAGTAAGTGCAGACTGGTGTCTATGTGGAATGGACAAAGACCACAAAATGGTGGTGTTTGAAGCCAATAAGTACAGATTGGTATTCATGTAGAATAGACAATTGACTAGTCAGATGAAGTAATAATGGTCAGTTGATTTGTGGATAGATTCAAGTTTTGAAATTTCCGGGAACTGTGAATACGGTCCGGAAATAGCGAACACATTTGCTTCAATTCGGAAACTGCGAATACGGTCCCCTGGGGTGTAAGTCAATAACAACAGACAGACACACACACACACACAAACACACACATACGGGCACACGATTGACACTTGGGGACCGGTAAGGAGTGATTGACATCTGAGGACCCAATTAACTATAGTTCATTAAAAAGAGGATTTCATAATTAGTTGAGCGCCGTAAAGCATATAATTAAACACTCGCTGTGGAAAAAGAACCCAAGACATTAATATGTAGGGACCTGAAAACACACGATATTTTCACCGCATAAATGGGGACCTTAATTCCAGATTACTTTCAAATTTCAGATATAGATGTCGCTAGGTGAAAGTCCCCACTTGTCAATGAAGTCACTGCGTGGATCTTGAAAGTGTATAATCAAAAAATGTCCCCAGATATAAGGTTGGAAGACTGTTTAGGTCCCCACTTGTAAACCTGAAATTAGCTCAAAACTTAAGTGTTAAGCTAGAAATAGGACTGATTACTTAAATTTCATTCTGATAATCAATATTAAAACTATAAAATTAAAATATACATGAAATTAGAAAATGTGTGTTTAAAAGACCCCACTTGTCTGTTGAAATGACGGTGAAGGTCCCCACTTGTAAATTTATCGAGTGTGAAAAATAAAATTGAAATACCTGATGGAACCATATAGGCTTTGACACTAATTTAAAACCTAATAATTTATACACAAATGTCCCCAGATATAAGGTTGGAAGACGGTTTAGGTCCCCACTTGTAAACCTGAAATCAGCTCAAAACTTAAGTGTTAAGCCTTTAAAAGGTCCGATTACCTAAATTTCATTATAATAATCAATATTTAAACTATAAAATTAAAATATACATGAAATTAGAAAATGTGTGTTTAAAAGACCCCACTTGTCTGTTGAAATGACTGTGAAGGTCCCCACTTGTAAATTTATCGAGTGTGAAAAATAAAATTGAAATACCTGATGGAAATATATAGGCTTTGACACTAATTTAAAACCTAATAATTTATACACAAATGTCCCCAGATATAAGGTTGGAAGACGGTTTAGGTCCCCACTTGTAAACCTGAAATCAGCTCAAAACTTAAGTGTTAAGCCTTTAAAAGGTCCGATTACTAAATTTCATTATAATAATCAATATTTAAACTATAAAATTAAAATATACATGAAATTAGAAAATGTGTGTTTAAAAGACCCCACTTGTCTGTTGAAATGACGGTGAAGGTCCCCACTTGTAAATTTATCGAGTGTGAAAAATGAAATTGAAATACTTGATTGAACCATATAGGCTTTGACACTAATTTAAAACATAATAATTTATACACAAATGTCCCCAGATATAAGGTTGGAAGACTGTTTAGGTCCCCACTTGTAAACCTGAAATCAGCTCAAAACTTAAGTGTTAAGCCTTTAAAAGGTCCGATTACCTAAATTTCATTATAATAATCAATATTTAAACTATAAAATTAAAATATACATGAAATTAGAAAATGTGTGTTTAAAAGACCCCACTTGTCTGTTGAAATGACTGTGAAGGTCCCCACTTGTAAATTTATCGAGTGTGAAAAATGAAATTGAAATACTGATGGAACCATATAGGCTTTGACACTAATTTAAAACATAATAATTTATACACAAATGTCCCCAGATATAAGGTTGGAAGACGGTTTAGGTCCCCACTTGTAAACCTGAAATCAGCTCAAAACTTAAGTGTTAAGCCTTTAAAAGGTCCGATTACCTAAATTTCATTATAATAATCAATATTTAAACTATAAAATTAAAATATACATGAAATTAGAAAATGTGTGTTTAAAAGACCCCACTTGTCTGTTGAAATGACGGTGAAGGTCCCCACTTGTAAATTTATCGAGTGTGAAAAATGAAATTGAAATACTTGATTGAACCATATAGGCTTCGACACTAGTACAAAATCTAATAAATTATACACAAATGTCCCCAGATATAAGGTTGGAAGACTGTTTAGGTCCCCACTTGTAAACCTGAAATCAGCTCAAAACTTAAGTGTTAAGCCTTTAAAAGGTCCGATTACCTAAATTTCATTATAATAATCAATATTTAAACTATAAAATTAAAATATACATGAATTAGAAAATGTGTGTTTAAAAGACCCCACTTGTCTGTTGAAATGACGGTGAAGGTCCCCACTTGTAAATTTATCGAGTGTGAAAAATGAAATTGAAATACTTGATGGAATTATAGGCTTTGACACTAATTTAAAACCTAATAATTTATACACAAATGTCCCCAGATATAAGGTTGGAAGACGGTTTAGGTCCCCACTTGTAAACCTGAAATCAGCTCAAAACTTAAGTGTTAAGCCTTAAAAGGTCCGATTACCTAAATTTCATTATAATAATCAATATTTAAACTATAAAATTAAAATATACATGAAATTAGAAAATGTGTGTTTAAAAGACCCCACTTGTCTGTTGAAATGACGGTGAAGGTCCCCACTTGTAAATTTATCGAGTGTGAAAAATGAAATTGAAATACTTGATTGAACCATATAGGCTTTGACACTAATTTAAAACCTAATAATTTATACACAAATGTCCCCAGATATAAGGTTGGAAGACTGTTTAGGTCCCCACTTGTAAACCTGAAATTAGCTCAAAACTTAAGTGTTAAGCTAGAAATAGGACTGATTACTTAAATTTTATTCTGATAATCAATATTTAAACTATAAAATTAAAATATACATGAAATTAGAAAATGTGTGTTTAAAAGACCCCCACTTGTCTGTTGAAATGACGGTGAAGGTCCCCACTTGTAAATTTATCGTCCATTGAAAAGAGCACGTCGTCTGCTAAGATATAGAAGTGGATTAATAAAATTGAGTTAATGTGTGCATTCTGGTTACCCAGGAATTTTCTTAGTGGAACCGTGGATCACTGATCCCACTCCAATTTAATCTTTAAACTGGACCAGGCAATTTTTTAACTTGTGCAACAGCCATATTTCCCACTCTTGCCCCTGGACACCATGAAGTGCAGACGGGTAGAAGCGTGATCTGGTGGGCTGGTCTCCATTCCAAACCTCTCTCTATTCTCTCAGCCTAGCACTGTTTACAAAAATGTACAACTGGACTCCTGGAGTCGAAATTTGTGTTAATATGAAAATAATTATAGTGGTTCCCATACATTATTTTTTAATAAAAGTAGGAATTAAAGATGGTCTGAGCTATTAATAAAGTGGTTTTTTGACCAGTAAACTTGTCTTATTTCCTAGCCTGCTCAGGTCGAGGAAGAGAAGTTATCGGGTGGGCTGTGTTCTGGCATTCTGGACGTCCGCTTAAAGTTAAGGAACGAGGCTTAGGAAGTAAGCTACAAAATTTGGCTTTTTAAAACCACTAAAATGATTACAATTTCCTTAATTTAGTAGGAACAAGATTTATTACGCTTGTCAGTTATCGATGTAAAAAATAATCTACGAGAAGGCTTCGAAAATATCGTTGAAATCTTTCAGATTCCTGAAGATAATCAGTTTATTAATATGGAAAGCTCTTGGAAAAAACAATCTTGGCAAAACATGCAAATCCAAGATTGCCTGCAGATATTAGCATGGAATTTCAAGCTTGACATATGCAACCGTTAAAGTTATTCATTGACGCCACCAAGAATTATTCATATGTTTTATTTATTGTTGTTTGCTACATAAAGTCAGAGTTTACCGCCTTGTACTACAAATGGTATAATTTTCACAGTAATTGTATATAAGAGTAATAAATGCTATATATATATATAAAAATATACAGTTGGTTATAGTTATCACAGTTAAATATATATAAATTAATAATTCATCGGTGGTAAAAAAGTGCAATCTGATGTTAAGGTATTGGTTTTTCTTTAGGTAGAAATAAAATTGTTTGATTCATTTAAACAGACAAATATAACTACTTGAATATAAGCATTATTTGGTATGTTGAACATAAAAGATACTTATTTGAACCTAAAAACATTTGGAAGTAAAATAGGGGTCTAGTTCGTCAATTTGAGGAGAATTTAATTAAATATGAAGAATATTGAACTGGAAATGCTATAGTTTTCAATCTTCATTTAAGGAAAAGTTCAGGATACCTAACATAGACCTTAAATAAACGGCCTCGTTTAGAAGATATCGAAATGATTGATAAAAAAATTAATCACACTCTCTCTAATTACGATTAAAATTCAATTAATTTACCCAAAAATTGAAGAGAGCAGCCGCGCCATTTTTAAAGTCACGTGGAAAAACTCGCACACACGCCGTTATTGCCAAATGGCTAGCGAGTAGGAAAGTTAGATTTCTCTACTGCAGACGACGATATTTATAGAGCTATGCCATTTGTGACGTCAGTGCCTAGGTAAAACGTCACGGGCTTAGCTTTGGCAGTGGGGGGCCATGTTTGGTACCGCTTTGGTTCTAT
>JAEQBA010002683.1:13531-216955 GCA_019434445.1 Phalangium opilio
TTAATTAATTCTGTGATGCTAGCACATATCAATTTAAGACTAGAGATTTTAAGAAGCTAAATGCGAATAATATTGCAAAATTTCGAGAAAATTGTTTGGCATTGTATTTAATAACGTTGTTTTACTTATTTATAACAATTTCTTTATAAACGGTGTTTTCATTCCCAAATTATCGACATTTCAAAATAAAAATGGCTTGAAAAGAAAATTATTTTTGTAACCACTAATATTTTGCTTTAAAAATTGCCTTAGTTCTTTTAATTTACCTCCCTTGTAATTTGAACAATTACTTAAAAAGAAGCCTATTAAATATTTAACCCACAGTTTCTAAATACGATTGAAACAAAGTGTTTCTACCCTTTTTGTCTATTCATACATCTAGATTTTCCAGAGTGAAAATATAGTAAAAATAAAGGTAGGATCCTCAATTATTCATAAGATAAATCGCGCCGGCATTTATTACAATACTTTTAAATCCTACGACTCATACCGTTCGAAGCTCTCTGTTTGAACTTTCCATCTGTAGGCACTGATTGCGATTGAGTCTCAAGTAATTAATTATGGCTTTAAAAACTATTTAAACGCTTCAATTTTCCTAATTTATTATGAATACGAATTATTACTAATTAATATTTTCAATCCACCATAAGGTCATAAGATATGTTCCATAAGTTTGTCACTGGTTACTGAGAGCTTGTGTTGAAGTGACGTTGACAAAGGCTTAACACAGACTAAATAGAAAGATGGACTGGAAAACCGAGTGTACTCAATTCTAGCGTCCATCTCGATAGCTCTCAGTAAGTCTCTAGCATAAGTTTCATACTTACGGAAAATAACTTATTAACTTATGATCCACCTTATTCCCTATCGCCAGAAAATAGGCTTATCTTGTGATTCGTGGAGGAGAGGCACGGGAAGAAATTCGTCTTCGGCTGCTACTGTAACATACCACAGACGAATTTCTTAATTTTCTTCCAGTTAATCCCCTCCAAGAATCCCGAGATAGCCCCAACTTAAGACGATTGGGATTAAGGTGGATTAGCTGTCATAACCGAGACAAAATAACTTCCCCACTGTTTTCATCTAAAAGTAATTAATCTAACCTTGATATCTCACAAATGTCTGCGGTAATTCAAATTACGCTTGGAACCAGTTTCCATTTAAACGACACTTTAATTAGGATTATTTTAAATTTGTGTAATTAGTCCAAAATTAACATGTTGTGAAGGAATTGCAAAATAAATGCGAACAAACCAGAAGCCTTCCAGAAGCTATATCAAACCCATAATAGGGACTTGGCAGTACTACATCATGCAACGTCAGTCTACCTTCAGTAGTGCTAAAAAACCTACCAGGAGGAGGGGCTTATATAGCTTTCATTCTGTTAAAAAACATACCATAATGGCGCTGGGGCGGAGTTAAGCCCGAATTGCCAAGTTCCTATTCTTCCAATTAGTTGCAACAATTAATTCTCCTTTTCAACAGAGATTAACGCCGATAACGATGAAGACACTTGTACGCGACTCTTAAGTCACATAACACAAGCCTGCAGTGTACCACATGACCACGTCCACGTTTTTAGTTATTCGTAAACCTTCGGTATAGTAACCCATAATGTACCCAAAGAGAAACGAAGAGTGAAATTTTCTTGTCCACTTTTAAAAATATATTTAGCCCAAGTCCCAAAGGCCCCACGTCAAGTGATGCTATCTGTCTCTGTTATCCGATCTATTTTATCCCTTTCATGCATTATCATTATATATAAATCCGCCTACAATTCGTCACGTAGATTTTCTTGTCAGAAGTAAATGAACTTAAAGCTACAACTCTATGTTAAATTTTATTTTCAACAAGCCGTTAATATAATTTTAAACATATTTAGCCTTATCAAACACAATTAGAAACTCTCCCAGATAATAATAAATACATTTCAACCATAAGATTTCTGGAAATCAGAGGCAAAATTCAAAAATAAACTTTTCGCGCCACGGTAATCTACTTCTGTCTCCTTTTTACCAGTCTTTGAACAACACTCCTACCCCGAACCCGATTTTCATCTGTTTCTTTCATGTACATGTAAAGAACCAACAGTAGTTGGCAGAACAAAACAGAAGGTGTATAATTCTCCCCTACATTCTCTGCACTGTCATAATGGATGGCAACCAGACAAGACTCTCTCCTCTCGTTTTGTTGTGAAATCATAAACGCGTGAGGAAATTTTTTTCTCGCTATAGGATAGGCGACTCCGAGGGGTCGGTCATTCACGAAATCCAACTTAAGAAATAAGAAATCAATAACAAAATCAGAAATCCGGAATGAAATCAAACTTATTTCGCTGATTTCGAAATTTTACAAAAATCCGAAATCAGTAACGAAATAACGAAATCAGAAAATCAGTAAAGAAAAAACAAAATAAAAAATCATTAAAAAATCACAAAATCAGTAAAGACATCGCGAAATTCATTAAAACAATCACAAAATCCAAGAAAAAATCTCAGAATCCAACGAAATCAACAGAAAAATCTGAAAATACGAGGAAATCACAGGAAATACCTCAAAATCCGTGGAAATATAATCCGACGAAATCCGTGGGAATTTATCGAATCTTGAAATGAATCAAAATCCGACGAAATCAAACGATACACGAAGAAATCAAATTGGATTTCGAAATCCCCTACATTTTATCCAAAATATCCAACCCCTCGCTCTACTCCTTACCTCCGACGGCAGCTGACGCGATATATACACTGTTCCAGCTTCGGTGGTCAGTTCGAGCAATGCTAGGTCTCTATGGGAGGTAGGTTTTTGCGTACTGCCAACAGAAGAAAGCAATACTGATATTTAGGATTTTAAAACGCGATATTCTGTATAATGAAACAAAATATTTGTTCGTCGTTACATAGAGACCTAGTTTTGCTTGTGCTGAAAGCCACTGCTGATAACCAATACTGGAACAAAGTATATAAGTCTATAAATCCACAGGAAAAAAACAACAAAATAAATCCTCCTCTCACAAAGACTTTAATAACTCACTCTAATACAAGAAATAGAAACTTTTTCTGTTATAGTTAAAATATTGATTATCAGAATGAAATTTAAGTAATCAGTCCTATTTCTAGCTTACCAATTAAGTTTTGAGCTGATTTCAGGTTTACAAGTGGGGACCTAAACAGTCGTCCAACCTTATATCTGGGGACATTTGTGTATAAATTATTATGTTTTATATTAGTGTCAAAGCCTATATGGTTCAATCAAGTATTTCAATTTCATTTTTCACACTCGATAAATTTACAAGTGGGGACCTTCACAGTCATTTCAACAGACAAGTGGGGTCTTTTAAACACACATTTTCTAATTTCATGTATATTTTAATTTTATAGTTTAAGTATTGATTATCAGAATGAAATTTAAGTAATCAGTCCTATTTCTAGCTTAACACTTAAGTTTTGAGCTAATTTCAGGTTTACAAGTGGGGACCTAAACAGTCTTCCAACCTTATATCTGGGGACATTTGTGTATAAATTATTAGGTTTTAAATTAGTGTCAAAGCCTATATATTTCCATCAGGTATTTCAATTTCATTTTTCACACTCGATAAATTTACAAGTGGGGACCTTCACCGTCATTTCAACAGACAAGTGGGGTCTTTTAAACACACATTTTCTAATTTCATGTATATTTTAATTTTATAGTTTAAATATTGATTATCAGAATGAAATTTAGGTAATCAGTCCTATTTCTAGCTTAACACTTAAGTTTTGAGCTAATTTCAGGTTTACAAGTGGGGACCTAAACAGTCTTCCAACCTTATATCTGGGGACATTTGTGTATAAATTATTAGATTTTGTACTAGTGTCGAAGCCTATATGGTTCCATCAGGTATTTCAATTTCATTTTTCACACTCGATAAATTTACAAGTGGGGACCTTCACCGTCATTTCAACAGACAAGTGGGGTCTTTTAAACACACATTTTCTAATTTCAGGTATATTTTAATTTTATAGTTTTAATATTGATTATTATAATGAAATTTAGGTAATCGGACCTTTTAAAGGCTTAACACTTAATTTTTGAGCTGATTTCAGGTTTACAAGTGGGGACCTAAACAGTCTTCCAACCTTATATCTGGGGACATTTGTGTATAAATTATTATGTTTTATATTAGTGTCAAAGCCTATATGGTTCAATCAAGTATTTCAATTTCATTTTTCACACTCGATAAATTTACAAGTGGGGACCTTCACAGTCATTTCAACAGACAAGTGGGGTCTTTTAAACACACATTTTCTAATTTCATGTATATTTTAATTTTATAGTTTAAATATTGATTATCAGAATGAAATTTAGGTAATCAGTCCTATTTCTAGCTTAACACTTAAGTTTTGAGCTAATTTCAGGTTTACAAGTGGGGACCTAAACAGTCTTCCAACCTTATATCTGGGGACATTTGTGTATAAATTATTAGATTTTGTACTAGTGTCGAAGCCTATATGGTTCCATCAGGTATTTCAATTTCATTTTTCACACTCGATAAATTTACAAGTGGGGACCTTCACCGTCATTTCAACAGACAAGTGGGGTCTTTTAAACACACATTTTCTAATTTCATGTATATTTTAATTTTATAGTTTAAATATTGATTATCAGAATGAAATTTAAGTAATCAGTCCTATTTCTAGCTTAACACTTAAGTTTTGAGCTAATTTCAGGTTTACAAGTGGGGACCTAAACAGTCTTCCAACCTTATATCTGGGGACATTTGTGTATAAATTATTAGATTTTGTACTAGTGTCGAAGCCTATATGGTTTCATCAGGTATTTCAATTTCTTTTTTCACACTCGATAAATTTACAAGTGGGGACCTTCACTGTCATTTCAACGGACAAGTGGGGTCTTTTAAACACACATTTTCAAATTTCATGTATATTATAATTTTATAGTTAAAATATTGATTATCAGAATGAAATTTAAGTAATCAGTCCTATTTCTAGCTTAACACTTAAGTTTTGAGCTAATTTCAGGTTTACAAGTGGGGACCTAAACCGTCTTCCTACCTTATATCTGGGGACATTTGTGTATGAACTATTAGATTTTGAATTAGTGTCAAAGCCTATATGGTTCCATCAAGTATTTCAATTTCATTTTTCACACTCGATAAATTTACAAGTGGGGACCTAAACCGTCTTCCTACCTTATATCTGGGGACATTTGTGTATAAATTAAGAGATTTTGAATTAGTTTCAAAGCCTATATGATTCCATCAAGTATTTCATTTTTCACACCCGATACATTTACAAGTGGGGACCTTCACTGTCATTTCAACTGACAAGTGGGGTCTTTTAAACACACATTTTCAAATTTCATGTATATTATAATTTTATAGTTAAAATATTGATTATCAGAATGAAATTTATGTAATCAGTCCTATTTCTAGCTTAACTTTTAAGTTTTGAGCCAATTTCAGGTTTACAAGTGGGGACCTAAACCATCTTCCTACCATATATCTGGGGACATTTGTGTATAAATTTTTAGATTTTGAATTAGTGTCAAAGCCTATATGGTTACATCAAGTATTTCAAGATAATTTTTCACACTCGATAAATTTACAAGTGGGGACCTTGGTTGCATTTCAACAGACAAGTGGGGTCTTTTATACACACATTTTCTAAATACATGTATATTATACTTTTGTAATTAAAATGTAGATTATTATGATGAAATTTTAGAAATAGGATTTTTACGGTTCCTTCAAATATTTGAAGATATTTTTTTAAACTAGATAATTTTACAAGTGGGGACCTTCGCTGTCATTTCAACGGACAAGTGGGGTCGTTAATATACATGTTTTCAAAATTCATTTTAATTCACTTTTTTTAATTAAAACATTGATAATTATGATGAAATTTACATTATATGTAACGTTAGTCCCATTTTAAAATGTGGGGAACTTGGCTATCTTTTTAATGTACATCTGGGGACATACAGTTTTTTAAATCGAGTTAATGTTTTAAACGAAGTTAATTTAATGACGCCTAAAGAATTAGGAAAAGTAGTTTTCGTACGTCAAGTGTAATTAAATTATGAAAAAATCACCGTTCGGTCTGTGAGATACAAGATTTTATATTGTTATCGCTGAATAATGTATATTTTGTATTTCTAAAGTAGCGACATCTATCTGTGCTTATTTTAATGAAAACCCATTTTTGAGCCCCCACATGTACGCCGAAGAGACCATATGGTCCTCATTTCGTACAACTGGGTACCCGGGTGTGTGAAAACCTCTGGCGACATCTCTCGGATATGTGTTAATTTCCATGGTCCCCACTTGTAATGTGAAAAGACCAAGTACCTTACAAGTGGGGACTTTTTTAAAAAAATTAATTTGGGCTCTAATTAGTCTAATTATATCATTTATCTAATTACTTACATATGAGGACTTTAAAATGTCCCCACATGTAAGTCGGGTCCCCACTATGTGGGTGAAAAGATTGTCAGAATCCCCACATGTCAATCGTATACAGACGCACACACACACACACACACACACACACACACCAACACACACACACACACACACACACACACACAGACACGTCGAAATTCGAACCTCTCCGTGACATACGTCACTCGGAGAGGTAAAAAGCGATGTTTTATATAAACTATACAGGGTGGTTCTAAAATGGTGGTATAACCGAACTACTGCGGGTTCTATGAGCGATTTTAAGTCGAAAATGTTCTATGGCATTTTGTCATCCAGGCCACGGTTTAAAAGTTATGATAAGGATCATTTACGGATGACCCCTTAAAATTAATTAAATTCGAAAACAAAAGCCCAGCAGGTTGAAAACGTTTTTTTAAGGGGACTCACGTGTTGAAATTTAAAACTGATATTCGCCGTCGCGCGCCAACATTTAAAAATTTTGTAATGGCACGTGCAGCCTTTTACTGTGCTAAAGTCTCGTGACTACGATCTTCCCAACAATTCTTAAGCCTATTTCAAATTAGATTTTAAACAGCGTAGACAGTGAACGAAACCAACCCGCTTTTTTAAAAACCAAGTTTTAGAAAACCGCTTTTTGATAGGTATGCTCGACCACTTCGCCCTCGCCTGGGAAATGCTTTGGTTCATTCCTAGCTTCCTGCATTACTTCTGATTGCCGCGGTTACATTACTGGAACCATATGAGACTGCTGTATTGCGCCCGATGGACAGAGAGTAAAAAGCGATTCGAGGGCTCTGGTATGGCCCTCCACTAATCAAAAACTAAACTGATAATGGCCACTTGTCGTCAAGGTCGTTGCGATGCTACTTTTACTCTTGGATTCACCACAGAAAAGCATTGGCGGGTTATTACATCCACTCTTCATAAACTTTCCAAATTACCGCCAAAGATGAAAGAAAACCACTACAATTTGAACTCTTGCACGTTTTGCAGCTTTAATACCCTTCCAAATTCCAACTGACTTCCTGGAGGAGGGCGGGAAAGACGCCATCTGGGCCAGGGGACTTATAGGGCTGAAACGTGTTTACAGCCCACTTAAGTCTAGAGTATGTAACTATCTTATTGGCGATGCCCCAGTCCGCCCGGTGTGCTCTCCGAAAGTGCACGGGGGGAGCGTCGGTGCTTGTGAGGTCAAAAGCCTTGGAGTCCGGAAAGTGTACCTTAAGCATATGCTTAAGAGTATCAGTCCCCGACTTGGTAAACTCACCTTCTGCCACCTTGATGGTGCTGAGCTGGTGAGTGTTATCATGAGCCTGGATCTTTATGATCTTGGAAGAAGCGGGGGCATCAGAGATGCTACCGCAGAAGTCCCTCCAGGAGTTCCTCTTGGCCTCCCGGATGGCTTTATTATACTTGTTGAGGGTCTGTCTATAAATAGTCCAGTCCCCAGTCCTCTTAGCCCTATTAAAGAGTTTACGAGTGAGCTTGCGAAGCTTGCCAAGAATTAGCAAGTAAAGCCAAAAAACAGTGGATCCTTGCTATAATTGTTTGCTTGCATATTCGTTCTATAGCCTTTTAAAGTTCAGCTAGCTAATTGGACCAAGTCATCTTGCGACTTATTGCCACTTATCTAACGCCTATACAATGCATAGAGGGACAAGTCTCTAGTTTGGTGCGACTGACGAGACTTGTCTTTTACAAGGCTGGTGAGAAAAGCTTCGTCATCGGGTTTCAGCTCATCTTCTGAACATCTGGTTTGCCGCCATGATCATTTTGAATAGCTTCACCAAATTTTAATCGAAATTCTCATGTTTCTGTCAAATTTGGATTTTGGTTTTGTGAAGGTTTGATTGCATATGAAACACTGAATCTATATTTACTCACTGTTTACACAGTGTTTGGATGAAATTTGACCAAATTTTAATCACTGCTTACACCGTGTTTTGATCAAATTGTAATCAGTTTATACCGTGTTTTTACCACATTTTAATCAGTTTATACCTTTCTTCGACAAAATTTTAATCCGTTTACACCGTGTTTTGATCAAATTTTAATCACTGTTTACACCGTCTTTCGGTCAAATTTTAATCAATTTATACTGTGTTTTGATCAATAACAACAACGAGGTTCATTATGTTATTAAATCATTTTCTGTGACACCGTTTCATAAAGGCTCAAAATATTATAATTGTAGAACAGTTCAGCTGAAATCGCGTGTACGATAGGGTTTCTTCTCTTTGCTTATCTGGGTCACTGCCTTCTCTAATATTAGAGAAAGCAGTGTCTCGGTGTGAAGAGGCAATTATAAACAATTACTAAATGGGGCTGAATTATTTTGATAGAAATCAAACTGAATTTGAAAATGTTCTTATTAATTCTGCAAAATCAAGTAAAATAATATAATTACGTTATAATGTATAATAATAAGATTAGCATCAAAAAATTATCAATTAGTAATTCATCATTTAAAATTATCAATCATTTAAAATTCGGAACCTCAGAGAAATAAATTAGTATTTAGTCATTGTCAAATTTTGTTTGACGTATTGTGATATTATCAAACACGGATAAAGTTTCATTTGGTAGGGAGAGATATTATCAAATAGGGATCATATTTAATTTGATTGGGAGAGATTTTATCAAACATGGATCAAATTTAATTTGATATGGAGAGATTTTGTTAAAAACAGATCAAATTTGATGTGATAGGGAGGGATACTATCAAACACTGATCAAATTGTGTTTGATAGGGCGGGATATAATCAAATATAGATCAAAATTTTATTTGATAAGGTGGATCAAAATTAGATCCAACAAGCCTTACCAAATTTTTATTTGATCAATTATTATATCTTTTGGGATTTTTTTATCAAATTCCCAATATTTGATCAAGGTATTTTCGTAAGGCCTAGGGCTGATTAAAGAAAGGGTTAATGATTGTATGATTGTTGTGATAAAGTTATTTACGAATATTTTATTACAGGAAATACCGGGAGAACTAGGAAAGAGAATCCGGAAACGACAACACACGGGTAAAGAACGAAACAGCGTCCTCTTGCCGCGCGTGGCCAAAGGAGAGCTCGTTTACATCGAATGGCATGAAGAACTGAAGGATCTTGACAACTATTGCAGATGGAGAATGAGATAGAAAACTTGGGACGGTACTCCCATCTTTTACCAAACGCCGTTCATTCTGAAAATTGACCCCATTGTCCTGCTTATGAAAAAGAACCACACTATCGACAAGGAAATTAGGAAACCATTGAGGCCATGAACAGAATGTAAGGAAAAAGAACTTTCATTATCATTATTTTTACTATTGGCAATAAATATGAACGCTTCTTTATTATATAATAACCGCAAAAAATCTACTTTATTCGGTATTCCGAGTGTCTTAAACTTTATGGCCCAAGTTCGAATTAAATCTATGTTTGAATGAAGGTTTGTTTGTTTGTCTTCTATGCGTACCAATACCATTCAACCAATAGCGATGAAACTTCTTTGAATTGTTAAGAGCAGTAACGCGAAAGTTTTAGAAGTTAATTTTTTGTGCTACTCTAAGTGGAATCATCAAACCATTAGCCATAGAAAGTTTCTAAAAAGAACATTATGGAGTTATTTTGTTAGTGTCAAAATAGTTGGGAAAATTTCCACTTCTTTATGACAGCAGGGACTTATAGCAACCGCTAGTCATTTTTATAAAATCAAGCACAGGAGAGTTTACTTTGTCAAACTTATTTTGAAGGGCTAATCTAGTCAAACCCTTAACATATCTTTAATCAGTTTCTATAATATGTTAAAATTTCTTAAATTAGTTTATGTAATATGTTCACTTTCTTGAATTTAGTTTTATAATATGTTAACCTTGTAGCGGGCGTTGGAGTTGATAGGCCCCGGGACGGTTGGCTATGCCGTCGTCGACCGGATACAAACAGATTTAAAAATGAAAAGCCGTGGGGGTAAAATATTCCAAAAGAACTTTATTTCATGGTCCAGCGTGGAGAGAGGTGTCTCTCTTTTTATATACAAAAATGGAAACTTATCTTCCTATAATCCACGTTTCCTTTTATACCCTTTCGCTTGGTCTAAGATGAGAGGGACCTCGGCGGTGTTTTACCGTGTTAAAACCCGGGGAAATAGCCCCAGTAACACGAGTGTTCCGCGTTCGAGTCGGTTCGAGGTAGATTCGTCGGTTTATGGTCTAGTCGGTAGTTACGACTAAAATCCGACTCATATCCAACTTCAGTTGCCAACTCCGCTTTGTAGTCGGTCGTGAGAACAATAAAATAGAGTTGGCTGATAGTTGTATTTTAAGTCGGTTAATGTAATGAAGGATTAGGTCGGCTGCTTGACTCCTTACCAACTAACAGGCGTTTCTATCAAATAAAAGATAACAATATGGGTCTAGAGGTCGACATATCCGACGGCCTACCGATCACACTGAAAATTTCAGATTTAGTTGTAATGAAGCTTCTTCCGCGTTTCAGTCGGTTCGAGGTAGATTCTTCGCTTTATGGCCTAGTCAGCACTTACGACTAAAGTCCGCCTCTTATCCAACTTCAGATACCAGCTCCGCTTTGAAGTTGGCCGTGAGAACAAACAAATAGAGTTGGCTGATAGTTACATTTTATGTCGGTTGGTGTAAGAAAGGATTAGGTCGGCTGCTCAACTCCTCACCAACTAACATGTGTTTATATCAAAATAACAACAAGGGACGAGAGGTCGGCATATCCGACTACCTACCGATCATACTAAAGAATAGTTATAATGAAGCTTCTTCCGACTTTGAGTCGGTTCGAGGTAGTTTCGTCGGTTTATGGTCTTGTCGGCACTTACAACTGAAGTCTGACTCTTATCCAACTTCAGTTACTAGCTCCGCTTTGAAGTCGGCGGTGAGAACAAACAAATAGAGTTGGCTGATAGTTACATTTTAAGTCTGTTGGTGTAAGGAAGGATTAGGTCGGCTGCTCTACTCCTTACCAACTAACATGGGTTTTTATCAATATAACAACAAGGGTAGAGAGGTCGGCATATCCGACTACCTACCGATCAATACTAAACATTTCAAATTTCGTTATAATGAAGCTTCCGCGTTTGAGTCGGTTCGAGGTAGATTCGTCGGTTTATGGTCTAGTTTGCACTTACAACGGAAATCAGACTCTTATCCAACTTCAGTTGCTAACTCCGCTTTGCAGTCGGCCTTGAGAACAATAGAATAGAGTAGTCTGTAAGTTACATTTTAAGTCGGTTAATGTAATGAAGGATTATGTTGGCTGCTCGACTCCTTACCAACTAAAATGCGTTTTTATCAAAGTGCACTAGTGTATCAACGGTTTAAGATTATCTTAAACATTAAAATAAATATAATTAATCTTATATATTTTCTTCGATAATTATTAACCTTATTGCGCGTTACATCGTTTAAAAAATAACTATTGAACATTCTTGAGAGACTAGACTAATATTGACGTTTGAAATGAAGCATACGCCCATTGTTGTCTTACTCAAATCGGTACATAAGGTTTCGAATCTTAGTAATGGATAAGAACAGCACAATTGCGTGAACCTTTGGTGGAAACTGCACCATTGGGAGGCTAGAAGTTTCTTGTAACCCTAGCCGATCGCTAACCTTAACGATGATGAAGGAGTAGAAGCCAGTAAGTACACACTGGTGTCCATGTGGGATGGACAAAAGACCAGATGAAAGTGTTGTTTAGAAGACAGTAACTACAACCCTTATAGCCGACCATAAATAAGCTTTAAATCCGACCATAAACAAGCCAAAAGCCGACCATAAACAAGCCAAAAGCCGACCATAAACAATCCATAAAGCCGACCATAAACAATCCATAAAACCGACCATAAACAAGTCGTAAAGCTGACCATAAACAAGTCGTAAAGTCGACCATAAAGAAGTCGTTAAGCCGACCATAAACAAGTCGTAAAGTCGACCATAAACAAGTCGTAAAGCCGACCATAAAAGAGCCATAAAGCCGACCACAAACAAGCCATAAAGCCGGCCACAAACAAGCCATGAAGCCGACCACAAACAAGCCATAAAGCCGACCACAAACAAGCCATAAAGCCGACCACAAACAAGCCATAAAGCCGACCACAAACAAGCCATAAAGCCGACAAATAACAGTCGATAAAGCCGACCGCAATTTGATTAATAATCCGACCATAACCAGATAACAAAGCCGACTTCTTGTTTGATAAGGTAAGAGCTGGACACGCTTACTTTTTAGAGTCGGTTAAAGTGCTGGCAAAATTTCTATGACCGGGGGCCGTATTCTGCAGAAAAAGTATGCTCCTCCCCCAGACTTAAGCTCGCTGATTGGTCGGTCAGGATCGAACTTAGGGCTTTTCATTGGCGGTGGCAGTTTTGGGGCAAAACTCACTTAAGACTTGTGAGAGGTTGAAATTTTCGAGCAGACGACATTGACACGTGTCAAAATATACACCAAATTCAAAGTAGTAATTTTAGAACTCGGCAAACCGTTCAGCATCATGAATCGGTTAATTGACCGGTTTTTTTGCTTTCATTTTCCACCGGAACTTAGCAGACTACACTTCGTCGTTGCTAATGGCGGTAATGGCAGGTAATGGACTATATTGTTCTTGGTGTTGTTGACTTTAGAAAGATAGACAACTAAATTATTGTTTTAAATACTGTTAGTTTACAAAATATAAGGGTTTGCGTTGTTATAATTTAAAAAATATGCCTTTGTTTTGTGGGAAAATGAAGTCGAACTCTACCCGAAGTCGAACTCTACCCGAAGTCGAAAAGGATTTACACCGAGGCTTATGACGAAGAAGGTCCTCTGTAGACTGTAGTAAGTAGTAAAGAAAGATTTTATTGTTTCTGTTATTGACCTATTGTTTGGTTCTGTAAGATAAGTTTCAAGCAACAGAGGCACGCTAGTAAATGATTGGAACATGAAATGAGGCACCATCCCATAGCGAAGGTATTTCGTCATTCATTGACCATGACCAAGATAATTGTGTTTTGATACAAATATGATTGCCTAATCCTTATGGGTCATGAAAGCCTGATTCGTTATACTTATAATATATATTCCATGAATATCACAGCCATCTTCCCTGGCACTTGGCACCATGAACTGTACCTATTTTATAATCAAGCACCAACAGCGAAAGAAATACTTCTACCTTTTATTAAGCAACTATTGCACTAATGTTCAACTGGTAAATAATGTTGCACACATGTCTAACAAATAGAAATATTCATATGCTTTTCTTTTATTATAGATTTGTGGTAATGACGTGTTTGACATGAACCCGAATGGGAACTATTTTTGACCTCTATAGTAGGAATTTCTCTTTATTTTATTCTGTTACTAACAGGATTATTTTAGCAAATTAAAGATAGCAATACAGGGACAATGTACTTTAATAACTTCATTCACTGTCAAAACACCACACAACCGAGGAAAGATAACTGGATAAAACATCGGGGATCACAGATAGGTTAAATGATGTCAATGAGGAAGATTGTTGGTTGGAAGAGATCAAGAAGATATTGAGCATCTTGAAAGGCGATATATGAAAGAAGACTGCTTCGACAATGGAGAGCGGTAAAACTGGAGGCCGAACCAGTTACGTCCATGAACTCGTAAAATGTACCTTTATTCCCAGTTTTGAACTTGACATTTGTCAGTATGCCGTAAATTGTTAGCTATCTTATACTCGAATTCGGATATTCTCCAGCAATGTATGTAAATATGTAGTTGGTAAATGTCCAACTTTTATGGAACTGTTGGAGAAATAATAATGAAACACAAGAATATGTTGACCCCCTATTTCCTACCCATTAAAATGTTACAGTTTTATTGTCTTAATTTATTTTTGCGTGGCATCTTCCCTTAAATACATAGGGGTGCTCGAAACATTAAAGACGGATCACTGAGATAAAATATAACCATAGAATCACCAATAGGCTTACTAGTTCCTATAGTGGCACATTTTTTAATTGACTCTTCGTTAAATGATGCGGAGGACATAACACATTTTACTATATTTAATTGTGATTTAACAATAAAGGGGTAGTAGTAGCGAATAAATCAGTAACTAAAGTTTAAATTGAAACACGTACGTTTTTAGAATAGAATATGCAAAATGAAGGTCATTTTAAATATTTTGTTTCAATAATGCTTCGTGACTTGTTGTAATGTGCAAATGGAAATACAAATATGGGGAATCTTCTTTTAAAACTGCAACAGAGATGATCAATAAAAGCCTTTTTTCCATATATAGGATTTTATGTTCGATACATAATTTCAATTGGTCCTTTACAGCCCACTTAAGTCTAGAGTATGTAACTATCTTATTGGCGATGCCCCAGTCCGCCCGGTGTGCTCTCCGAAAGTGCACGGGGGGAGCGTCGGTGCTTGTGAGGTCAAAAGCCTTGGAGTCCGGAAAGTGTACCTTAAGCATATGCTTAAGCGTATCAGTCCCCGACTTGGTAAACTCACCTTCTGCCACCTTGATGGTGCTGAGCTGGTGAGTGTTATCATGAGCCAGGATCTTCATGATCTTGGAAGAAGCGGGGGCATCATAGATGCTACCGCAGAAGTCCCTCCAGGAGTTCCTCTTGGCCTCCCGGATGGCTTTATTATACTTGTTGAGGGTCTGTCTATAAATAGTCCAGTCCCCAGTCCTCTTAGCCCTATTAAAGAGTTTACGAGTGAGCTTGCGAAGCTTGCCAAGAATTAGCAAGTAAAGCCAAAAAACAGTGGATCCTTGCTATAATTGTTTGCTTGCATAGTCGTTCTATAGCCTTTTAAAGGACAAGTCTCTAGTTTGGTGCGACTGACGAGACTTGTCTTTTACAAGGCTGGTGAAAAAAGCTTCGTCATCGGCTTTCAGCTCATCTTCTGAACATCTGGTTTGCCGCCATGATCATTTTGAACAGCGTAGTCACATCATACATCACTGCGGAAGTCCTCATCGGACAGAAAGTCGTCTTGAATCATCTGGAGGACATTTTGAATGTGAAAAACCTCAAATTCGCTACCCATTCAGGTTCCGATGCTATGCAAGATTTCTTCGGAGTGAGTAAAAGTACATTAAGTGAGAATATCTTGTTCAAATGAAGGAAAACCAATTTTTCTATAAAGCTAACTCGAAACCAAAAGTTTAGAAGTTCCAATAAATATTCTCCCTTAAGAAAATGTATGATCAAATAATGATCAAATGAAGTTAATCTTAAATTGGGCCGGTCAAATATTGACAGAAATTTGATTACAGAAAATCCAATCAAAATTTGTTCAAAGTCTGAAACATTTCAGAGCAACGTTATCTCAGCCCTTACAAATTTTATTTCACCTTTATCAAGTCCTGATTTCCATTTGATCAATTTTACTAATTTTTTTCATTATTTTCCTCAAATTTTGATTCCGATTCTTACATAGCTTTGATAAAATTTTGAGGCCGTTAATGACATAGCTTTCATCAAACTTTAATCCCGGTTCTGTCGCAACTTTAAACTAATTACAATTCCGGTATTATCAAATGGATTAACTCGTTAGCAATTCCTTTGGTCTTATTTGAAACCTGGTTTTATCAAATTTTAATCCCGGTTCTATCATAGGTCTGAATAAATTCTAATTCCGCTTCCATCATAAATTTGAAAAAATTCAAATTATAGCTTCACCAAATTTTAATCGAAATTCTCATGTTTCTGTCAAATTTTGATTTTGGTTTTGTGAAGGTTTGATTGCATATGAAACACTGAATCTATTTACTCACTGTTTACACAGTGTTTGGATGAAATTTGACCAAATTTTAATCACTGCTTACACCGTGTTTTGATCAAATTGTAATCAGTTTATACCGTGTTTTTACCACATTTTAATCAGTTTATACCTTTCTTCGACAAAATTTTAATCCGTTTACACCGTGTTTTGATCAAATTTTAATCACTGTTTACACCGTCTTTCGGTCAAATTTTAATCAATTTATACTGTCTTGATCAATAACAACAACGAGGTTCATTATGTTATTAAATCAGCTTATACCATTCCAACAGACGCATACATTTGCTTACATCAGATAATAATACCATAGATGTGCATTTAGTGGCCGTCTAATAAAATGGTCTTATAGATATTGAAAATAAGAAAATAATTTACATCGAGAATCCTATGTGATAAAGTCAAAATAAACTCATTTTTATTTAAATAATGTTGCTTAACTGTTTTTAGTAACAGATCATCATTCAGTCTCGACATTGGTTCCTCTCCGTTACTTACTTTCCTATAATTGATTCTTTATTACCATAATAATAATTAGTTAAGTTTGATTTGTTTATCTTATACAAACCTTTAAAGAGCTCACCTCATATTTGTATAGGAGCAAATCACATACTCGTTGGTAGTTTATACTTGCAACAACTATGCCAGCCTTTTCTTTAAAGAGATACCTTAGAGTAAAGCATGCTCAACTAATAAATGTGTTAATACCTTAATATGCAAGTTGATTACAACACTTCAATGTTGGCAGATATCCTTAGAGGAAGTGCCCACCCTAGATAATTCTCCATTGCCATTGCCATTGCCAGTGTCAATGATAGAAATGTCATTACCACAAATCTATAATAAAAGAAAAGCATATGAATATTTCTATTTGTTAGACATGTGTGCAACATTATTTACCAGTTGAACATTAATGCAATAGTTGCTTAATAAAAGGTAGAAGCATTTCTTTCGCTGTTGGTGCTTTGATTATAAAATAGGTACAGTTCATGGTGCCAAGTGCCAGTGAAGATGGCTGTGACAGTCATGGAATATATATTATAAGTATAACTGTTATAGTGTTGGCTAGATGTCACCCCAATCAATAACCAATACCAATCGATATTCCTATTTGTTAGCCTAAGAGATTTTCCCTCTCGTCACTCTCGAGTTTGTAACGATGTAGAAATATCGCAGTAAAAACCTATTCATGTAACTAAGTGTATTAACCTTTATAAACAGTATTAAATAATGATTAACGTTTAATAGTTAGTAAATTATTAAGTACAAGTCTATAACACTGGCGACGGATCTCGAACTTGCGTTTGTTTCATTTTGTTGACGGAACGGGAATTGGAATCAAGATTCAATAAAGCTAAGTCATCGACCGAGGCTTAAAATAGGTTTAGCTTGTTTGTGCTCTACTGAACACTACAGCTAATATGGCTATCTACGGAACCATTACGCCTTATGACGAATCGCTAGAGCCATTCCAGAGGTACTCCTCACTTTTAACACAATATTTTCTGGCAAATGAAATAACAGACGTCGGCAAAAAGAAGGCAATATTCCTTACATCGGCGTGGGACAAAACTGCGCCCAATCCATACGGAGAGGCGTCGCAGGACAAAAGAGTTCTTTCGATGGGTCGTAATGGACCAACAGAGCGGAAGACCGTAGAGTAGTCTTAGCTGCCTGAAACGCTTTTTCCTGTTCGCCTTGCCAACGCCATTCCGTGTCCTTGTGAAGCAGTTGATACAAGGGCGCGAGTAACGTCGCTTGGTTCGGCACAAATTTACCGTAATAGGAAAATAAGCCAATGAAGGATCGCAATTGTTCCACGGAGGTGGGGGCTCAATTGGAGTTGGATGAAGCTTCACAAGATATCGCAGTCATTAATACCCACCGAGGCTTGTTTCGCTACACGCGTTTACCATTTGGCATCGCTTCTTCGCCAGCCATTTTTCAACGAGCCATTGAAGAATTAATTCGAGGTATTCCTTTTAGTACCAACTTTGAGGACGACATCGTCACTTCCGGCAAAAATGACGAAGACCATCTCCAGAACTTGCGAGAAATTTTGAGAAGACTGGATGAGGCAGGGTTAAGATTACGTCTGGATAAATGTCAATTTTTCAAGGAATCGATTAACCACCTGGGACATCGGATTGATAGCGAGGGTTTGCACCCCTTAGAATCTAAGATGGAAGCTATCATGGGGGCCCCGGCCCCCACCTCCGTGGAACAATTGCGATCCTTCATTGGCTTATTTTCCTATTACGGTAAATTTGTGCCGAACCAAGCGACGTTACTCGCGCCCTTGTATCAACTGCTTCACAAGGACACGGAATGGCGTTGGCAAGGCGAACAGGAAAAAGCGTTTCAGGCAGCTAAGACTACTCTACGGTCTTCCGCTCTGTTGGTCCATTACGACCCATCGAAAGAACTCTTTTTGTCCTGCGACGCCTCTCCGTATGGATTGGGCGCAGTTTTGTCCCACGCCGATACTACAGGTACCGACCGTCCTATTGCCTTCGCCTCTCGCACCTTGACGCCAGCTGAGCGTAACTACTCCCAGCTGGAGAAGGAGGCGTTAGCCTTGATCTTTGGAGTGGTCAAGTTTCGAGACTATTTGTTGGGTCGCTCCTTTACGCTCCTAACCGATCATCAGCCCTTGGTGTCGCTATTTTCGGAAAAGAAACAAATTCCGCGCACGGCTGTGTCGCGTATTCAACGTTGGGCGCTCTTGCTTGCCGCCTATACTTACACCATTCGGTACCGCAAGGGGAAGGAGAACGGTAACGCGGACGCATTAAGCCGCTTACCCTTGGACTCGCCACAAGAGGACCCACCTGTACCTGAGGACGTAGTTTTACTTTTGCAATCATTCTCAGACGAAACCTCTGTAGTCACCGCTGGCGAAATCCGGGACGAAACACTGAAAAACCCTTTACTACAGCAGGTGACGCGCTACGTTCGTCAGGGTTGGCCTACGAAATTACCTAAAGCGGGGTCAGAGCACATGCGCTTCTATTGGATGAAACGAACCGAACTGTCCCTCATGGATGATATATTGCTGTGGGGTACAAGAGTAGTAGTTCCACCAACATTTCAACAGAAACTGCTGGACGAACTACACAGCACGCACCAAGGCATGTCTCGCTTGAAGGGGCTAGCGCGAACTAAGATGTGGTGGCCACTAATCGACACGCACATTGAGTCATTGGTCAAAACGTGTGAAACGTGCCAACAATTTGCCCCAATGCCTCCAGCAAACGCATATTCTCCATGGCCTGCTGCAAAGACACCATGGGAGAAACTGCACATCGATTATGCAGGCCCCGTTAACGGAAAAATGATTCTCATCGTCGTAGACTCATTTTCAAATTGGATCGAAGCCATCGTCGTTCCTTCTGCTACCGCTAAAGCAACAACAGCTGAACTACGGGAACTATTTTCGCGCTTCGGCCTGCCACACACGGTTGTCTCGGATAACGGTACACCATTCACGGGCACCGAGACGGTAGAATTCCTACAGCAGAACGGCGTAAACCAAATATTCACGGCTCCGTACCATCCCGCGTCAAACGGTTTCGCGGAACGCGCCGTTCGCAAAATGAAATCGACGATCGCGAAACTCTCGTCCGACGATTTACGTACCCAGCTGAACCGAGCTCTCCTGAATCATCGTCGAACGCCAACAACCGCCAGCAGCCTATCTCCAGCTGCCATGATGTTAAGATATCCCTTGCGAACACGTTTGGACTTGATCGCACCGCCCTTAAAGACCCCAACCGAACTAATCGACAAGGACAGCACTTCCCGACTATCGGTGGGCCAGACAGTGTACGCACGAAACTTCGGTCACGGTCAACCGTGGTTCCACGGCACAGTATCGGCAACACGCGGTAACGCGATGTTTGATATACAAACACCTAATGGTAGAATCAGGCGTCATCGCGATCAGCTTCGACCGCGGACCACTTCGGAACCCCCGCGGAACACGAGCGATAACCTTAGCGATAACCTTCAGCCAGAAGTGCCGGCAACACCGCGGAACACTAGTATTAACCCTCAGACAGAGGCGTCAACACCCCCAACCGACGAGCCGCTTGGACCAGTGGAGCCGACGATCGCTTCCCCTGCCACTCCCATCAACGTGAGCCCGCAGTTACGTCGTTCAAGAAGAATCACGAAACCTCGTCAAAAATTGGACTTATAAACCATTTCTACGAAAGAGGTGGTGTTATAGCGTTGGCTAGATGTCACCCCAATCAATAACCAATACCAATCGATATTCCTATTTGTTAGCCTAAGAGATTTTCCCTCTCGTCACTCTCGAGTTTGTAACGATGTAGAAACATCGCAGTAAAAACCTATTCATGTAACTAAGTGTATTAACCTTTATAAACAGTATTAAATAATGATTAACGTTTAATAGTTAGTAAATTATTAAGTACAAGTCTATAACAATAACGAAGCAGGCTTTCATGACCCATAAGGATTAGGCAATCATATTTGTATAAAAACACAATTATCTTGGTCATGGTCAATGAATGACGAAATACCTTCGCTATGGGATGGTGCCTCATTTCATGTTCCAATCATTTACTAGCGTGCCTCTGTTGCTTGAAACTTATCTTACAGAACCAAACAATAAGTCAATAACCGAAACAATAAAATCTTTCATTACTACTTACTACAGTCTTTCTTCGTCATAAGCCTCGGTGTAAATCCTTTTCGACTTCGGGTAGAGTTCGACTTCATTTTCCCACAAAACAACGCAAACCCTTATATTTTGTAAACTAACAGTATTTAAAACAATAATTTAGTTGTCTTTCTTTCTAAAGAACAATATAGTCCATTACCTGCAATTACCGCCATTAGGAACGACGAAGTGTAGTCTGCTAAGTTCCGGTGGAAAAAGAAAGCAAAAAAACCGGTCAATTAACCGATTCATGATGCTGAACGGTTTGCGAATTCTAAAATTACTACTTTGAATTTGGTGTATATTTTGACACGTGTCAATGTCGTCTGCTCGAAAATTACAACCTCTTACAAGTCTTAAGGTGCCTTCAGAGAAAAAAGTTTACAAATTTTTCCGCTAGGGGCTCAAAAATAGCAATAGTGGTCCGTTTTTGCAAAACATTTGACGATTTTATAATTTGTCCCACTAAAGTTGAGACCACCAGAGCTCTTTACAGCGAAGGAAAAACCTATGTTTATAACATCGACGCTCCTGGGTTCTGACACCCGAAGTTGTTGGAAGGTATAGAAAGGAAATTCGTGGAAACCCTTTGAATTATCAGTAAGCCCGACCCCACCCCTGAAATTGAACAAAAGAGAAAGTTCCCTATACCAAAAATTTAGTCGCGGGCTTTCTTCACATCCGCGCCCAACCTGGTGAAACGTACTTTTTGTAATCGCCTGTAGCGATGTAGAATTACAACTTTATCCACCACTAGATGGCAATCCCTTCTCTACTCTTCTGTATTGTTTTGCAATGTGTTCTCTCACATTTTAGTTTTGTTTTAGTATTGTATTATAATCTCTCTCGGTTGCTGCGCAATAAATATAGACGCGGTATAAATAAGAGCTACGCTCTGTGTCATTCTTTTAGTTTAAGACACCCCTGATATTTCCAATAGGTTATGGGCCTAGGATGCTTTAATTACGTTAAACAAAGTAAAGGACAGTGAATTAATTTACATTAATTGTCGTTTGAACGTTGCTGGGTGTGGTTCGGTATATGTGTGTATCAATACTGTTCAAATCAAAACTAAAACTAAAGAATAACGAAAAATGGCGGATGCAACAAAAGTCCAGTTTGCAAAGCTGAATAACTCCAATTATCAGGTTTGGAAATTCAAAATGGAAATGTTTCTATGGCATGTGATTGATGAAGACCCTCCAGAACCGTTAACCACGGTTTGGTCGAAACAAGATAGGAAAGCAAGGGCTACAATAGGCTTGTTTGTTGAGGATAACCAGCTTATGCACATTCGTAATAAAACAACAGCGGATGCTGTGTGGAAAGCACTACGACTCTACCATGAGAAAAGTACACTATGTAGCAAAGTGTTTCTCTTAAAGGCACTATGTCGAAGTCAACTGACCGAGACTGGAAATATGGAACAACATCTAGAAAAAATGTTGGATATTGTCGATCGTTTAAGTAGCTTGGGCGAAACATTAAAAGCAAACCTCGTAGTTGCTTTATTACTTTGCAGTCTGCCAGAAAGCTACGAAACTCTCATAATTGCTTTGGAAACACGAAATGAAAGCGACTTAACGTTGGAACTAGTCAAAGGAAAGCTAATTGATGAGTATAAACGCCGTGAAGGATTGGCAGGTAAAACCGATGTCACTGACACACAAACAGCATTAAAAATGTATAAAAGTAACACAACGTCCGGAGGCTCGCGACGCAGTACATGTTGGGAATGTGGAAAAATAGGTCATTCTAAGAAAGACTGTTGGCATTTGAAAGAGAAAAATCCAAAACCTAAACATTCCGGGAAACAGAAAGCGAGTGTTGCTAAACAAGCTAGTGATGAACAAAGTTTTACGTCATTCAAGATCACAAGACAACCCAAGGGTAACGCCTGGTATGTGGATTCAGGCGCTACGTGTCATATGACAAATGACAGAGACTTTTTCACAACATTGGATGAAACCTTTCAAGACAAAGTTTACGCAGCCGATGGTGGTTATCTACAGGCGACAGGAATAGGTACGGGGCAGCTAAAATGCATTTGTGAAAGTGACAAGATCACTACAGCAATGGTCAAAAACGTATTATTTGTACCACAACTTGCTGGTAGTCTGCTGTCGGTGCGTCAACTGGTGAAAAATGGGTTGAATGTCATATTTGATGCCGAGAATTGCAAGATTATTCAAGCTGATGGATCAGTTGTTGCAAAAGCAAGCAATGATGGCGATCTATATAAATTAGAGCAACCAACGGAAGCTTTGTTGGTTCACAATGTAGCATTGAGAAACTGCATTCATCTGTGGCATCGAAGGCTGGGCCATCGTGACCCTAAGGCTGTGGAAACCCTAGTAAATAAAAAACTAGGTGACGGCATAAAAATAGAGAAATGCGATAAAGTGACCATTTGTGACGCATGCCTTGAAGGGAAAATGGCGCGATTGCCGTTCCCGGAATCTCAAAACAGGTCTAAAGAAACTCTTGACCTGATTCACACGGATTTGTGTGGTCCAATGCAAACGGTAACGCCGAGTGGGAAAAGGTACATGCTTACATTGATCGATGACAAAAGTCGATACACTATCGTGTCACTCCTCAAGAGTAAAGATGAAGTGGCTGAACATATTCGTGGTTTCGTTCGCCTTTGTGAAACACAATACAACCGGAAACCGAAGAAATTTCGTTCAGACCGTGGCGGTGAATACGTCAACAAAGAGATGAAAACTTTTCTCAGCCAGGAAGGCATAGCATGGGAACTCACTACTGCCTATACTCCGCAACAGAACGGGGTTGCTGAGAGGAAAAATCGTACCCTAACGGAGATGGCCCGATGCATGCTCACAGGAGCAAAGTTACCAAATAAATATTGGGGTGAAGCAGTAAACACAGCCTGCTACTTACAGAACAGGTTACCTAGCAGGGCGGTTGATAAAACACCATACGAGCATTGGTATGGTACGAAACCTGAACTAAGCCATATTCGTACCTTTGGTTGTACAGACTGTTAAATAAGTCTTTGCGCGTTGCGTTTTTCGCACATATTTTACTATAATTCAAAATCTATTCAAGCTAGCGCTCTGGAATAAAGTGCGTTATAAAAGTTTTGCACTCCTCTTTCATATTTTACCCGTTCCACAGTTGTCCTTTGCATACTTATACCGGAAACCGGAAACGTCAAAATTATCAACTTTGAAAATATTGATTTTTCGAGGATATAAATGTGATTTTCGGATTCCTTGGGGTCGATTCATATTTGAAAAGTGTTCACCAAATTCAATTCGGATGAATAGGTCACGAGTAATCAGCCTTTATTCAAAATCTGGCAACTTCGATTTAAATGGCGATAATTCATCATCGAGTATCGAATCTTTGTCGTAATAATGCTTGTTAGATGTTATGGCACCTTATGCGTATATATATGATTGGTCTTGTGGCGCAATACTTTGAAACAAATCAGACGTTCATTAAAGGGATGGTGAAGTGGAAAATAAAGTAATTTTTTATTGATTCTTCTATGAGACCAATCTGCATAGTGAAACCTCCAGGAAATAACGCCGAACGATTTTTAAACGACAATTAGTTTGAAATTTCATGGATAATTTTAAATAGGGATCTCCGACCAATCGCGTTGCGCCCCGCCTTTTTATCAACAATTTTCTCTTGTTACGCTCCGTGTTGAATCAATTTATCGCGAGATTTGAAAAAAAAATGCACGATGTGACAATTGTGGCGCGAGACATGGAGCGTGCCACGAAAATTTTGTTAACAAAAAGGCACGGCGTTACGCGATTGGTCGGAGGTCCTTATTTAAAATTATTCTTAAAATCTTAGCCTAATTTGAATATTAAAATCAATGGGAGGTATTTCCTAAATTTTTCATTATACAGACTGGTCTTATAATTAGTAGAAGAATCGATAAATAAAACACTTTAATTTCCACTTCACGCTCCCTTTAAGAGAAAACTCGCGTCTTTTGAAGAGGAGAAGCGGTTTGAAAATATTGTTATTTGGGCCATGATATCATAATATTTAGAACTCATATTAATTACGTCTGGGTCTTCAGCCCGACTCATTGCAGCCTAGTGAAAATCTCATTCATGGGGCGTATGCGCTGCACGAGATGCCTTCAATCAGAAAAATTCGACTGTTCCATACATGGAACAACTTCAGAGGAGATGGGTTCTATGCTAGGAACATCCGCTACGCGATGAAGCTTCGCTAAACGGAGCCTGGGGTTGCCCATAGCCTCCCGCGTTTAGCGCAAATGTGAGGCCATTGAAAGATCTTTATTTTAGAAACAGGAATAGGGAACATAGTAATGTGGGCGCGAGTCAAAGTCCCGGACCCCCTTGCTCGGGACGGTGGGATAGGAAAGAAGAGGCTGGTCATAGCGACAAAGGTAAAAAGGAATTACGTATTTTTCGCCGTCCCAGTAAGCAACGTCATAAAAACCTAGTTTAAGTGAGCCAATCTGAAATTTTAAACTTTTTATTACGTGTTGGAGGGAGGGGCTCTATACTGGGCTATGAGTCGGACTGAATTATACGCTAACCGTTCTCTATTCCTATCTCTAAAATTAGGTCTATCTCTGTTGAGGCTTAATAATAAAGCCAACCGCAACCAAAGCATGGGCAAAGGCGTATTTCACATCTGACGTTCAAATGGAAAAGCCTAAAAATTAAATGAAAAAAAATGAATGCCGGTAAGAATGATCACAACCGAAAATAACAGCTAACAGCTAAAACGAACCCGAACGGTAAACACTTGAAGTTGGTCTCTCTGTGCTGCTGGTCTGCTACTCCTTTCGTTTATTTTCTATGGCAAAAATACTAACTTTGGGAGGTGTTGGGTATATTAGGCCATTTTGTGTTTTAAGACTTTTATTGTGTAGGAAAGAAAACGACCCTGTTTAAAGAAACTTTGGATAATTTTTAGTATTTAGTTAAAAGTTGAAATTTATTTATAAAATTTGGACGAAAATTTTTAAATAACAAGACTTCCTTTGAGTTTCAAATCGAAGAATGTTGGTGTGCTTTATTGAACAATTTTTTACAATAAAGACAGTCACTTTCAGTTTCAATTGTTGCTTTTGCTTTTGTTGGACATCCCCTAGCCGTTAAAGGAAGGATGAAGAAGAAAATAGAGTGATTTTTTGATCGATTTTTCTTATTATAAGACCATTATATGCACAGTGAAACATCCAGGAAATACAGTCTCCGAATGATTTTAAATTTCAAATTAGGTTCAGATTTTAAAGATAATTTCAAATAAGCACCTCTGACTAATAGCTTAACGCCCTGCCTTCTTGTTAACAAAATTTCCGTTGCACGCTCTCGTGCCACGATAGTCACATCGCAAGCAACTTTTATTAAATCTCGCGATAAATTTCATTCGGCGTGGAGTGTGCCACGAGAATTTTGTCAATAGGAAGGTAGGGCGTTACGCGATGGGTCGGAGGTCATTATTTCAAATTTTCCGTAAAATCTGAACCTAATTTGAATCATTCGGATATATTTCCTGGATGTTTCACTATGCAGAATGCTCTTATAATTAGTAGAAGAATCTATAAAAATTATTTGATTTCTCATTTCACCCTCCCATTAAACACATTCTTAATCGTATTCTAAAAGACAGACATAAACTCTAATGAAATTAGAAGGTAAAGCATTGTAATATTAAAAATAGAGATCCGCCCTGTTCGCTGGTATTTTTTTCTCCGTATGAGTAACCAGCCCACGTCGTGACCGGTATTAATATTAATAACTAACTTAAAACATTGTTTTAGTGTATGGTTTCAGGCTCAGCAGGACAATTGCCCAGCCCATACGTCCGGACTCGTGGCAACGTTTCTGGAGAACGAAGGAATTGACGCTTTGGATTAACCCGCTCTCTCGCCCGACTCGAATCCGATTTAGCGTTTATGTCTGTCATTTAATAAAAGATTAAAAATGTGTTTAAGGGCTAAGGGAGGTTAAGTAAAATATTAAGCTACAATTGAAATTGAAAGTGACAGTCTTGTTGTTAATAAATAGTTCAAGAACGCATGTTTCACTATGCAAAATAACTTATAATTAGAAGAAGAATCGATAAAAAATTACTTTATTGTCCTCTTCATCCTCCCTTTAAGGGCTAGGGGATGTCCAATAAAATATCAAGCATAATTCAAGCTGAAAGTGACTGTCCTGTCTGTATAAAATAGTTCAATAAAGCACACGAACATTCTTTAATTTGAAACTCGAAGGATCTACGATGCAGTCTTGTTATTTGAAAATTTTCGTCCAAATTTTATATTTTTCAACTTTTAACCAGTTATCAATAATGATATTAATAGTTATCCAAAATTTCTTTAAAAAGGCTAGTTTTCTTTCCTACACAATAAAAGTCTTATAACACAAAATGGCCTAATATCCCAATACCACCCAAAGTTATCATTTTGCCATAGAAAATAAACGAAAGGAGTAGCAGACCAGCAGCGCAGAGAGACCAACTTCAAGTGTTTACCGTTCGTTTTAGCTGTTAGCTGTTATTTTCAGTTGTGATCATTGTTACCGGCATTCATTTTTTTCATTTAATTTTTAGGCTTTTCCATCGGTAGCTTTGAACGTCAGTTGTGAAACACGCCTTTGCCCATTTTTGGTTGCGGTCGGCTTTATTATTAAGCCTCAACAGAGATAGATTTAATTTTAGAGGTAGGAATAGAGAACGGTTAGCGTTTAATTCAGTCCGACTCAGAGCCCTGTATAGAGCCCCTCCCTCCAACAGGTAATAAAAAGTTTAAAATTTCAGATTGGCTCACTTAAACTAGGTTTTTATGACGTTGCTGACGGGATCGGCAAAAATTACGTTATTCCTTTTTACCTTTGTCGCTTTGACACGCCTCTTCTTTCATACCCCTCCTCTATTCCCACTTCTAAAATTAAATCTATCCCTGGCATCACATTTGCAATAAACGCGGGAGGCTATAGCCAGCCTCAGGCTCCGTTTAAAGAAGCTCAATCGCGTAGCGAACATTCCTAGCATAGAAGCCCTCTTCTCTGAAGTTGTTTCATGTATGGAATAGTCGAATTTGTCTATTTGAAGGGATCTCGTGCAGCGCATATGCCATTATGAATGAGATTTTGACTGGGCTGAAGAGACAATCGTAATTAATGTGAGTTCTAAATATTATGATATCATGGCCCAAATAACAATATTTTCAAACCGCTTCTCCTCTTCAAAAGACGCGAGTTTTCTCTTAAAGGGAGTGGGAAGTGGAAAATATAGTGATTTTTTTTATTGATTCTTCTACTAATCATGAGACCAGTATGCATAATGAAAAATTCAGGAAATACCATGTCTCGCGCCACAATTGTCACATCATGCAAATTTTTTCAAGTCTCGCGATAAATTTATTCAACACGGAGCGTGCTAAGAGAAAATTTTTGATAAAAACGCAGGGCGCTACGCGATTGGTCGGAGGTCCTTATTTAAAATTATTCATGAAATTTCAAACTAATTGTCGTTTAAAAATCGTTCGGCGTTATTTCCTGGAGGTTTCACTATGCAGATTGGTCTTATAGAAGAATCAATAAAAAAATTACTTCATTTTCCACTTCACCATCCCTTTAATGAACGTCTGATTTGTTTCAAAGTATTGCGCCACAAGACCAATCATATATATACGCATAAGTGCCATAACATCTAACAAGCATTATTACGACAAAGATTCGATACTCGATGATGAATTATCGCCACTCTAACCAAGTTTGCCAGATTTTGAATAAAAGCTGATTACTCGTGACCTATTCATCCGAATTGAATTTGGTGAACACTTTTCAAATATGAATCGACCCCAAGGAATCCGAAAATCACATTTATATCCTCGAGAAATCAATATTTTCAAAGTTGATAATTTTGACATTTCCGGTTTCCGGTATAAGTATGCAAAGGACAACTTTGGAACGGGTAAAATATGAAAGAGAAATGCAAAACTTTTATAACGCACTTTATTCCAGAGCGCTAGCTTGAATAGTTTTTGAATTATAGTGAAATATGTGTGAAAAACGCAACGCGCAAAGACTTCTTTAACAGTCTGTACGGTGTTTGCTCATATCCCTGATGAAAAACGTCGAAAACTCGACAGAAAAGCGATTAAATTAACCTTCATGGGGTATGAAGCAGGTTCAAAAGCATACAGAATGGTAAATACTGAAACCGACGTCATCACAATTAGTAGAGATGTCAAATTTGTTGAAGAACATTGTCTTTCACACGACAAAGCAACATGTGAGGAGGAGTACTTACTGCCGCCAAGCACTACCACAATGCATGATCAAGAAAATATTGCACATGAAGTAGTGGACCCAGAAACCGACGGAAAGGGAGAGAATCTTTCGAGTGAAATTATAGAGGCTAACAACCAAGAAGTAAGACGGTCTTCTAGGTCTAACAAAGGACAGGCCTCAGAGAGATTGATTGAAGTCATGATTGCGCAGAAGGATAAAGAAACCAACGATCCTTCTAGCATTGATGAAGCACTCACGAGTCCTAACAAATGTGAGTGGATAGCCGCTATGACGGAGGAGAAGAAATCACTTGAAGACATGAACACATGGATACTTACAGAGCTCCCATCAAATAAAAAGGCCATTGGCTGCAAATGGCTTTTCAAAACAAAGAGAGACGCGAACGGAAACATAAGCCGGTATGAGGCTCGCCTCGTCGCGCAAGGCTTTTCACAGAAGTTTGGGTCCGACTATGATGAAGTGTTTGCTCCAGTGGGAAAACATTCAACGTTCCGAGCTCTATTGGCAGTTGCTGGTCATAAACGATTAAAAGTACGTCATTATGACATCAAGACGGCATTTCTAAACAGCAACTTAGATGAAGACATTTACATGACTCAACCGCAGGGTATCGAGACACCAGAGACTGAACATTTGGTTTGTAAACTAATGAAAAGTCTTTATGGCTTGAAACAGTCAGCTAGAATGTGGAATGAAGAACTTAACAAGATACTGGAAGCGGACGGGTTTAAGAGAGGGACTGGAGACCCTTGTCTCTACTCAAAGAGAGTACGAAACGAATGGTGTTATCTGTTCGTGTATGTTGATGATATCATAGCACTAGGGACAGAAGCGTTCCTTGCAGAATGTTCACAGTTACTCGAAGGTGAATTCGAAGTCACAAATCTCGGAGAGCTTAAGTTATATCTTGGTCAAGAAATCGAACGCGATTCTGACGGTATTTTCAGTATCCACACGACCCGACATAGCAGCTACAGTGTCAATTCTCAGTCAGAAGATCTCAAAACCATCTACCAAAGATTGGAGCGCAGTAAAGCGCGTTCTTCGATATTTGAAAGGAACACAAAACATGAAGCTTAAACTCGGAACCACCAACGCGGATTGTGGAGTTCTCATTGGATATGCGGATGCCAATTGGGCCAGCGATACAACTGACCGAAAATCCAATACTGGATTCATATTTCAATGGTTAGGCGGATCAATAAGCTGGGCAAGTCGCAAACAGACCCTGGTTGCACTTTCGTCAACCGAGGCTGAGTATGTGGCGCTTGCAGAGGCATGTCGTGAAGCACTTTGGCTTCAGAAACTATTAAAGGATCTAAGCGTAAAGGAAGTGGATATCACGATTTATGAAGACAACCAAAGCTGTCTCAAAATGGTGAAAAATGAAGGCATAACCCAGCGCACCAAACATATTGATACACGACATCATTTCATCAAGGATTTACAAAGCGTGATTCAGTTCGCATACTGCCCAACTGAAGCAATGTTAGCTGATCTGCTGACAAAACCGCTTGAAAAAGTGAAAACTCAAGAACTATCATCTCTGATGGGACTCTATACTTCACTGCTAGCAAAGGGATAATAGCATGGTGTATGTATAAACGTTGAGAGAGGGTGTAGAATTACAACTTTATCCACCACTAGATGGCAATCCCTTCTCTACTCTTCTGTATTGTTTTGCAATGTGTTCTCTCACATTTTAGTTTTGTTTTAGTATTGTTGTATTATAATCTCTCTCGGTTGCTGCGCAATAAATATAGACGCGGTATAAATAAGAGCTACGCTCTGTGTCATTCTTTTAGTTTAAGACACCCCTGATATTTCCAATAAGCGATAGTATCTGTTTGTTTTCTTGCTCGACTTTCTAAAGTGGGATAGGGGAGAAAGCAGAGATGGTCGGCATTACTCCTTCCCGCGTCTAAGTTCGCGCACCCGGGGTAAAGTGCTTTATATATTACTATTAGTATGGGGCGCCAACCTATTTTAGGGCATTTCAATAACTAGACTTTTTTCCAATGAGCCTCTATTCTAGAGCTAACACCTCCCCTCCCCCCCGCGATCCATAAAATCTTATTTTGTGTTCACATGTTGATTTGAATGGCCTTCAGAAAATCGGATAGACGTGGGAAATAATTACTCTATTTTCACATTATTTGAACACTTTTATATGGGCCTTGCGAAGGTGTTATTTTATATCGTTTAGGTATCATTTGTGCGCCTTTTAATGAATGGTGTTTAAAAAATATCGCACTAATTCTTTGCCATTTGAGCTCCATTTAATGGGGTATTCGATGGGGTTATTTTATTTAATTAAGGTATCATTTGCACACCTTTTAAAGAATTATGTTTTATAAACCCATTTCTACACCATTCGTTTAAGCTAATGGTGTTTTTAAAATACCGAACTATTCGTACTATTTCAGCACCTTGTCAAGGTGTACAAATAGTACACATTGTTCTAACACCATTATGGCACTATTTATACACCACAATTTTTTACAGTGTAAACATTTCTTTCACATGGTTGGTTGGGACTTGTAAGTTTATAAGTTCAGTACAATCACCCACCTCTGATGTTTGTATTAATAATTTTTCCCGTTTATCTCGATGGAATGATTTAATTTTTTGAGTCCGTTTGCTCCGACTGTTCATTACAATTTCGTTTTTTCTAGCCATTAGTTTTTAGGTTAAGTAGGAAAATTTTAGGAAAGGAGCACCGTTTTTACACTTTTCAGAAATGACTAGTGATATTGTATAAGCCTTTTCTTGTTCTACTTGCAAAAGTGGGACGGGAAATAGAAGAAGAAGATATCGCCTATTCTTCAATAATTGTGCATAGGGTCTTTCAAAATTCGCCTCTTTCTCCCCCCCCCTCTTCCCGGTAAGTGCTTTGTATGTCTTTTTCTCTTCCACATGACCCGAAAGTTTGGGTGGTTTACTGTGAGGGGTGGGTACTGTGGGTTAAGGCAGGGATGCCGACATCCCTTAATTGGTAAACGTCTTTCAGTCTGTAGACTACAGACCCCTCTTGTTACCCCCCCCCCCTTGAAAAAAGTCACTACTTATATCCTGCCATCTACGGAAAATATATGAACTAGTTGCCTAAAGTTTTAGCACTGAAATGTATTACGAGAAATCTATGAAGGAGTTCAGATCAATGATTTTTTGTGCCAAAATTACAAAACAGAGCTTAAAATTATCGGTAAATCACGATCCATCCAATGATGTATTTTTTTTAATTGTGTGATAAAAGCTCTAGCTTTAATCTTAAAAATACTGAATGAGATATTTCGAGTAAATCGATTAAGACAAATTGTTATTTTAATGGTAAGGCCGATTTAGTTTTTACATAGATCAATGGATAGCCTATCCTGTGCTCGTAAATTATATGCCTGTTGCGATGGAAACGTTTCATTTGGGAAGAGAATGAACTCCTCTAACTGAGACCCCCTCAACTTTAAAATGGCAATTTTAAAACTTAAATAAAACCAAGAAAATTTAAACTATGAAAACCAAAAATATATCAAATTATAGGCGGATATTTGTTATTTTAATGCTAAAAATTTCATGTCGGTGTATAATCACCTTCAACTGAAAATCGGGTTTTTGCGAGATGGCAAAAACAGTCATTTTGCTATTTTTTCTCTGAAGGCACCTTAAGTGAGTTTTGCCCCAAAACCGCCACCGCCAATGAAAAGCCCTAATAGTACAGGAAAAATAGGTTTTAACCCGCAACAAATTGAAACAAAGCTGAAAATTTCAGATCTTATAGCTTTTTGGGCGCTCTTTAACGTGGTGTGGTCTCCCACACTCTCCCATTGGAGGAATTTCCGCCATATTGGAAAATGGCGGACAAAATCGAGAAAACGTTTGATAACTCCGGTTCTACTTAACCGATTAACACGTAATTAGGCTTCAATTGTAGATCGACTTCAAACACATAATTCACCTTTCAAGATATTTTGTCCTATCACTAACCGGAAGTTCACAATCTGACCCTGAAGATTAGCCTCATATAAAAAATGGGGATTTAAAGCATTTATGGTTTCTATTTTCAGAATACGTTTCCAAAATTAAACATATAGTTCCTATTACTGACAAATTTTGTTACTTTTCTGACAAGAGCTATAATGTATAGTACGGAAGAGGGTAAAACAGCCTTTTAACCATCATAAAACTTAATGTTTTAATATATACCATTGTTCGCCCACATTTGTCAATACGGCTAAAGTTGAGTTAAAGCGTGTGAAACAAAGTTGACATAACCAAGAGTATACTTTAAATGAAGATTATGGAATTTAGCTTTTGAATTAGCTTCTCTTCCACCAACAAGTGCGGCAGCAAAGCAACATTCAAATAGAGATTATCACCAAGTTCAAACATGGCTTGGAAGCAGCCTAAATGCTAGAGAATGGGGTTGGAGACAGGTAGGATCTGAACTCAAACCAATCGTTACCACTCTACAACCTGCTCCAGCTGAGCTTCTGCAGATGATCCCTCGTAAATGCAATTAAGTCTGTGATTTGAAATGTGAATGCGGTAAAACTGGTCCAGTCGGTTCTTCAATTTGTAGACAATGCAAGGGAGTATCTTGTTCAAATGAACATAGAGATTTTGAGGCTCAACCTCAAGTAGAGGACTATGATTAAACTTAAGCTTAACCAATATTGATAAATATACTAATATACAAGTTGGTAAACCAAAATAAACCTCTCCGATACGAGACGCAATTAATAATATTAAGAAAATAATTAAGAAAATATAATTGATATTAATTACTTTAGTCGTCAGTAGTTTAACGTAATTCTACTGAAGTCGTTTTAAGAAACTTAATTCCTAAAATATTTTTAAACATAACTATTGTTGACGTTTGAATTCTAGCGTATGCCTCTTTAACAATTTTTGGAAATTTAGGGTATATAAGGCGATTCATTCACAATAAATGATTAGAAATCCGCAATTGCATGAACCTTTGGTTGAAGCCCTGCAATTGGAAGGCTAAACGTTTCTCGTAACCCTAGCCGATCGCCACGCACTTCTTGATCCTAACGTTGGGAGTAGAAGCAAAACGTTTGCTCCGATTTGCCAACTGCGGACGCGGTGACCGACACACAGACAGACAGACACCCCCCCCCACACACACGTCCAGTATAATACCTCTCCGTAACGTCATCGTCACTTAAAGAGGTAAAAATATAGTGGGAATAATATATTTTAGGTTTAAAACCCTCTTTGCATTTATTTCGCTTGAAAGCGTTTCGAAATACTCAAAAATTAGATTTGCCTTACCTTCCGGGCTGGATTGTGAACTTCCGGTTAGTTGTAGGACAACATATCTGTTGTATGAATTATGTGTTTGAAAGTAATCTACAATTGAAGCCTAATAACTTGTTAATCGGGTTAGTAGAATCAGAGTTATTAAACTTTTTCTCGATTTTGGAAATGTATTCTGAATATAGAAACCATGAAATGCTTTAAATAACCATTTTTATATGAGGCTAATCTTCAGAGTCAGATTGTGAACTTCCGGTTAGTTGTAGGACAAAATATCTTAAAAGGTGAATTATGTGTTTGAAGGCGATCTACAATTGAAGCCTAATTACGTGTTAATCGGTTAAGTAGAACCGGAGTTATTAAACGTTTTCTCGATTTTGTCCGCCATTTTCCAATATGGCGGAAATTCCTCCAATGGGAGAGTGTGAGAGACCACACCACGTTAAAGAGCGCCCAAAAATCTATAAGATATGAAATTTTCAGCTTTGTTTCAATTTGTTGCGGGTTCCCTCTATTTTTGGGCTAAAATGACTGTACTATAAGTTCGATCCTAACCGACCAATCAGCGAGCTTAAGTCTGGGGGAGGAGCATACTTTTTCTGCAGAATACGGCCCCGGAAGTCGGGCCGACGCTTAAACGGATAGGACATTTCGACGGTCGAAATGAAAGTTTACCGACGCTTTTACGTCAGTGTTGGTTGTACCTCGAACCGACTACGTCGGTCCAACGTCGATTTTGTTACAGGGGAGGAAACGTGAATCTTACAAATAACGGAAGATTTTTACAAAATACGAAAACCCAAGAGTTTTCTAAACTCAGTGATGAGTCATGGAAGAAATCAAAGTTTTATCAAAGGTAATAAAAAGTGGCAAAAGTGCCTTGTTACAGCCTTTCCGAATTTAGTTTTTACAACCTGTTATCATTTCTTTACTTAGTTTTTACAACATGTTATCATTTCTTTACTTAGTTTTTACAACATGTTATCATTTTTCTTTATTTAGTATTATCCGGATCGCGTTCAGAGTTCACAGAAGGCAACTTTGGCTTATACTCCACTATCATCGTTAGGATTAAGATATACGCGGCGATCGGCTAAGGTTACGAGAAACGTCTAGCCTCCCAATGGCAGGGCAATTGGGGCTTTTCTTACAATTTACTGTAAATAAATCGCCTTATGTACCCTAAACTTACCAAAAAAATATTAGGAAAAAAAAGAAGTCAGACGTTAACAATAGCTATGTATAAAATGGCTTTAGGAATAACGTTCCTAAAAACGACTTAAATAGAATTAAGGTAAAGTACTGATGATTATAATATTTAATATCAATTAAATTTATTTATTTATTTAACAAAAACCTCTTAATTGGGTCTCAACCCGGAGCGCTTTATTTTGGTTTCCTAGCTTGTTAATTAGCATTTTAAAAATGGCCAAAGGATCAAATTTTTTATCCTGATGCAACATGATGTAATTGGCTTATTTATGAAAACTCTCTTGATTTCATTTCAGCTTGCGAAGGGCTGCTTCTGCCTGTTTGCGTGACTCGGCTGTCTACAGGGCCTTCTGGAAGATCCACACGAAATGCGTCACGACCGAAAACCTGTTCGATCCCAAGGATTACGACCGCAATGAAAACGAAGAGCGTCTCTTGATGACCATTTACGTCACAACGTTGATTCCATCTTATTTTTGATTTAGTTACAAAAATGTGCTGTGCGAAATCTCATTTGAAATCGCGCAATTCTGTTCAACCTCAGGTTAAAGCTTTCTGGTCTTTTAGGCAATGGAAAACCAAAGAGTAAATATTACCTACTTGTGCGTATATTGCGTCACCGCACAATAAATGTGTATTACTTATAGTTGTTAAAAAACCAGCAAAGTTATCAATTAAATAAATAGACAATAAAGTTTTTTAATATACTAATCAAAGGTTTCTAGTTAGAGCATTGTAAACAATTTAATAAGTCGTTCTAAAATAAACAGAGTAGCAACATGCTTGCATTTTATCCGAGTCTATTTTAGTTTATAGCAGTAGGTCATAATTTAATAGGTTATGGGTCCAGTACGCGGTTAGTGCGGATTTTATGAGTACACCGTTTTAGTTTGAGGTTAGCTATTGCAAGTGGGACGATATGGCAGACGGAACTACAGTGAAGTTTAGCAAGTTAAACGGTACGAATTACCAAGTATGGAAATTTCGTATGGAGATGCTTCTCATACGGGAAGACATCTGGGATGTAGTATCCACGCCTGCACCATCTCCCATCACGGATGATTGGAGAAAGAAGGATTGCAAAGCAAGAGCAACAATTGGTCTTCTGGTGGAAGATAATCAGCTGATCCATATTCGGTCTAAAACTACGGCCCTTGACGCTTGGACGGCACTAAAGAATTATCACGAGAAGAGTACGCTCTGCAGCAAGGTATTTTTTATTCAAACGACTCTGTCGCAGTCAACTCAGTGAATCCGGTAATATGGAGGATCACCTGGACGCAATGTTGGACGTCGTTTCCCGTCTCGCAAGTTTAGGCGAAGCATTAAAGGAAACTTTGATTGTGGCTTTATTACTATGCAGTCTTCCTGGGAGTTACGAGACTATGGTTATGGCTCTGGAATCACGGCCCGATTCGGATTTGACATTGGAATTAGTCTAAGGAAAGTTGATCGACGAGTACCGAAGGCGACAGGAAAGTTCCAGTAAAGGGAATTCTTTTGAAGATAAACAAACTGCTTTGTCATCTGTCGAAAGGAAGAAACACAAGGGTCCAAGGAAGCCTACGTGTTTTGGATGCGGTAAAAAGGGTCACCTGAGAAAAGACTGTTGGGTATTGGCCAATTAACTTAAACATGGCGGTAACGGCGGAGAAAAACCTAGAGCGAATGTAGCACAGCTATCGCAAGAGGAAAAACAAGTTGAAGAATACACGCTGTTCCAACTTAGTAGCAAGCCTTACGCTAACTCATGGTACATCGATTCAGGCGCATCTTGCCATATGACCAACGACAAACGGTTCTTCGGGAAATTCGATTCCTCCTATAATGACAAGGTATACTTAGCTGATGGAACTACGTTGGAAGTCTCTGGACGAGTTTCTGGGGAACTACGCTGTCTAGTGGATGATTCCGTAAAAATTGCTGTTTTCCAAGACGTGTTGTACGTACCAATACTTAAAGGAAGTTTAATATCCGTACGGAAGCTGGTCATGAACGGATTACAAGTCAGGTTTTCTGGAGACAGTTGCTCCAATATAAAAGGCGAAGACCACGTCGTTGCTACTGCGTCCTCAACTGGAGAGCTCTACAAGCTCAATATGAAGAATGAAGCGCTATTTTCCAAGCAAGACGACTTGAAGGGATGCATACACATTTGGCATCGTCGTATGGGTCATCGAGATCCGAACGCTATCAAGCTACTTGTTAATAAGCAGCTAGGAGCAGGAATCAGTATATCCGATTGTGGTAACTTGGAAACTTGCGAAAGCTGCATTGTAGGGAAAATGGCGAAACTTCCATTTCCGACGTCAAGTACACGAGCGAAGAAGACGTTAGATCTAATCCACACCGATCTTTGCGGACCAATGCAGACAGCAACACCCGGCGGGAAGAAATATGTTCTGACGCTGATCGACGATTATAGCAGATTCTGTATTATTGCCCTGCTCAAGCATAAAAGTACAGTCACTGATCATATCCGCGATTTCGTTCGGCTCTGCGAGACAAAATATAATAAGAAGCCGAAGAAATTTCGCTCGGACAGAGGAGGAGAGTATATTAACCACGAGCTACAAGAGTTCCTTCTCGAGGAGGGTATTGAATGGGAACTCACGGCACCGTACACACCGCAGCAAAACGGAATCGCAGAGCGGAAAAACAGAACGTTGCTCGAAATGGCACGGAGTATGCTAACAGACGCGAAGTTGGATAAACGGTTTTGGGGCGAAGCTGTAAGAACTGCATGTTACTTGCAAAATAGGCTACCAAGTCAGTCGCTCGAAAGGACACCGTATGAATACTGGTACGGAACAATTCCCGACCTACGTCATATTCGTCACTTTGGATGTCCGGCATTTGCTTTTATACTTGACGAGAAACGTCGCAAGTTAGACGCCAAGGCTAGGAAGCTAATTTTTCTCGGCTACGAAGAAGGGTCAAAAGCGTACAGGCTCCTTGATGCATCGACAGATCGTTTAATTGTCAGCAGAGACGTAAAGTTCTTGGAATCGCCATGCTCACATCAATCTGTAGATGCAGACGAGTCATACTTACAGATTGGACGGGGGACCATTGACGAAACGAAAGGGATGGGCGATGCAGAAGTCACCGGCAAGGAGCTCATTGAACGTAGAGTATCAAACTATCAACCCGGCCAAATAAAGGAGTTCCACCCGAGCGTTTCGTAACCGTAATGAATTTTAAGCAGGACATACCAGACGATCCTCGGACTGTCGAAGAAGCTCTCTCAAGCCCTCAGCGTGTCGACTGGCAGATGGCGATGGCAGAAGAACTACACTCTCTTAAAGAATTGAACACATGGACTTTAACTGATCTACCGAAACATAAAGAGGCCATTGACTGTAAATGGGTATTTAAAACGAAGCTTGATGCGCATGGGAATGTCTCAAAGTACAGAGCTCGTCTTGTGGCACAAGGGTTTTTACAGAAGTACGGCTCGGACTACGACGAATGTTTCGCTTCGGTCGGAAAGCTGGAAACTTTTCGCGTTTTACTTGCGCTGGCAGGTCGCAAGAACCTAAAAACGCAACATTTTGACATCAAGACTTCTTTTCTAAACGGCGTATTGAATGAAGAAATTTATTTGAAACAACCTCCGGGATTCGCAAGTCAAGAAAATCTCGTATGCAAGCTCCACCGAAGCCTCTACGGGCTAAAACAGTCTGCTCGCGTCTGGAACGAACGTCTCAACGATTTGCTTACATCTGACGGGTTTCAGAGAGGGAAAGCGGATATATGTCTGTATGCAAAGCAGAATGGAGACGCATGGTACTATGTATTTATCTACGTTGACGATGTTCTCGTTGTCGGAGATGACAAGTTCTAGGACTTTCACCAACCCTTTCGGGTTATAACACAAAGCTTCGAGAGCTAGGACTTTCACCAACTCTTTCGTGTTATAACACAAAGCTTCTACAGCTTGGGTTTTCAACAACTCTAAAAGATAAAGCTTCTAGCCCTTCTGGGTTATAAGTTCATTTTACAAAGCTCCTAGAGCTAGTATTTCCACCAACCATTGATTACGGCTGATTATACAAAGCTTCGAGAGCTAGGACTACCACTAACCCTTTCGGGTTATAATACAAAGCTTCGGGAGCTACGACTATCACCAACCCTTTCGGGTTATAATACAAAGCTTCGACAGCTAGAATGCTCAACAACCGTTACGGTTGCTCTTACGAAACTTCTACAGCTACAGCTACGTCTTTTTAACAAAACATATACCTTTATAATAGTATAGTACGATTCTCTGTAACAGGCTTCGAATCTGTCTCGGAAGAGTTTGTTTCCGAACGCTAAATCTAACTGGCAATGATAGACAGTTGAAATTTTCTCTTCAACACCCGGCAGAAGAGACATGTTAAAAAAAATCAGAGAACATTTTCAGTGCCGTTTTACTTTTTAAAAACATTATATTAAAATCTCCGACTACAACTGTTGGAACAGAGGCATCATATCTAATATCGAATAAAGGATTAAAATCCTCAAAAACTGATCTCAAACTCGCTCCGGGCGATTTATACAACAAAACAACAGTCATCGGTTCATTTTCAATGGAAACATCCAACCAGCAACGTTCGACATGCGAATTTCTGAAAGGTCTATCAGTTCGCAAAACCCTATTATCCAAATCGTTAACAACATTTTCTGGTATATCTTTTAAATAAATGGAAGAACCAAATGCAATTCTACGTGCCGCTCTTGGCAGATAAATACCACCCACTTCCATAAAGGATGGCAAACTAAACTCATCGGTTTCTTTCTTCCACGTTTCAACAAAGCATAATAAGTGGGCATTTTTTATCACGGTGTCTGCTAAAACATCATCCAAATGCGCGTTTAAGGACTGCACATTATGAACATAAATGTAAACCCGTTCGTTCAAAAACGGTAATACAATACTCTTAGTATATCGTAATCTTTGAAGTTCCAATTCTACTTGATTGTTTTTAGGCGCATTTGGAACTTGAAATTTACCCTCAATATACAAACCGGAGTCGTTTCTAGCCCTACTACAAGCATGGGCGAAGAATAGTAAGAGGACTAGGCAGTCGCAAGCTTCTACGCGCAAACGATTTCGTCTTTCTAAAAAAACAGCCTTCCTATATCAGTGGGGGTTAAAATAGGGGAGAAACCGGAATTGGGGTCAAGCATTTCCGGCCACGGCCAACTTTGCGCGATCTCGGTTGGCCGTATTTCAGAGTATTGCCTTTTAAATATGGCGGTTTTCCGAATCCCGAATTTATCTTGTTTAATCCCAAACCAAAAATAGTTAAACGGTACAGGAAAGGGTAAAGCTTCGTATTTAAAATCTTCAAGATGGTTAGAAACAAGCTCTGCGCTTTACCTAACTGCAATAGTGATAGTGAAAGCCTCCTTAACGGGCGATCTGGATGCTCATTCACGTCTACGTGCCATATACAAAACACAAATTAAGCATGTTCGCCAGAGTATCTCCCACTTCCGGTACAAAATGAATAAACGTCAACTCTCCAGTATCAAAACGAACCCTCGTGCTTTCTATCGTTTCGTACGTTTCGCGTATTCGGTCTTTACCTACGCGTCTTATTATCCAACTTACAAATGGTCAACCCACTGAATCTGACCATGAAATGGCCCAATGCCTTAACGAAACTTTAGTCAAAAACTTTAATGGCAATCGGGTTGAAGTAACTGAGACCACTTCCGTCCCCAGAACACCTGCAATGGAAGAGTATTACCCCTCATATCTTGAAATTAAGACTACGCTAAAATCATTAGATATCAAAAGTGCATCAGGTCCAGATGGCATTCCGAACCGCTTACTTAAGAACTGTAGCTCCTCTTTACCTTTACCTTTACTTAAATTATTTACACTATCGCTAAGGGAACGATCGGTCCCCAGTGAATGGAAACTAGCACATGTTACTCCAATTTATAAGGGTAAGGGAGCTAAGTCTGATCCCAGGAATTTTGGGCCCATCAGCTTGACCTGCACGGTTTGCAAGGTTCTTGAAAAATGTCTTCGAACAGCTATCACTCACCATGTCACCCCATATCTTCTTTCCTATCAACATGGTTTTTTACATAGTCGATCAGTAGAAACTAACCTTTTGTCGGCCTTCCATTCGTGGACCCATGCCCTCGATTCCGGTAAGCGAGTGGATATTATTTATCTCGACATAGCTAAGGCTTTTGACTCGGTTCCCCATTCTCGCCTCCTAACCAAGCTAAATATGTCTTTCACAATCAGTGCTTGGCTGGATTGCCAGTTGTCTGACGCAACGAACCCAGGCTGTCAGGGTTGGTCACGCATTAAGCGACTTTCTCCCAGTTTTAAGTGGGGTGCCTCAAGGAAGTGTTTGTTAAGTCAGAATAACTAACTAGAGAAGAATTGTTTATTAACTTCCTTTATTGAGTGCGACTAGTTAACTGCCATTAGTCTTGTACATTTTGGAATCAAGTAAACTCTTATCTTATCAGAGTCCTCGAATGTGGTGATACATTTACATAGAACTAATTGAGATAAAAAACTAAACAATATAATAGAGTAAATTACGTAACATGTTTCTTTTTTTTTCGACATAACGTTTTGGTTTGGTGATAATTCGACGCGGTCTCGAGCAAGTACTGGTGGTTGAATCTTGAGATGTGGCTTCGGATCCTCTTTTCGGGTCTGCTGCATGAGATGTTCGGTCAAGTCCCGAGTTACTTCTGGACTGCCCTTGAAAAATACTTTTGTGGTTGGGGGACAGCGCTAGTTGCGAATCATGTTGTTCCATTTGTTGAACTGAAGAGGTTCGTCCAAATGTTGTTTGTTTACTTCGGGTCTGATTAGGTTCGTTCTGTTCATAATTAATCGGAATCCTCGCATCACAAGCGGGTCTGTCTTCCAGGCTTGTGAATCGAGTGTGTATCTTCGGGATGTTACCAATACTAAGTTGATTATTCCTAGTATCTTTGATGTTTGTCAGTCTTGCTTCGTCGTCATCTCTCATAGGACGAAGATGAAACTTATTTCGTACAGAGGTCCCAATTTGATAGTCATGCTCTTCTGTAGGTTCCGAGACTGGTACTATGACGTTCAACTCCTGCATGCGACTAAGCTCCGTTCGAAGTGGTTCGCGAAAGGCCTGTGGTATGCTCCGAGCTGCTACAACCTTTGGTTGTGCGTCTTCTTTAAGTGTAATGTGGTGTACTCCTGGTAGACACCCCATAGGGCCGAAGACGTCTTTGAACTGGTCGATAAGTTGTAACGGACTCTGGTCAGGCGTTGGTTGTATTGAATTGAGGTGTACTTGTGAAGGTTGTCCTTGATACTGTGGCGGACTGCTGTCAGAGGTTACTGCCGATTCGTGGTTTAAGTCCAGTCGTTGGATTAGACCTAGGTCGGTAAGTGACGTAGCACCCAGTATAGGTATTGTGTTTTGTTGCGTGATGTAGTAGATGCAGTCTTTGATGGCATTTTCTGAGGCCGTCTCGGCATGAATGAAGCCCAGCATTGGCACGTTGTGTCCTGAGTATGACATCACTCTTCGGCGTGTAGGATGGATGGGTGGCGGATTCAACAGTTTATTGTATGCGCTTTTCGGAAGGACATTGACCTGAGACCCGATATCCATTTTCACTAGTGTGGGTGTGTGGTGTATGTCAATGCTAGTCATCCAATCGTGGCGGGTATTATCTAGGGTCGTAGCGTCGATTGTTATAAGAGTCACGTAGAAGGGGTCCTCGTCAGGACATTCTTCCTGGTCGTGGTCGAAGTGATGTGCGAGGTCAGATGGCACGGACTCAAAATATTGTGCATGGTATGTATCTTCGTATTGAGCAAGGTACGGATCGTCTTCCATGTCACTAGGGTAGAGGTGCTGAGTCTGACGATGTGAGTGGTCTGAGTTATCTGGTAGGACTTCTTGTAATGCAAATGTCGATACGCAGACTCTAGCCCAGTGATTGAGTCGTCCGCATTTGGCGCAGGTTGATCCATTTGCTGGACACGTGCGAGGGGGATGAGTGAGACCGCATCTCGCGCAAGATGATCGAGACTGTGTGCGCATGCTGATGTTGTTCGGATATACGGAGGGGTTGGATAAGTTGTTAGTAGTATAGAGCCGCACTTCCTACCTCCGTAGGTGTAGAATGTAGGTGTAGAGTGTAGGTGTAGAATTTCAAGGTCACCCTCTGCCACGCCCACTTGGGAAACTCGCGCGCGCCCCCTGGCGCGCCCCCTCGCGGGAAAACTCGCGCGTGCCCCCTGGCGGCTGCGCCCCCTCGCGGGAAAACTTGCGCGCGCCCCCTCGCGGGAAAACTCGCGCGCCCCCTCGAGGGAAAACCCTGCGCAGGAATCTGGCAGTCCTGTCTACAACTGTCTCTGTGACGTCATTGGCGGGAAAATCTACAACTGTATCTATGACGTCATTGGCGGGAAAACACCGTGCGCCGCCTATTGGGAAACTCCTCCCTTCTACAACTGTATCCGTGACGTCATTCGTGTTTCAGCTTTAAACGCACATTGACAAGGCTTAAATCTTCTACAACTGTATCAGTGACGTCATTCAAAGAGTTGTTGTGTAGCGTAAGGGGCTACGGTATAGTTTTATCATTGTTAAATGAAGATGTGTCAAGTTCATAGCGTAGCGGATAAAGTAGAGGTTTGGATCGGTAACGTCTTATCCCCGGAGGTTTACTGGAAAAGGACTGATACGGGTGTAGAGTTATGCTTACAAAAGGAACTATGGTGTAATATCTTTGAGTATGCCAACGAGATTGATACCTTCTTCGAGGGTAATTCGCCGCGTTTTTCCGTCTGGTTATATCCTACTACTTCAAATTTGAAATTGGAATGTTTTACCCGTGGAAAGAAACGTATATTGGACATAAGAAAATACACTAGAGGAAAATGTGAAAAATATAACGTCATGTACGCTACTGGCGAGGGAATTTCCCTTAACCATACTTCTTGGGAACACTTAAAAAAAATTAGAGGACTTCTTGACAATGAGTTGGTAGAGAAAACTAGAGCCGTGGAATCCATGAGAGAAGCTGTTCTTAAGAATCTGACTGAAATATTATTGGAAATAACCAAATATTGTCAAAACGAGGCTTGTCAAAACCAGATTGCTCACGATGTACAATGTGAATTAGAAGAAAGTGATTGGAATGAAAGAGTACAAAAAAACCTCATTAAAGCCTTGAAAAAAATTGATTATGAAAAAGTTTTGGAAAATTATAGAAATGATTTTGGTTCTAACCAACCAATTGACGAGCCATTTCTTTTTAATTGTATCATAAACGATATTGACTTTTTCAAAACTAAGTTAATCTATACTTGATATTCAAGTAATCTCAATGTTATTTGTTTATGATCTGTATAATTGCTGATTTAAATAAAAAAACCACAATAAAATACACTAAAAGTAAATAAAATACACTAGGGTACAATAAATCTATAATAAAACACAATAGAACACTCTAAAAATACACTAAACCAAGATAAATTATCACTATGCAGCCAAAGGTAGAAAAAACTAGTTGGTTTATATTGAACTAACATTGGGAGAAAAGCGTTTCAAAAATGGTACACCTACTGTTTCCGTTTTGTCGCGACAGATGTTCGTGGAATGGTTAGTTGATTCAAACGAAAAATATCATAATAATTTTGGAGTTATATTGGGGATGTAGGTAAGGAAATTTATTTCGTTTTACTTTAATGTTATAAATGCACAATATATAAATAAACTAATAATAAACTAAATACACTAATAATAAACTAAATACTTTGTTTCACGTGTTATTATGATCAATATGATATTGAGTCTTACAGAAACTTTGTGAAAATACACATGTACCCCACGTATTACGTGATATAGGAAATATAATACAAAAGTAACAGAAATTAAACAATATTTTACAAGGATTTTTAAATTACACGGGAACTGGGGGTAAAGTTTAAATTTATACATTAAAAGTAATATTACAAGCGGGGGTATTTTAAGATTTTGAATTCGACGTCTGTTTCATCGAATATTAGGGGACGTTTAACGGCGTGGTAAATATTTTTAAATGTTTCTTTACAAATGGTTTCCGGAAAAATAGTGAATAAGGGGGTAGTGTAGCAATTGTTACACCAATTGTTACCCTTATCCAGAACGATATTGTCGTAAATATCGTTTCTATCTATAATTGAATGATATTTTACACGGGTCACTTGATCAAAGTCTTTCTCAATATTCATATCGATATCGTAATAACACGTGGAACAAAGTTTTAATATACGTTTTGATTCGTTTTCGTGACACCTTAAGCAATATGGGTTTTTGTTGGGGCACGCAAAAACATTTTCTAATTTAAAATAGTCTTTTACAACGTGATTACCGTGACGCCAATCGGGAATATTGTGAGGTAATTCCGAGGGGTGCGTCATAACATAATTGTACTGAAGAAATGAAAGTTTATAATGCGCTTTAACTCGAGTGTCGAAAACATCTTGCGCCGAAAGATAGTTTAAAATGTTTGAATCGAGGCACTGACCGGCGGTAGCGAGTGTTTCTTCAAGTTCAGTAGCGATATGAGTTGGTAAACAACCCGAATAAAGATCATGCCGAGAAGCGAGTTCATACTCGTATAGTATATTAAAAGTTTCGCGCGACGCTTCTTTAGCCAAGGTATACAGAGAAGGTATATTCGATAAAGACATGACTATTATTATGGCGGAGAGAATTTGATAGATCTGAATACAGTAACTTATGGTTAGTAGCGAACTTGATTATCCAGCAGATATACTTTTCGTCACGGGGGGAAAGAATCATATTATATTAATAAATCCACGGTACTATAGTCATCAACCGAATACACCCTCAAGTAACATTGGCTCGCTCGTTAACGTATCTGCCTTTAAACTCGTTGTTCACGAGTTCGAATCCCCTTAGCGAGAGTCCTTAACAAGCGAACCAAGGTTACTTTTGTAAAGGATATATTTTTATCTCTTATAACAGTTGTTTTTATGAAGCGAAAACAAGGTTGGTTGACGTCAAAGATAATTGGAAATATATTTTACTCTCTTATAACAAACAGTTGTTGGTTATAGACTTCGTTCCATAAAATACTATTAAGCTAGCTAGGATCCGAGGCTTCGTTATACCTGAAGGTGAATAATATAGCGCCTATGCCGTGATAAAAATATATTTTGCTCCTTTAACAGTTGTTGGTTATAGACTTCGTTCCATAAAATACTATTAAGCTAGCTAGGATCCGAGGCTTCGTTATACCTGAAGGTGAATAATATAGCGCCTATACCGTGTTATATTTTGCTCCGTTATAACTAACAGGTGTTTTTATAAAGCGAAAACAAGGTTGGCGTCAAAGGTAATTTGAAATATACGTGTGACGTCAAGGTTATAGACTTCGTTCTACAAAAATCTATGAACCTCGGTTCAGCATACCTTAAAGGACGAGAATCATTCGGACCGAAAAATACTTTACTAACAACTTGCTATAACAAATTTCTATAAAAAGGTGAGTACTTTATACTTTTCAAATGGACTAGAAAATTTAGTAAGAGGGAAATAGTTATTTTATACAGCGAATCAGAGTAAGAGACACGCTCTTGTGACCGAAATGGAAGAAGAAAATATAATAGAATCTCCTAGAAAAAAACAAAAAATAGAAGACGTTAAAGTAACGTCTTTACAAGATATCGCTATAAAAAATTTGATGCATGTTTTTAAATATAAGTTGCATAATGAAAGATATTTTAATTTTAACGATGTAAAAAATTTTATACCGAAAACTTTTTGGGGGCAAATAGAATCAGTCTTTTTTAAAGCCGCCGAAGTAGAGAAACATCGACCACCTGGAACTTTCGAAGATTTGGATATAAGTATATCAAAATCGTCTATAGAGAGAAAAATAGTGTTCGACGAATTCATTCCCTTAACGTTTGAAGAATTTGAACTAGTGCATCGCAATCGGATAGAAACGCCACCATTTATCTTAACAAATGAACAAAATCATTTACATTACCAATATTTTGCAAAAATTTGCTATTGTGGTTGCCCTCAAAATTATAGACGAATATGTCCCGGTTGCTATTTTCATCATAGTTTAAACGATTGTTTAAACGCTAAATATGAACAGTTAACTGATCACTATCAGGTTAATAGTAAAGATGCGTTACACTATTATATCTGGAACTATAACAAAAGTTGGTGTTCCAACTGCATTTTACAACCATTATTCTCATTAAAAGATGCTGACGATTGCGAACAAACTACTGATTGGCATAGTCCGTCAAATAATTATCCCTTCGAACACGGTTTTATGGGGGAAGACATTAACCGTAACACTACTCCAAGACCTACAATAGAAGACGCGTTCTAACAGTTAATTACGTACAGGCGCCGCTCCAACTGAATTTTACCATAAACTCTAAATTTCCCTGAATTTTTTGCCTTAGTTTTCCCAGTTACCCAGGTTTGTACGAACCCTGAATTCATCCTCGTAGAAATAGGTAGTTCAACTCTATTATGAAAAATACAGAAATAATATCCTAATAACTTAATTGATTGGTTAAGAAAATTAAAATTAATAATAAAACAGTTCACCACAATGTTTAATAGTGTCATTTATTTTATGTTTTTCTTTACAAACAAGAGATGCTTCATTACGAGTTTGTTTTTTAAAATGAAGAGCTATTGTTGTTATTTATTTGTCTTTGATATTTCCTTTTTCGTTCCTTTTATTTTTTAATAAAATGAAGGGGCAGGGACTGAAGAAACGATTTCATCTGTTTCTGAGGTTTATTTCAAGTAACGTACTCTAGTCCCTAGATGCACACACGCGCTGCTGTTTTTCAATTAATCGCAATTTTTGACAATTACTTCTTAACTTCTTCAACGTAATTCGCGGGGAAATATTAACCATTTTGAAACACTCAGCCTCAAACTATACTCCTAATCTAACCTCAAATCCCAACCCGTAACTCGAACTCAAACCCCGCCCGTAACCCAAACCCTAACCGTAACCAACCTCGAACCCTATACCTTACCCGAACTCAACCCTAAGAGATGTTTCATTAAGAGTTTGTTTTTTAAATGAAGAGCTATTGTTGTTGTTTATTTGTCTTTGATATTTCGTTTTTCGTTCCTTTTATTTTTTAATAAAATGAAGGGGCAGGGACTGAAGAAACGATTTCATCTGTTTCTGAGGTTTATTTCAAGTAACGTACTCTAGTCCCTAGATGCACACACGCGCTGCTGTTTTTCAATTAATCGCAATTTTTGACAATTACTTCTTAACTTCTTCAACGTAATTCGCGGGATATATATCCACGATGTCGTCTTGACGACTTTTGCATCAACCTTGCTCGTACGTATATATTAACGTTTTTCTAAAAAAGGTTTTATTCACTTATTATAAATTATGGCATGCAGATTAAAATTTATTCATCCTTATCAAATGGTTTGCTCCGGACCAACTATGTCGGGAAAATCGACATTTGTATTTAAATTGTTGGAAAATAGTCGATTAATGATTGAGCCACCTCCAGATCGTATAGTTTATTGTTATTCTATGTATCAACCAAAATTTGACGAATTAAAAAGAAAAATTGGAAATATCGATTTTATAAAAGGTTTACCGCCTAATGACGAAGATTTCTTCGATAGGACTAAAAATAATCTGTTGATTTTCGACGACTTATCATCCGAGTGTAATAGTAGCAGTCAAATTTCTGATTGGTTTGTCAAGGGGTCTCATCATCTCAATACCTCGTTGATTTTAATTACGCAGAACCTCTTCGCTAAGGGGAAAGAGGCCAGGACAATAAGTCTTAATTGTTCTTATATAATTATCTATAAGTCTCCGAGAGATTCGTCCGCTGTTGAATACCTAGGACGGCAAACGTTTCCCAAAAAGAAACATTTTTTAGCTAAAGCCTATGAAATGGCTACGGAGAAACCTCATAGTTATATATTAATTGATTGTAAACAGGACCAAGATGATAAACTACGTTTAAGGAGCAATGTCCTTCCTTCTGATGGTCCTATGATAGTTTTTGTCGAGGATTAAATTAACGCGAACTCTCCAAAATAAATTATTTACCATAACGATGGTACCCCGATCACTTCGTCCACACTATCCCTTCTTACACGTTTTAAAACATAGTAAACAAAGAAAAAAATTCTTAAAAATAGTAGCAATGCTCAGATAAAAGCTATTTGCAATATTTGTCATAATATTACAACTGGAGGCTTGCCAATCACCAAGGCTCAAAAGGCAAAACTTAGGAGTCATAAAAGGGTTATAAGAAGATTAGCTCTGAAATCTTTGTCATTAAAAAAGAAACGTCGTTTGATGACGAATCAAACAGGAGGATTCTGGCCTTTACTACTAGGAACATTGGTCCCTAGTGTAATTTCGGCGATTAACGCTGTACGATGAAAAAAATGATACTAGTTCCGGCTTCTACAGTTTTGTCGGCCGTAGACAGAGAATTATCCGATTTAGACAAAGAAATGAGTGAAATTCTTGAAAAACCAGGAACATCCGAAACAAAATTGAGAGAATATTTGACAACGCTACAAAAGTTTCTAAACGTTAAGAAATTTGTTGAACCACCGACCGTAAAATTAAGTCAACCCCCTATTGTACAACCATTGCCAGTTCCAATGGTTCCGACATCGACACCTAATCTAATACCTACACTGCCTCCAAATATAATGCCATCAACACCTGCAAATGTGATGTCAACGCAGTCACCAGCAGCAACAGCACCAGCTCCGCCATTTACATTTACTGCTCCAGTATCTACTGTATTACCAAATCCTGAAAGGCTTAAAAAGAATAGGAAAAACAGTATGGCCCAAGTAATTCACGAATATCAAGAACTGAAAAAATTGTACTCTCCGCTTGAACTAAGAAGGAAACCTAAAAAAAATTCCAAACCAAAAGAAGAAGAATCAAACATAACTGTAAGACGACAAAACAAAAGACGAAAGACGGAAAATAAATGGATCGATTTATACGAATAAAGTTTATTGATTACAATACATGTCTTTATGATTTAATAAATGATTGCACATAAACAAAAGTACCATTGCTTCGTTATACATTAAATCATGAGGATTATATAAGTCTTGAATAATCATATCTAGGGTATAGCCGTTACACATGTTAAATAAATAGAAAATACAATGTAGTCCACACGTTTCTGACAAAGGATATTGTATAGGTACGTTGTTAAAATACCATTTACTAGCGTAAAGGTTAAGGTCTACAAGATTGTAGTAAAAAGGATCATTTCCGTAAGAATCAAAAAAGGTACCTATTCCATTATCTACGTAGATTGCTAACCAGTGAATGCCTCGGCTTGATTTTGGTTCCGTATTCAAACAAAAACAATATTTTTTCTGTCTGGGTGGTAATGGTTTTTGATCAAAGGCAAAAACACCGAGAAAAAATGGTTTTGTTACGGATTCACACGTTAAAAATTCGTTTATTTCTACGGTGTTCATTCTCCTGAGGGATTGTAAATCACGGTGCGATCTTTTGAAATTATTATTTCCGATTCAAATTCCGCGTAAACAATAGCCGTTACATTATGAACCAACGGAGACTTAAATTTCATTGATATTCTCAAGTTTCCTTGTTTATTCCGTGATAGATGGTCAGCACTAGCTTGCTCTTCCGGGGTTAAATCAAATCCGTAGAGAACGTTACCTTCTTTATATTCTTCGTAAGAAACACAATTTCCTTTATTTCTTTTGAACAAGTCCAAAGCCGTATAATTTGAAAGATACTCTCGGGAATACTCGTTAACGTTATAGTTTGGCGTAAACGGAGGGTTGGGAAATGTTTGGTTCCCTATTGTTAAGGCCAAGTAGTTTAAATTGAAATGAGCAAATTCGAAACCATTTAAACTCAGATCGCCGTTAAAGGCTGCCGTTCTAACTAAACCAATAATTACCCGGGCTGGCATTTTGTTCATAAATACATTTTCGCGTGTAATATCCGTTAAACCACTACTAATAGAAAAGTATTTTAACACGGTCCGGTTAATAGGGTAAATAACGTTATGCTTTTCATGAACCATAGCGTGAGCTAACATTATTTCCGCATTGACCTTAACCTTTTTAATTAGTAAAGTTACGTCTAATATTTTAAATTTAAATTTTTGATTTGCTATTGTTGAGATAATAGCAAATTCGTTTACTGACTTTATGAATCGAAACCTAACATCTACGTTATTTAAAAGAAACTTGTCCATTCGACACACATCAAGATGTAAATCACCGATCATATCAACGGGGTTTGAGAGGGCTACGCGATTTTTCCTTTTCAACATACCATTGTTATCATTTTTATTCGCAGCTAAAAACATTTTTGCGGCGTCTACTGGATTATCTTTGTAGTACATTTTTGCAGATAGATAGGAATTTTTTGCACTGTCACCGTAATTTAGATGCGTTTCAAAGAATGCCAAATACGGATAAGCGTTTGTCGAAGTATTAACTTGAGTATCTCCGAAAAACACATCTACTTGATTAAACAGAGCAGCGTGTAACAAATTCACAGGACCCACATCCGTTTTAGAGCAGTTAATGCAGAACCATCATCTTTGAGTATTTTACTCTAACTTGTAGCAATGTTTTTAGCCAAGTCCGTATAGAGATCATTAGATCCTGGAACAAAGAACTCAATAGGGCCTTGATCCGAAATTGANTTCTAGAGCAGTTAAGCAGAACCATCATCTTGAGTAATTTTACTCTAACTTGTAGCAATGTTTTAGCCAAGTCCGTATAGAGATCATTAGATGCTGGAACAAAGAACTCAATAGGACCTTGATCCGAAATTGATGCCAAAGGCTTGTAAATACGTAGTCACTATTTTCTACATGTAATTCGCCGGTGGTACCGCGAATAAATCCAGTTCTGACATCATCACCCTCAACCATGTTTATTGTTTTTTTTTAGTCCAAAAGTCAGTCTTGGTCGTTTTTTTTTTTATGCTTCGATTTCTAGTCTTCAGCTTTCTACGTTCTACGGCCACCCGAACCAGTTTTGCGGTTGTGACAAGTGTTGACTCGCATTTTGTAATAAATTTGCTCCAGCTTCACTCAAATTAGATTTCAGAGACTTTTTAGGTTTCTACCCGCAATGTAATACCAGCTATTTTTTGGGCTTCTGCTCTTCTCTTCTTTTCCTAATGCTTTTCCAACGGGCTTAAAAACTGGTGTTATAAATCTTATTAAGCTTTTAAAAATGCTTCCGAGACCATTTCCTCTCTGAAATACTGGTCCCCGGAAGTGACTAAGACCACTTCCGGTAAGGCCACTTCCGGTTTGGTTCAAGTAGTAATTTAGGTATATGTTACTTCGTGTCAGTTTGAGGATGAAATGAAGTTTTATGACTGATTTGTTTAACTTAAACATAATATTCTCTCCATAATCATTTCTCATGTCTATTTCTATCATTTCAAATGACTGACATCTTAAGGGGTAATAGTCAATGTTTTGAAACCGATGGACGGCTAACGTTGTTGATTTATCATTGACTATAGGTACAACCCTTAGTACGTAGCATAGACATCACCAACTACTTGAGGCAGTATTAAATTTGTATAAATATATAAACTTGCAGTTCCCTTGTCAATATCCGCTATACTCTTACTAGTTGAATTTCTAAGAGGACAGTCCATTTGATCCTCGTGAAACCCTAACAATCTTCCAAGACCCGACTTTTCTTTCGTGAACAGTAGATAATAATCATTTACACATTTGATATTTACTTTTTCGTCGGGATTCAGGTTTATTGTAATCTTAGATCTATGTTCCGTAGGAATTTCATTGGTCATAGCTTCGATGACCTTTTCAATGCTTGTATATTGCCCCGGTTGAATTTGTAATATCAGCTCTCGAGCATTTTTATGACCTTTTCTCTTCCTGATATAGAAATAATTATTGGAACTATCTAGGACGAGAGGGTCCTCTTTCTTTCTTTTAACGAGTTCTTCGGGAAACGTAAATCTTTCTTTTATCCATTCCATGGAACTCAGGCCTAGGAATTTACCCATCTCCTCAGGTATTTGAATTCCATACCCCTTTTAGCCCTCAGGGCGCAAAAAGCTTTTTCATTATCGTCACTATATGTTACACATGTATACCGAAGATCGTATTTCCGGTGGTATGGCATTGTTCATAGTTTTTAATAAATTTTTGTACGCGTCGTAACCATCTCCGCGTAAAGTTCGTTCGACATGACTCGTTAACTTTAAATGTTTTTTATTTTTCAATTACTATTCTTTATATTTTACAAGATAACTTTTTGAAGTTCGTATTCGTAAAAGGCTCCCCTTATTTCTTCTTCATCATCAAAGTCCTTTACAATATAACAAACGGGGTTTCTGTACAGAATTTTTGAAATGATATTTCCTTGGTCCAGTACCCTTTGTAACCCTTTTCGAACAAAGGTTTGCTTTTTGATAGCCTAACAAGATCACCGACCTTTAACATTGGTGGTTTTGCCCTAGATTGTTTACCATACAGACGTTTCCACACTAAATACTCATTTTGTAAATTGACATTAACGGGAGCGAAACCAGTACTTGAATGTACAGTTGAATTGTAGGCTTTCATCATTATTTTTGGTAAGGCATCAATGTAATTTAGTTTCTTCCGTTCTAGTTAATAACTTGAAGATTTTATCCTTTAAGTTCTATTAACTTTTCAATTACGCCGCATTTAATCGCACCTACACTAGTATAAAGACTTATCCCCTCTTTTCTTAAATAATCTTTAAACAATTTTGATAAAAAATTCACTACCTTGATCAACATTAATTCGTAACGGCTAAGTTTCGTTAATTTAGTTCATACACCTTAAGGATTAAAAATCTTTTAATATTGTTGTGATTATGAGAACTTCATAATTAAATAAAAAATTAAAACATGTTTTAATTAAACTTCTTGAATTAATAAAAATGTTTTTAATTAAATTTTTAAACTGGTAAAAATGTCTTTTTTTTCCTTAACTTCTAATGATATACCACAATTTGTCACGAGTTTCGGTAAGTTCTTTATCCAACTTAAGAATTTATTTAAAAATTAAAATTGTTATGAAAAAATTTTTGTGTAATAATTTCGAAAGATTTTTTCGTTCTAACATTTTTGGCGGGAAACGAAATATTTAAAAAGAAAAGTGTCATATAAAAGCGCCACCTGAGGCCAGAAACGCGCAAAAACAAGCAGGCCAGATCCCCTATCTTTCCCCAGCTCAAAGGGGACCGTGCTCAGGCTTTCTATCTATCTCGTAGGCATTGGTTGGCGACTCGGCATAACTTATGTACAATGTATGATACCTGAATATACAGTAGGCTGTGGCGCTAAGCTCGATATTAACGCATGAATGGTCATGAATAAGACTATATTACAGTTATAAATAGAAATCATATGGTGAAAATCATTTTAAAAATAACAATCATGCCGAAATTATATTGTTTGTTGCTTACTAGAGATTAGAGACCGATAGATATTTTTTTAACAACACCTTTTTCTAGAGATGTCGCTTGAAACGGGACAAACTTGCTATACCGCCACTTTTAAAATTATTACGTACGTATGCTTGTTTCCTGCAATATATGTCGTTATTCGAGAGAAAAAAGAAAGAAATATAGTAACTATAACTGTTGTTCTTTGAATTCTCGTATATTTTTGCTTTGAAACTACGGAGAAAAAGTCTAAAAATGTAGAAACTAAATTTACCATATTGCCAGGTCTCATTAGCAACGTTCAGCTTGGTGTACCATAAGGCGCCTTATGTTACCGGTTCCGTATAAAATTTCAATCCGGCACTCAGGGCCGGATTAAGCACTATAGAGGCCCTAAGCTATAAGAAAAAATTGAGGCCCCTGTCTACACAATGTGAAAAATAAATAACGTTTATTGACAAAATTCTTTCAAACATACAAACAATTCACTGAATTCTCTAATATTAGAACATTTTTTCCTCGATTATTTAATTGCAAAGTTGTCAATGACATCATCAAATGACAAAGATCTGAGTTTGTCTTAGCGGCGAAAAAATTTACATGGAGACATTATATGGAGCTTATCGCCACACAGATTTAAAGCGAATAAATGAATAGAAGAAGCGACGAAAATGGAGATGAACATTTAGTGAAAAATTAGGCTTAACGATCTATCTATGCACGTTTATCGCGCACATGAAAACGGTTGGCAAAAAAGTATCGCTAGCGCAAGCGATAGCGAGAAAAATAAAATTTCTTGGCGAGAAAAAAAATCGCGCGGTCCGCATCTCGCTAAAAAATACCCTCAACACGCGCCTTTGAAAACGCACCTTAAGCGGGAAGGGGGAGCGCAACAGTTTTTAAGGCTGCTAAACCCTTCCCTTTCCGTCAACCCACTTCCCAAAACATTTCTAGGTGAGGTCGTGAGAGGGACTCATTCGTACAACACTATTATAACCAGAAGCCGATTAGGCTTTACACATGAAGTACGTAACATGTGCCTGGGGGAGCTACATGATATTCTCTAAGCTCCAAGGAAAGAACCTCCCCTTACGCAGAGAAAAATAATTCGGTAACGCGGCTCTTTCTGATCCATCCGATCCTTCCGCCTAAAGGACCGATTTACCAGATACATAAATTAAGGAACTACTATAAAGTTTGAGTAGGGTGTCTAAAATATTCTTTAGGTAAACCAGGGATAGATAGACTTTTTTAAGACGGAATGGGTAACAGGGTTATTCGGGTGCGCGTCCTAGTCCACGACCCCCTTACCCGTGACGGAGGGGAATGAAAGAAGAGGCGGGTCTTATTTTTGTTATGGCGTTGGGTCAAATAAACGTCGTCTGCCCCTTCGTCTGCCAAGTTGGAATGGGCTCGGATTGTAATTTTTGAAATAACATTGTTTAAAAATGGAAGTTACACAAGACCTATGGCTTGCAACTGAAAAAAAACGGGGAAGACCCATGAAAATTATAAAAGTGAGTTAGAATTGAGTAAAAGTCTTCATAGATATTACAGCACGAACAGGTTTTAACCAAACACTAAGCTCACAAAACTCCTGACCATTCACTAAGCCTTGGTTAACTTCATCAAATTCGTTTACAAAATCATGAGGATAGTAGACATGATTGGCTTAAGAAAGAATTAGCAAACACTTTTCACCCTTACAGATGTACTCCAAATCCAAAACACCGGCTCCAAATTCACTAACTACCTTCTTAATTGCTAATAAAAACAATTCCCGAATAATTACCGGAGAATAATTACAGGACCCTCGCATTTAGACGGCTCCATTTTGAACCCCTGTGAAGACGCTTATCTGTACAACCATAGCCCACTCGATCCGCGATCTATAGCTATAGCGCGAGCAGCTTGCGTCGTGACGCGCGTGATCGAGTGGGCTATGGTACAACGCAAGAGGGGTCGTAGTCATGGCGACAGAGGTAAACAGGAATTACGTATTTTTGGCCCTCCCCGTCAGCAACGTCACCAATACGTAGTTTTTGTGAGCCAATAAGATAATTTATTTTTTGGTTACGTGTTGAAGGAAGGGACTATATACTCGTCTATGAGTCGGACTGAAGTAAAGGCCAAACATTGTTTATTCCGTCTTAAAAAAGTCTATCTATCCCTGGTAAACTATTCACAATACCAAAGATTATTTGAGATTAAGGCACGAAAATCTTATAAATCTGGGTAGCTTTTGCTTGGACTATTTAAGACGCCGTGCAAATGTTTTTAAACGAGGTATTTTTTCTGCTCTCGCCGTTACGGCAAGCCTGGCCCCCGGCGGCTCAAGATGCGACGCTAGGCCTCAGCCGTTGATACCTAGTCAAGGCTTAGTGTATAGTTTTTGAGTCTAAATTTATAAGCAGAGCTAATCTTAAAATATTTAGTTGAAGACTTATTAAATGTCTCGAAAAATTTCGAAACTTGAGCTTTAAACGTTGAATATTTTATAACGAATACCAAAGGTGGACCGTGGATGAGAGGAAAAGTATGAAAATGGCCAAAAGTCGCGAGTCATCAGAGTTTCGCCGTAGTTGACCATTTTAGTGACGTAGCTATACTGGGTCTGTTCACTCCCTTAAAATAGGTCTTGTGTAAGTTGTGTTAATTCGCGGTTACGCGGTTACCGTCGTCTGCTATTGTGTATGCTAGAACTTCCTGGATTTGTGTTTGTAGTCAGGAGAGAGCAGCTTGTAATGTTTTAAAACGTATTTGAAGGTATAATATGGATTTAAGTAAGGTTATCGAAGCAATAGAAGAGCACATAAAACTAGATAAGTTTAAAACAAATCTCGGTAATTTAGCTATAGCGCGAGCAGCTTGCGTCCGATGCGTCGTGATGCGCGTGATCAAATTGGCTATGGTTAAACCAAGGAGCATAAATGTCTGAACTACTTTCAGACGCGAGTTTGCAAGTCCATCAGCCACTAGTAGACTAAATAGTTATTGGCGAAACTTTGATGTCCGCGTTTTTTAACACATACTTTCCCTCTCATCCACATTTGCGAGTACCGAAAGATACCGCAAACTCGCCTCCCGAGCTTCCCGGTTAGGTTGACGACGAGATCGAGTCGAGGTTCGATGCAAGAAAATAGTACTGTAGCCGTCGCCGATTGGTCTGGCACTAAAGAGGTTGTCTACGGAAAAGCACTTATGATTGGTTGAAAGCTTTTTCTCTTCGTCTGCTTAGTCTTTACTTCGGAAATGTCATGAAATCAATGGCCGAAGCTATGGAAAACTCGGACTTACGTACTTTATGCGTGAAGCATAATCCGCTTTTGTTTTAACATGATAATTGTAAAAGCCACAAGCAACATAAGGTTTTTTAAAAATAGAGGCTCTAGAGGCGAAGGCAGAGTCACTCGTGTCGAATTTAAAACATTTATTATCCAAAACCGATCGCTGAAATATTTTTTGGATTTGAGAACGGTATGCTTCGGGAAGAGAATCGCGGCAAAGCAGAGAGATAGGATGGTGTGGTTAGTGAGCGGTGTATAAAATTTCGGGTTACTGAACGCGACCCTTATGGGAATCTCGAGGTCGTCCTCGAGGTGCTGAGGCCCTTTACAGGGCGAGGCCCTAAGCTGCAGCTTAGTTAGCTTGTTCGGTAATCCGGCACTGCTCTAAAGTAAAAATGGTTTGTGTACATTATGGGCAGTACGAGACGAAAGCGAAAGGGCACCGAAAATCGTCCACATTTGCCAATTCTTGCCATGCCCATGTGACATGCACAGCAAATGCTAAAGTTCAAGCTCTGTACATATCATCTATCAAGCTAAATCATAATCATGACATCGGACCCGATCTTTATGAAAAGTATCCCGCAAACAGAACACTGCGCCAGGCAAATATGGAACAAAAAGCTAAAGTTTTAGATTTCGTTCGAGTTAGGGGCGATAACAAGCTCGTTCTTGATGAAATTAGAAAAACAACCGGGAGGTACGAAATACCCAAGTCATTAAAAAACTTTAAAGCAAAACAATTGCTCAAAAGCGGGGATAGAGCAGTTGTTGATTCAGCACAGAGACTAATTTTGAATCTACAAAAATATCAAAAGGATGACTCGCAAATGGTAAATTTCATCCTTACCTTATTATCCACTTTCGTAAGCAATGTATTTAATCATAATATTATATGATATGTTCCATAAGTATGATACTTCCTATACCTCGTCATTCTAGAGTCTTACTGAGAGCTAGTTAGACTGTTAGAGAACGACAATCGAAAATAGGCCTTTCCGAAAATGTTTCTGAGATCGGGCAACTTGTTTTAAAGGTCCCGCGCACGCGCGTATCAACCAAATAAAGGTGAGCCCGTGAGGCTCAAGACGCTCTTTATCGGTGCATTTGAAACTTCGCCTGTACTGGCTGCTGAGTGTCGCGAGCGTCTTTCTTAGCGTGATCTGCCACGTGAATTGAATTGACTGGAGAAAAAATTCCCGTCAGACCTTTCACCCAGAAATTCCTTCGGTGTTTTTCGGAAAGGCCTATTGATACTATACTTGGAAGGTTTGCGGTTCATCTTCCTATTTATTCTGTACTAAGCCTTAATGTTAGCGCCTCTCCAGGCGTACGTTGTTTTTCGAGAATCTATGACGTTTCACCTACGTACATCACTTCACGATAGTGACAAACTTATGGAACATAACTTATGGACTTATGATTATATACATTATCATAATGTATAGCTTCCTATAAGTATGAAACGTAGTACATTTTCACACTATGGCTTTTCCTTCCGAATTTGGAGCGTTCAGCCTTTTACTCTTCCGTGGGAGATATTTTGGGTCTACCAGAAGTAATGTAACTCATACAGGGTGTTTTTGAAAAGTCTGGCCAAATTTAGGTAGCGTGTTCTTGGAGTCACTCCGAGTGAAGAATTCCGAAGAACCATGTACCTAAATTACGCCATTTCAGAGTTATGAGCTTTCAAAAGTAGACCCAAAATCATCAAAATTGTGAAATTTGTATAATGGCTTGCTCATCTTGTTTTCGATAAAACGCTGAATTGCATAAGCCAACCGAAAGAATCGAGAGGGCGATTGTGTGTAGAAGTGTGCTGTCGCTAAGAAACATGTTTACATTTCATTAACACAGGTTGTTTTAATGGTCATTAACACAGATACATTTAATTCTTATTAACACAGGTTGTAAACGTTAATGGTGAACACTTTGAACAATTCTTGTAAACTGCATTTCAAGCTCTCTGTACAATCTGTGTTAATAAGAATAAAATGTACCTGTGTTAATAAGAATAAAATGTACCTGTGTTAATAAGAATGAAATGTACCTGTGTTAATAAGAATTAAATGTATCTGTGTTAATAAGAATTAAATGTACCTGTGTTAATAAGAATGAAATGTACCTGTGGTAAGAAGAATTAAATGTACCTGTGGTAAGGTACCTGTGTTAATAACAACTAAAAGTACCTGTGTTAATGACCATTGAAACAACCTGTGTTAATGAAATGTAAACATGTTTATTAGCGACAGCACACTTCTACACACAATCGCCCCCTTCTGTTTCCAAACTTTTAGTCTCATTTCTTCCGGTTGGCTTATGCAATTGAGCGTTTTATCGAAAACAAGATGAGCAGGCCATAATACAAGTTTCACAATTTTGTTGATTTTAGGGCGACTTTTGAAACCTCATAACTCTCAAGTGGCGTAATTTAGGTACATGGTTCTTTGGAATTTTTCACTCAGAGTGACTCCAAGAACACGCTACTTAAATTTGGCCAGACGTTTCAAAAACACCCTGTATATATGGGTTACAATACTTCTGCCTATACGGATAAAAAAGGGGTGCAACGCTAGACTCCTCTTACCCTCCGATTTTAGTGTAGAGACCTGTGGATTTGGTCTTTTCGGTTGGTAGTAGTAAGGCACGCTATTTTCAATTTATTATGAATAAATACTCAATTTGACACGCATTTAAAAACTTATAATTATTATATATTAACAACTTCAAGATGCTGAACGATTTAGTAGCAATTTAAAATTCTACCATTTAAAACGCATAATATTATAACATCTCTTTTAAATTTATAGGTGTCACTAGAAACTAACTGTAAATTTCAATGGAAGCAAATTCTGTTTATATGGTTTCATTGGGGCTTTTCATACTTATACGGAGCTATATATTAATTTTCTCTGGTATTACTTAAGAGTATTGGACCTAATCACCCCCAAAAAGGTGGTACGTAACATTGTTCACCTTCGTATTTTTTCTTGTTCAACCATTAAAGGTACGGACTAATAATAAGGGTGTAAGAAGGAACATTTTGCAGCTCTCTTATATGAAGGATTTCCAAAAAAGGTGTCAGGACTGAAGTAGTGTGGTTCTGTTGAAAATATTCTATGAAATTTTCTTTTCTGGCCCAAATCTTCTGGGTTATGACTTAAGTGATTTACAGATGACCCGAATGAAACTCAAAAGAAAGTACAAACGAAGAACTTTTGAATGTCCAGCATAAAATACTGTAGAATATGATATTCATAGCACGAGCCCTTCCCCCCAAACAATAAAGGCATTGTCATTCAATATGTTACTTTCATTGTAAACCACTTTAATCAAAACTTGAAAACATTGGCCCGAAAAGAAAACCAAAACGTAGCGCTTTTTCGACTCAGAATTCATGGGACATAGAACACACACTAGTCCGGTCCTATCCATGATTTTTGAAATATTCTTTATAACTAGCAAAATAGTATGAGTTTTTAGTTTAGGTTTCCGGCTTTAACAAATAAAATATGTCACATGATTTGTCAGAACTCGCTAAAACTCGACAACATTAGCACAGAGGAAGCATGGAAACGTCAGGGAACTTCAAAATGGCTGAAAGAGGTCAGGGAAAGTGACGGAATCTAGAAACAGTCGAGTTAATAACATACGATTAGAACGAAACTGCTTACTTAACCAGGCATCGAAATTTAGGAGCTCTCCTCGCTCGTTCAGGAATGTTTAGAAAGTGCAAATGTTTCGTTAATTTTAACGTTAAAGTTTAGGGTTCAAAATGTCAGGGAAAGGGCCAGGGAAAACTTGGAATAGTCCGGGAGTTTGAATGTGAAAACTTCATAGCAACCATGCTCGATTCTTAACTGTTGCATATCATACGAAGGTGAATACGGTTGGTCCGACGAAAGGAACAAGGAGTTTATGAATATATATAGAGATCTCTATGTTCTTTGCATATAGGTGGTCGATGTATCTACAGATGCTTCGACCAAGTGCTTAGAATTCGTATTTTGGCAAACCGGTCGGATGAGAGAAATATTTGAAAAATATCCTGAGCACTTGCTTTGTGACGCGACGTTTTGCTTAAATCGATGCGGCATGCCGTTATACATAATAATGGCTGTAGATGGCAATCTCCAAAGTGAAATAGTTGCGTTATGCTTAACGAAAAATGAAAAAAAGAGTACGTGGAAAAGCTCTTCCAGACTTTTCAGACCTACAATGAAAACTGGAAGGGCACAAGAAAGGTCATGGTAGATAAAGATTTAGGCGAGATATCCGTGCTACAACAACTTTTCCCTCAAGCTGATGTTGAAATTTGCTTGTTTCACGTCTTAAAGGCCATGAAGTCAAAAATATCATCTCTTAAGATGACATCAGTTATTCCAAGTAGAAGAAGATTATGTATTCCTGGAAACACATTAAGAAGCTACAGATGACTCTTCGGAACATTAAACAGTATTTTTAAAATATTTGAAGTATAAGAAATGGAAAATACATTTATGTTCTCTCTCTTGGAAATGCAGAGGTTAACGGTAATAGTTAGTATAGGGCGCTGTCGGTTAGCTGTGGCCTAGGGGCTAGCCACCACCCCTCTATGCATTGTAAAGGCGTTAGATAAGGGGCAATAAGTCGCAAGATGACTTGGTCCAATTAGCTAGCTAGCTGAATGCCAAGTAGCTTTAGACTTGATTACTTGAGTTATTTTTGTTAGGATCTCGCTCTTTTCTGTAGATAGACCACCTTTAGGCAAGGATGATTGGTATTCTGAAGAAAAATGGGCTGTGGAACGGCTCAGGTTCGGTAAGAAGCTAGAAAATGGAGGAGGAATACACTGAAAAAAGGCAGGCAGCCTTCCAAATTCGTCTGGCGTAAACCGACCGATATTTTCCGAGAATTCCTCCCCATTTCTAGCATGGCACCGTGCCTGAGGCGTTCCAAAGTAAGCAGGCCGATTAATTTCAGAACTAAAAAAAATTTTTAATAGAAAATTTGGTACTTTTTTAATTTTTCCTTTTCTTATACAATTAATCCCATATTTTAAGTTTACATCATTATTATAGGAATGGAGAACTTTTAGTATTTACTTCAGTCCGTCTCATAGCCAAGTATAGAGCCCCTCCCTCCAACAAGCAAGGAAAAGTTTAAATTATCTTATTGGCTCACTTAAACTACGTTTTGATGACGTTGCTGACGGGGACGGCGAAAAAATAGGGAATCCCTTTTTACCTCTCTCGCTATGACTAGCCTCTTCTTTCATACCCCACCGTCCCGTGCAAGGGGGTCCGGGACTTTGACGCACGCTCAGTTTACTCTGTTCTCCATTACTACTTCTAGAATTAAATCTATCCCTGGTAAGCAATATTAAATAATATTAATAATTATTATTAATTTTATGAAAAAATTATACAAAGAAAAACTGTCTTCTTTTGTTGCGAACGCGATAGTTAATGATGCTTTGCTCAACCAAAATTCATTTATATTTGTCTGCATTTCTGTGGGGGACTATGTAGGGGCCGAATTACATCTATTAACTATTGCAGTAGTTGAAAACATTCAGTGAATGGCTAGAAAAATAATTCTTTGAGTGTTGGATATGGTTTTGTAGACACTTGTCTTTTTGGTATCCTTTTACTATTTTTACGGAGTAATGTTGGTCTAATGGGTCTAATAGGCTAAGGCATTGGCATGTTACTTTTCAACATGTCAACGTATATTTCGAGAACGAGGGTGACGAAGGAAGCGAAGGATCCGAAAAGACAGATGCGGAAAATGACCATGAAAGCGGAGACGTTGATGACGACGAACGAATCGGGGGTTTCAATTTCCTGACAGGGATGCATTTCGTTCTTCAAAGACGGGTTCAGATCCTCGAAGCAATCGCCCTCAGTCAACTGGAGCAACCCAACCTGACAAATTAGCTGGAATTAATTCTACCGTAAACAATGGAACTTCGAGGGGATCACGAACCTTCTGTTGATGGTCTTGATCAGAGTTTGCGAAATATTTTTCTTGAAATACAACACTCCGTAGATTACCATTAAAGGCTGGCTTGGTTTCATTTTACAACTTCCTGCCTTTGCGTACCGGGCCTTGATAATATTCCAGTGAAGAACATGCGAAGAAATGGAAAATTTCTCTCTTTATTCAATTTCCGAATAAATGTCGTTGTTCTCTGTTAAAGCGTCAAATGTCTGATGCCACAAATCTGGATTCGCATCTGCTCGCTTCATTACTTCCGCATATGCCGTGTTAATTAACGCATTTTTCTGAGTCAGGAAAAAGAGAAATTAAAAAAAAAGCCTATTTAGGCCTATAACGAATGAGAAATTGACGTGTAATTCTTATATTACCCTGACCTGAATGAAACTGAAGTAAGCAGAGTTTTTCATCAGCTAAGGCCTAGCACTGGGGAAGTGAAATACATCGTCGATGGTATCGAAAGGAAGTGCGTCCGATTTGCTTGAAAACTGTGACGTCATTTCCGAAGATATGAAAACCAATAGAACGAAAGACGCCAGACTCCACGAGACAGAAAGAAAACGAGAGACTCCGTTGCATTTCAAACTTTGGGGACCTGAGAAAGAAATTTATTTAGGTTTTGAAATTAGTATATCGTGGTTCTAGAAGTTCTTACTCGTTCCCAGAAGACTTTGCAACAAAAACATGAAGGGCAGTTCGGATTTGACTTTGCCATATTTAGAGTTTAATTTCCCCGTCATGTAAATCAGCAGAGCGACACCGATGAACAAAAAAAAACTATCTAGATATATTAAATATAAACACGTAAGTCAACTGCTTCAACATAGATAAATTTATAAACCAAACGAAACCTATTTTTGCGGAGAATTTCCAGTTTAATCTACAATAGAAAGCTTGATCCTGTTTACTGATAAACTTCAAGAAAGTAAAACTTGACGTCTGATTAAAATTTTTTGAGGAAGTTAGGAAAGACAATTTACCCATTTATTAACAACAGACAAAATGTCGTTTTCATTTGATTGGTTTGCTCCGAATAATATTTGGGTTCTCGAAATGAAAAATTGGTGCGAAGATGGAAAGGCATTGAAACGATCAGTGGTTAATGCCAAAGGAGATATTGAAAAATCTGCTTCCTGTGTATTGAAAACGCTACTACAATTAATATTATTGAAAGAAGTTGACCAAGAACTAACTCGTATTACTAAAAGAATATGGTTAGATTCGGATTCTAAACTAATCCTCCTATTTTACGTGACAACTAACCAACGTATAAGATACAAAGCTACTTATTTTCGAATCAACTACGCCTTAATTTATGTTCACAAAAATTTAACAATAAAATAGCAAAGTGTGCTTCAAAATCAAACCATGTAATTTCGTTCCATGGAAGCTAAAGCCATGTTAACATATTCTTAGTATCGAGAATGAATTCTTGGTTCAGAATTTATTTGGAGTTATACATTTTTTGGAGCATTCCTAGAAGTCCGTTCCAAGAATTATTAACTTTCGCTCCCAAAAACTGATCAGCATTCGGGATAAGAGTAACGCTAAAAATCATTCCATGATTGCTGTTATTACACAAAATTTAAAAGCGGACCAATAACGTAACGCTTAATTACTTGATATTGTCGATTATTTGTAGAACATGCTTGAATTTAATCATGTAGCCAGTTTTCTCTCCCCGGGTCAGTCGAAATAATGGCGAAAACTGGTAAAAAAATATAACGCACTCATCTGAAGTGTATGTAAAACAACGGCCGAACATAATATAGTGAATTATTATATTATTTCAAAGAAGACCTCGCGATAGCACTAGTAGCATCATCTTTTAACAGTAGCAAATCATGAAATGCTTTAAACTTACTGCAATGAAGGGTGCTTTGTAGTATTTGGCTGTTTCGTCGTGCAGTATTATGACTTTTTAATTTCTCAATTGAAATAGTCGGAGAACCCTTTGCAAAAAAAAATTAAATGTAATAGAATGTATTTTGGTCCCTTCTCAAGGTACACCGTTCTTCATAGCAATTCCGTGCAGTGTCCTTTTTGCGTGAAGAATTTAACTCGTGGGGATCTCTCGCGCAACGCCAGCAACCACGAAAAAGATCTGAAAAATTTCTAAGAAACCCATTTGCCCGTTGATATTGTTTTTCGGGATTTCGTTTTGTTATGTCACTCTTAATTTAAGGCATAAGTGAATATTCAAACCCGTTGAAACCGTGAAAGTAATATTTAAGTTTTCCAAGGTAGCGAAGGCATCAGAGCATATAGGAAAGCTTTTTACTGAAGGGGATAAACTGATAAAAAAGTCCATAGCTCTAGATATCTGTCGATGGAACGATGTTTCACCAACACCAAATCTACTGGCCACATCACTAATTCTTGTTTTATTACCAGCGAACCATTAAAATGCCAACACTTGAATTTTGCCAGAAATTTCTGGGCTTCCCCCACCGACATTATTTGGATAATATGTGGAATTCTCGAACCGTTCAATTAGAAACTCAGACGTTTTTCTTTCTAACCTAAAGTTTCTACGGAACTGAAACCAATTTCTGTAATTTTTCGACTTAAGATTGATACACTTGCTGAAATGTGTGGTCGGGTGCAAGTCGCTATGTATAGCAAACAACCTAACGCTTGGCGATGTAAGGCGTGAAGGCCTGTTCTGTCGAAATATCCTTCTGGTACTTAACATTCATTGGCGTTTTGGCTGGTTTAGCGTCGTGCATACCAAATCGCTGGAGCACGGTTGTGATATATCCAGACTGGTGGACGCCAAAGATGCCATTAGTATCGTGCATAATTTCTTTGCCAAGATACTACTTTAAAAGGCCGAGATCCACTATGTCAAAATTTTTGGCTAGGAAGCTGTACACATCATCGATGGTGGCCTCATCTGGTGCGATACAAATCAAATCATCTACATAGACGAAAATATAGCACCATTGATTTTTGATGTTCTTTGCAAAGAGACATTTGTCGGCAACACCATGTTGCCACCCGCTTTCTACAAGAGTATCATTGAGTTTTTCATTCCATTACGTGCCGATTGCTTTAGTCCATACAGACTGCGATGTAATTTGCATACTACATTTGGTGCTTCTTTCGTCGAGAATCCGGGAGGTTGCTTCATATACAAATCCTCATGTAGTTCGTAATTGAGAAAAGCCGTCTTTATATCAAAATGTCGTACTGAAATGCCTTTATGCCCAGCTACAGCTAGCAAAGCACGGAACGTTGATTGCTTTCCAACAGGCGCAAAATTGCGTCATAGTAGGAACCAAATATTTGAGAGTAACCTTGTGCGACTAATCTGGCTTTTTATCGAATGACTTGTCCTTGCGCATCCTTCTTTGTCTTATAGACCCACTTACACGGTTTTTTGCCGTGGGGTAATTCTGTTAGTGTCCATGTTTTCATGTTTTCAAGTGACTGCAATTCTTCATTCATAGCTGCTTTCCATTGCACTTGATTTGGACTTTCTAACGCCTCAGTTACCTTGCAATGATCCTTAGTGTCTTCATCATGCGTTGCAATCATCACTTCTATTTCTATGACAAAACTCTTGATCGGTTTTTGGCGATACCACACTGTCTGTTGATGAGGGCATTGGATCAAAATTAGCTACTCATTTACTTTTGCTTTGTATTTCAAGGACTAACAACGAACTTCAGGTTGCCCGTTGGTTATTTTTTCACTGCCAATTTGAATTCAGACGACCTGCATAAAATATTACTTCAAGTAATGAAAGCCGTTGAGGAATGTGGCTTCACAGTTTTAAGAGTGGTAGCGGACAATGCCAAAACAAAGGTTTTCAGGAAATTAGGAAATGGAGAACTTTGTCACGTCATTCCACACCCATTGAACGCTAATAGAAAATTATTCTTAGCATTTGATCAAAGTCATGAAGCTAAAAACCTTCGAAGCCAGTTTTTATCGAGAGAATTTGTTTTTATGGGAATGGTAATTAGTTCTGTGCATGTTAAAAAACTTTATGCAATGTAAAAAGGATGTCTGATTAAACCAGTAAGAAATTTGACGAGGAAAGTAGTTTACCCTACAAACCTGGAAAAAATGAATGTGTCACGCGCAATCGCTATTTTCTCATTGCCAGTCACCGCTGCCCTAACTTCGTTATTGCGATTAAATATGGTTGACAGTGGTGATAGAGAAAACTTGGAATGCACAATTTATTTCTTAGAAATGGTTAGGAAGTGGTGGGAAATTCACGACATCTGTAACACAACCCACGGAATTTACTCCAGAAATGCAAACAAAGTTCCATTTTTTGACATGAACGATGAAAGGTTAAGTTGACTGCTTGAAGATTTTCTTCCATTTCTTGAAACAATCCCGACCAATTCAACATTAAGAAATGAGAGACTTACGGATGAGACATTTGAAGCCGTGAAACTTACAACCAAATCAACGGTCGCTTTGATAAAATATTTGCTGCGAGAAGGATTTCATTTCGTATTAACAAGGAAGCTCTCGAGTGATGCGGTTGAGCAATCTTTTGCCCATATACGGGGTACTTGCGGTTTTAATGACCAAATGGACATGCGGTCTTGCATTTTAAGTATTGATCATACGTTGAAAATTGGAATTCTAAAAGCCTCGGCTGATTCGAATTGTAACAGAGACTCAGAATCTTCAAAACCATTTACCATGAATTTAACTAAGCTAAACCATACCACCGAATCAAATTCAAGCTCTATGAATTGCTTTGACCCGAAGATGATAAAGCTTACACCTTATCTGAGTAGTATAGACCCACACTTCGTACCTCCGTAGGTGTAGAATGTCAAGGTCACGGTGTCAATGACCTATGACGTCATTATGCCACGCCCCCCGGGTAAACCCCGCGCGCCACCTCGTGGGAAAACTTGCGCGCCCCCTGGCGGGAAAACTTGCGCGCCCCCTGGCGGAAAATCATTGCGCGGGAATCTGGCAGTCCTGTCTCTTCTACAACTGTACCTGTGACGTCATTGGCGGGAAAACACCGTGCGCCGTCTATTGGGAAACTCCTTTCTTCTACAACTGTATCTGTGACGTCATTGATAAGAGACGAGAATGGATAGCTTTAAACGTACATTGACAAGGGTTAAATATTCTACAACTGTATCTGTGACGTCATTGATAAGAGATGATTGGATAGCTTTAAACGTACATTGACAAGGGCTAAATCTTCTACAATTGTGACGTCATTCAAAGAATTGTTGTATTGCGTAACGTATATTAAGGGGTGGCGGTAAAGTTTTATCATTGTTAAATGAAGATGTGTCAAGTTCATAGCGTAGCGGATAAAGTAGAGGTTTGGATCGGTAACGTCTTATCCCCGGAGGTTTACTGGAAAAGGACTGATACGGGTGTAGAGTTATGCTTACAAAAGGAACTATGGTGTAATATCTTTGAGTATGCCAACGAGATTGATACCTTCTTCGAGGGTAATTCGCCGCGTTTTTCCGTCTGGTTATATCCTACTACTTTTGAAATTGGAATGTTTTAGCCGTGGAAAGAAACGTTAATTGGACATAAGAAAATACACTAGAGGAAAATGTGAAAAATATAACGTCATGTACGCTACTGGCGAGGGAATTTCCCTTAATAATGCTGCTTGGGAACACTTAAAAGAAATAAGAGGACTGCTTGATAATGAGTTGGTGGAGAAATCGAGGGCCGTGGAATCCATGAGAGAAGCTGTTCTTAAGAATCTGACTGAAATATTATTGGAAATAACCAAATATTGTCAAAACGAGGCCTGTCAAAACCAGATTGCTCACGACGTACAATGTGAATTAGAAGAAAGTGATTGGAATGAAAGAGTGCAAAAAAACCTCATTAAAGCCTCGAAAAAAATTGATTATGAAAAAGTTTTGGAAAATTATAGAAATGATTTTGGTTCTAACCAGCCAATTGACGAGCCATTTCTTTTTAATTGTATCATAAACGATATTGACTTCTTCAAAACTAAGTTAATCTATACTTGATATTCAAGTAATCTCAATGTTATTTGTTTATGATCTGTATAATTGCTCATTTAAATAAAAAATGTACAAACAACAGACCTACAAGCGTAAATTCATACGCAAAGATAAAGTATCACTATGCAGACAAAGGTAGAAAAAACCAGTTGGTTTATATTGAACTAACATTGGGAGAAAAATGTTCAAAAATGATTAATTCATACACCTACTGTTTCCGTTTTGTCGTGACAGATGTTCGTAGAAATGGTAAGTTGATTCAAACGAAAATATCATAATAATATTGGAGTGATATTGGGAATGTGGGTAAGGAAAATGTATTTCGTTTTACTTTAATGTTATAAATACACAATATATAAATTAACTAATAATAATAAACTAAATAAACTAATAATAATAAACTAAATAAACTAATAATAATAATAAACTAAATACTTTGATACACGTATTATTATGTTCGATATGATATTGAGTCTTACAGAAACTTTGTGAAAATACACATGTACACTACGTATTACGTGATATAGGGAATATTTACAAAAAAGGATTTTTAAATTACACGGGAAATTGGGGGGGGGTAAAGTTTAAATTTATACATTAAAAGTAATATTACAAGCGAGGGTATTTTAAGATTTTGAATTCAACGTCTGATTCAGCGAATATTAGGGGACGTTTAACGGCGTGGTAAATATTTTTAAATGTTTCTTTACAAATGGTTTCCGTAAAAATAGTGAATAAGGGGGTAGTGTAACAATTGTTACACCAATTGTTACCCTTATCCAGAACGAGATTGTCGTAAATATCGTCCCTGTCTGTAATTGAATGATATTTTACACGGGCCACTTGATCAAAGTCTTTCTCAATATTCATATCGATATCATAATAACACGTGGAACAAAGTTTTAATATACGTTTTGAATCGTTTTCGTGACACCTTAAGCAATTTAGGTTTTTGTTGGGGCACGCAAAAACATTTTCGAATTTAAAATAGTCTTTTACAACGTGATTACCGTTACACCAATCGGGAATATTGTGCGGTAATTGTGAGGGGCGCGTCATAACATAATTGTATTGTAGAAATGAAAGTTTATAATGCGCTTTAACTTGAGTGTCGAAAACATCTTGTGCCGAAAGATAGTTTAAAATGTTTGAATCGAGACACTGACCGGCGGTAGCGAGTGATTCTTCAAGTTCAGTAGCGATATGACTGGGTAAACAGCCCGAATAAAGGTCATGCCGAGAAGCGAGTTCATACTCGTATAGTATATTAAAAGTTTCGCGCGACGCTTCTTTAGCCAAGGTATACAGATAAGGTATATTCGATAAAGACATGACTATTATTATGGCGGGGAGAATTTGATAGTTTTTAGATCTGAATACAGTAACTTATGGCTAGTAGCGAACTTGATTATCCAGCAGATATACTTTTCGTAACGGGGGGAATCCAGCAGATATACTTTTCGTAACGGGCGGGAAAGAATCATATTATATTAATATATCCACGGTACTATAGTCATCAACCGAATACACCCTCAAGTAACATTGGCTCGCTCGTTAACGTATCTGCCTTTAAACTCGTTGTTCTATGTATCACGAGTTCGAATCCCTTATAGAGAGTCCTTAACAAGCGAACCAAGGTTACTTTTGTAAAGGATATATTTTAATCTCTTATAACTAACAGTTGCTTTTAAGAAGCGAAAACAAGGTTGGTTGACGTCAAAGATAATTCGAAATATATTTTTCTTTCTCATAACAGTTGCTTTTATAAAGCAAAGACAAGGTTGGTTGATGTCAAATATAATTTGAAATATACGTATGACGTCAAGGTTAGCCATGATAAAAATTTATTTTGCTCCTTTATAACTTACAGTTGTTGGTTATAGACTTCGTTCCATAAAATACTATCAAACTAGCTAGGACCCGAGGATTCGTTGTACCTGAAGGTGAATAATATAGCGCCTATACCGTGATAAAAATATATTTTGCTTCGTTATAACTAACAGCTGTTTTTATAAAGCGAAAACAAGGTTGGTTGGCGTCAAAGATAATTTGAAATATACGTATGACGTCAAGGTTATAGACTTCGTTCTACAAAAATCTATGAACCTCGGTTCAGCATACCTTAAAGGACGAGAATCATTCGGACCGAAAAATACTTTACTAACAACTTGCTATAACAAATTTCTATAAAAAGGTGAGTACTTTATACTTTTCAAATGGACTAGAAAATTTAGTAAGAGGGAAATAGTTATTTTATACAGCGAATCAAAGTAAGAGACACGCTCTTGTGACCGAAATGGAAGAAGAAAATATAATAGAATCTCCGAGAAAAAACAAAAAATAGAAGACGTTAAAGTAACGTCTTTACAAGATATCGCTATAAAAAACTTGATACATGTTTTTAAATATAAGTTTCATAATGAAAGATATTTTAATTTTAACGATGTAAAAAATTTTATACCGAAAACTTTTTGGGGGCAAATAGAATCAGTCTTTTTTAAAGCCGCCGAAGTAGAGAAACATCGACCACCTGGAACTTTCGAAGATTTGGATATAAGTATATCAAAATCGTCTATAGAGAGAGAAATAGTGTTCGACGAATTCAGTCCCTTAACGTTTGAAGAATTTGAACTAGTGCATCGCAATCGGATAGAAACGCCACCATTTATCTTAACAAATGAACAAAATCATTTACACTACCAATATTACGAAAAAATTTGCTATTGTGGTTGCCCACAAAATTATAGACGAATATGTCCCGCTTGCTATTTTCATCATAGTTTAAACGATTGTTTAAACGCTAAATATGAACAGTTAACTGATCACTATCAGGTTAATAGTAAAGACGCGCTACTCTATTATATCTGGAACTATAACAAAAGTTGGTGTTCCAACTGCATTTTACAACCATTATTCTCATTAAAAGATGCTGACGATTGCGAACAAACTACTGATTGGCATAGTCCGTCAAATAATTATCCCTTCGAACACGGTTTTATGGGGGAAGACATTAACCGTAACACTGTTCCAAGACCTACAATAGAAGACGCGTTCTAACAGTTAATTACGTACAGGCGCCGCTCCAACTGAATTTTACCATAAATTCTAAATTTCCCTAAAATTTTTGACAATTATTTATTTGCCTTAGTTTTCCCAGTTTCCCAGGTTTGTACGAACCCTGAATTCAACCTCGTTCAGATAGGCAGTTCAGCGTTATTATGAAAACTACAGAAATAATGTCCTAATAACTTAATTGATCGGTTAAGAAAATTAAGATTAATAATAAAAAAGTTTAATGGTAACATTTATTTTCTGTTTTTCTTTACAATTAATTGACAAGAGATATTTCATTAAGAGTTTGTTTTTTAAAATGAAGAGCTATTGTTGTTATTTATTTGTCTTTGATATTTCTTTTTTCGTTCCTTTTATTTTTTAATAAAATGAGGGGGCAGGGACTGAAGAAACGATTTCATCTGTTTCTGAGGTTTATTTCAAGTAACGTACTCTAGTCCCTAGATGCACACACGCGCTGCTGTTTTTCAATTAATCGCAATTTTTGACAATTACTTCTTAACTTCTTCAACGTAATTCGCGGGATAATGGTCCATGCGGTCGTCTGTACGCTCTTTGCACCAAACTTGCTCGTATGTATATATTAGCGTTTTTCTAAAAAAAGGTTTTATTCACTTATTATAAATTATGGCATGCAGATTAAAATTTATTCATCCGTATCAAATGGTTTGCTCCGGACCAACTATGTCGGGAAAATCGACATTTGTATTTAGATTGTTGGAAAATAGTCGATTAATGATTGAGCCACCTCCAGATCGTATAGTTTATTGTTATTCTATGTATCAACCAAAATTTGACGAATTAAAAAGAAAAATTGGAAATATCGATTTTATAAAAGGTTTACCGCCTAATGACGAAGATTTCTTCGATAGGACTAAAAATAATCTGTTGATTTTCGACGATCTATCATCCGAGTGTAATAGTAGTAGTCAAATTTCTGATTGGTTTGTCAATGGGTCTCATCATCTCAATACCTCGTTGATTTTAATTTCTCAGAACCTCTTCGCTAAGGGGAAAGAGGCCAGGACAATAAGTCTTAATTGTTCTTATATAATTATCTATAAGTCTCCAAGAGATTCGTCCGCTGTTGAATACCTAGGACGGCAAACGTTTCCCAAAAAGAAACATTTTTTAGCTAAAGCCTATGAAATGGCTACGAAACCGCATAGTTATATATTAATTGATTGTAAACAGGACCAAGATGATAAACTACATTTAAGGAGCAATGTCCTTCCTTCTGATGGTCCTATGATAGTTTTTGTCGAGAGTTAAATTAACGCGAACTTGCCAAAATAAATTATTTACCATAACGATGGTACCCCGATCACTTCGTCCACACTATCCCTTCTTACACGTTTTAAAACATAGTAAACAAAGAAAAAAATTCTTAAAAATAGTAGCAATGCTCAGATAAAAGCTATTTGCAATATTTGTCATAATATTACAACTGGAGGCTTGCCAATCACAAGGCACAAAAGGCAAAACTTAGGAGTCATAGAAGGGTTATAAGAAGATTAGCTCTGAAATCTTTGTCATTAAAAAAGAAACGTCGTTTGATGACGAATCAAACAGGAGGATTCTGGCCTTTAATACTAGGAACATTGGTACCTAGTGTAATTTCGGCGATTAACGATGCACAATGAAAAAAATGATACTAGTTCCGGCTTCGACAGTTGTGTCGGCCGTAGACAGAGAATTATCTGATTTAGACAAAGAAATGAGTGAAATTCTTGAAAAACCAGGAACATCCGAAACAAAATTGAGAGAATATTTGACAACGTTACAAAAGTTTCTAAACGTTAAGAAATTAGTTGAACCACCGACCGTAAAATTAAGTCAACCCTCTATTGTACAACCATTGTCAGTTCCAATGGTCCCCACATCGACACCTAATCTAATACCTACAATGCCTCCAAATATAATACCATCAACACCTACAAATGTGATGTCACCAGCAGCAACAGCAGCAGCAGCTCCGGCATTTACATTTACTGCTCCAATACCTACTGTATTACCAAATCCTGAAAGGCTTAAAAAGAATAGGAAAAACAGTATGGCCCAAGTAATTCACGAATATCAAGAACTGAAAAAATTGTACTCTCCGCTTGAACTAAGAAAGAAAACTAAGACAAAATCCAAACCAAAAGAAGAAGAATCAAACATAACTGTAAGACGACAAAACAAAAAACGAAAGACGGAAAATAAATGGATCGATTTATACGCATAAAGTTTATAGCCTTTACACATGTTAAATAAATAGAAAATACAATGTAGTCCACACGTTTCGGACAAAGGATATTGTATAGGTACGTGGTTAAAATACCATTTACTAGCGTAAAGGTTAAGGTCTACAAGATTGTAGTAAAAAGGATCATTTCCGTAAGAATCAAAAAAGGTACCTATTCCATTATCTACGTAGATTGCTAACCAGTGAACGCCTCGGCTTGATTTTGGTTCCGTATTCAAACAAAAACAATATTTTTTCTGTCTGGGTGGTAATGGTTTTTGGTCAAAGGCAAAAACACCGAGAAAAATGGTTTTGTGACGGATTCACACTTTAAAAATTCGTTTATTTCTACGGTGTTCATTCTCCGGAGGGATTGTAAATCACGGTACGATCTTTTGAAATTATTATTTCCGATTCAAATTCCGCGTAAACAACAGCCGTTACATTATGAATCAACGGAGACTTAAATTTCATTGATATTCTCAAGTTTCCTTGTTTATTCCGTGATAGATGGTCAGTACTAGCTTGTTCTTCCGGGGTTTAATCAAATCCGTAGAGAAAGTTACATTCTTTATATTCTTCGTAAGAAACACAGTTTCCTTTATTTCTTTTGAACAAGTCCAAAGCCATATAATTTGAAAGATACTCTCGGGAATACTCGTTAACGTTATAGTTTGGCGTAAACGGAGGGTTGGGAAATGTTTGGTTCCCTATTGTTAAGGCCAAGTAGTTTAAATTGAAATGAGCAAATTCGAAACCATTTAAACTCAGATCACCGTTAAAGGCTGCCGTTCTAACTAAACCAATAATTACCCGGGCTGGCATTTTATTCATAAATACATTTTCGCGTGTAATATCCGTTAAACCACTGCTAATAGAAAAGTATTTTAACACGGTCCGGTTAATAGGGTAAATAACGTTATGTTTTTCATGAACCATAGCGTGAGCTAACATTATTTCCTCATTTACCTTAACCTTTTTAATAGAGGTGTGCGGTTAACCGTTTCAATCGAATAATTCGATCGAATACCGAACCGAATAATTCGATTCGGTATTCGATAAGCCTATTTTCACTATTCGATTCGAATATCGAATACCGAACTGACTATTCGGTTAAAGTTCGACTACCATAAATTTTGGTCCTTGGCACTAGAGAGACCCACCTTATTTAAAAAAATATCATCCCAATTTTATTTGTCTCCCATCAAAAACTACCAGCAAGTGCATAGGAAAATTTTAAGAAATACTTGACCACCAATGAGGAGAGGTATTTTGAAGTTTAGGAGTTTCTAAATGTTCTTCTCCTTGCTTTGTATTGACTATTGGCGAATATTAGGGTTACTACCCGATTAACCGCGAATAGTTGGCCTAGTATTCGCGAATATTAGGGTTAAATATTCGCGGTTACTAGGCTTAACTATTCGCGATTAATCGGGAAGGAAAAAAATTACCAAGGCCCAACTATTCGGTATTCGATTTGGAATAAACTATTCGTTTCGGTATTTGATAAGGAAATTTTTTGGTATTCGATAACCGGTTTGATACCCAAAAAGTGGTATTCGCACACCCCTACTTTTTAATTAGTAAAGTTACGTCTAATATTTTAAATTTAAATTTTTGATTTGCTATTGTTGAGATAATAGCAAATTCGTTTACTGACTTTATGAATCGAAACCTAACATCTACGTTATTTAAAAGAAACTTGTCCATTCGACACACATCAAGATGTAAATCACCGATCATATCAACGGGGTTTGAGAGGGCTACGCGATTTTTCCTTTTCAACATACCATTGTTATCATTGTTATTCGCAGCTAAAAACATTTTTGCGGCATCTACTGGATTATCTTTGTAGTACATTTTTGCAGACAGATAGGAATTTTTTGCACTGTCACCGTAATTTAGATGCGTTTCAAAGAATGCCAAATACGGATAAGCGTTTGTCGAAGTATTAACTTGAGTATCTCCGAAAAACACATCTACTTGATTAAACAGAGCGGCGTGTAACAAATTCACAGGACCCACATCCGTTTCTAGAGCAGTTAAAGCAGAACCATCATCTTTGAGTAATTTTACTCTAACTTGTAGCAATGTTTTAGCCAAGTCCGTATAGAGATCATTAGATGCTGGAACAAAGAACTCAATAGGACCTTGATCCGAAATTGATGCCAAAGGCTTGTAAATTACGTAGTCACTATTTTCTACATTGTAATTCGCCGGTGGTACCGCGAATAAATCCAGTTCTGACATCATACACTCAACCATGTTTATTGTTTTTTTTTAGTCCAAAAAGTCAGTCTTGGTTCGTTTTTTCTTTATGCTTCGATTTCTAGTCTTCAGCTTTCTACGGCCACCCGAACCAGTTTGCGGTTGTGACAAGTGTTGACTCGCTTTTTGTAATAAATTTGCTCCAGCTTCACTCAAATTAGATTTCAGAGACTCTTTTAGGTTTCTACCCGCAATGTAATCACCAGCTATTTTGGACCCAGTTCTTAGGGCTTCTCTTCCTAATGCTTTTCCAACGGGCTTAAAAACTGGTGTTATAAATCTTATTAAGCTATTAAAAATGCTTCCGAGACCATTTCCTCTCTGAAATACTGGTCCCCGGAAGTGACTAAGACCATTTCCGGTACGACCACTTCCGGTTTGGTTCAAGTAGTAATTTAGGTATATGTTACTTCGTGTCATGTTTGAGTATGAAATGAAGTTTTATGACTGATTTGTTTAACTTAAACATAATATTCTCTCCATAATCAGTTCTCATGTCTATTTCTATCATTTCAAATGACGGACATCTTAAGGGGTAATAGTCAATGTTTTGAAACCGATGGGCGGCTAACGTTGTTGATTTATCATTGACTATAGGTACAACCCTTAGTAACGTAGCATAGACATAACCAACTACTTGAGGCAGTATTAAATTTGTATAAATATATAAACTTGCAGTTCCCTTGTCAATATCCGCTATACTCTTACTAGTTGAATTTCTAAGAGGACAGTCCATTTGATCCTCGTGAAACCCTAACAATCTTCCAAGACCCGACTTTTCTTTCGTGAACAGTAGATAATAATCATTTACACATTTGATATTTACTTTTTCGTCGGGATTCAGGTTTATTGTAATCTTAGATCTATGTTCCGTAGGAATTTCATTGGTCATAGCTTCGATGACCTTTTCAATGCTTGTATATTGCCCCGGTTGAATTTGTAATATCAGCTCTCGAGCATTTTTATGACCTTTTCTCTTCCTGATATAGAAAAAATTACTGGAACTATCTAGGACGAGAGGGTCCTCTTTTTTTCTTTTAACGAGTTCTTCGGGAAACGTAAATCTTTCTTTTATCCATTCCATGGAACTCAGGCCTAGGAATTTACCCATCTCCTCAGGTATTTGAATTCCATACCCCTTTTTAGCCCTCAGGGCGCAAAAAGCTTTTTCATTATCGTCACTATATGTTACAAACATGTATACCGAAGATCGTATTTCCGGTGGTATGGCATTGTTCATAGTTTTTAATTAATTTTTGTACGCGTCGTAACCATCTTCGCGTAAAGTACGTTCGACATGACTCGTTAACTTTAAATGTTTTTTATTTTTCAATTACTATTCTTTATATTTTACAAGATAACTTTTTGAAGTTCGTATTCGTAAAAGGCTCCCCTTATTTCTTCATCATCAAAGTCCTTTACAATATAACAAACGGGGTTTCTGTACAGAATTTTTGAAATGATATTTCCTTGGTCCAGTACCCTTTGTAACCCTTTTCGAACAAAGGTTTGCTTTTTGATAGCCTAACAAGATCACCGACCTTTAACATTGGTGGTTTTGCCCTAGATTGTTTACCATACAGACGTTTCCACACTAAATGCTCATTTTGTAAATTGACATTAACGGGAGCGAAACCAGTACTTGAATGTACAGTTGAATTGTAGGCTTTCATTATTTTTGGTAAGGCATCAATGTAATTTAGTTTCTTCGTTCTAGTTAATAACTTGAAGATTTTATCCTTTAAAGTTCTATTAAACCTTTCAATTACGCCGCATTTAATCGCACCTACACTAGTATAAAGACTTATCCCCTCTTTTCTTAAATAATCTTTAAACAATTTTGATAAAAATTCACTACCTTGATCAACATTAATTCGTAACGGCTTTCTTTCTTTAATAACTCTCCGCAAAGCTTTCAAAACCTCTTTACTAGTTTTATTTTTCAAAGGAAGACTCCAAGCATACTTTGAGAGGATATCAATAATAGTTAGAATATATTGAAACCCTATATTATATTTTTTAAGATTTCGTAGATCGATCAAGTCGCACTGAAATACTTCATTGGCTGTTGTAACGTAAGTACGATTTCTTGGAAAGTATATCCTCCTTGATTTGTGAATGGTATATATTGGCTGAGACTGAAGCCAAGCCTTAATTTTTTTCTTCGAAACATTTTTCACTCCTTGTTTCAATTTCTTTACGCTACCGTAACTGAGAGGACTTCCACTGTTATAATACACTCGGCTTAACTTATTTTCCACAATTACACTTTCTCAATGAGAGATTTTCTATTTAACCCTTGTCAATGTACGTTTAAAGCTATCCAATCATACTCGTCTCTTATCAATGACGTCACAGATACAGTTGTAGAAGATTTAACCCTGTCAATGTACGTTTAAAGCTATCCATTCTCGTCGCTTATCAATGACGTCACAGATACAGTTGTAGAAGAGAGGAGTTTCCCAATAGACGGCGCACGGTGTTTTCCCGCCAATGACGTCACAGATACAGTTGTAGAAGAGACAGGACTGCTAGATTCCCGCGCAGTGTTTTCCCGCCAGGGGGCGCGCCAGTTTTTCCGCGAGGGGGCGCAGCCGCCAGGGGGCGAGCGAGTTTTCCCGCGAAGGGGCGCGCGAGTTTCCCGCGAGGGGGCGCTGCCGCCAGGGGGCGCGCGGGGTTTCCCCGGGGGGCGTGGCATAATGACGTCATAGGTCATTGACACCGTGACCTTGACATTTTACACCTACGGAGGTACGAAGTGTGGGTCTATACTACTTATCTGCAATCAATATTATTCAGAATGGAAACACTGAAGAAAAATGGTAAAAATATATATACGGGATTTGTGTAATATCTGTCAGAAATTAAAGGGGTGTACTTCTGTTTCATAATTACATTTAAGGGGTCATCCGTAAACACTCCAATCTTAACTTGAAAATGGTGGCTCGGACGCCAAAACGTCACAGAACATTTTCGACTAGCAATTGGACAAAGAACATCCCCTTTAATTTCTGACAGATCTTTGAGAAACGCCCTTTATATGTTTAGGAATATTGTCTCATTAAATTGTAAATTTCAGACCACACTTCAATATCTGTTAAAAATAAAAGCGTTGCCCATGTTGGAGGTTATGTTCTCAAAGTTGCCGAGGAAAACACACAATGCTTTGATTGCCTAGAGCAAATTAGTGGTACAATGACCAATTCACCAATTAACACATTAATAAACGCCTATGATCGTGGAGGATTTAAGTATCCGAATCGATATCTTGTGAATTTGTTAAGTTTAGTTTTAGATTTCATAAGCGCATCCTTACACCTGTTTCCAAGGATCAAAACATTAGATGCTTACAAGTGCATTATTTTCCCTCACTTCAAAATCGCATTGTCATGCAAATGTGGTGATAGTGCATTAGCAGAAATTATGCTGGAAAAATTTATTCGTCCTTTACTAACAAACCATGCAAATAATACAACAGATGAAAATGATCATAGGAAAAAGCTCCACAGTAAACCTTTATCAAGGAAAGTCCTCAATTTTTAGACATACATTTATTCTTTATGTTAAGACTTTAATTATATTTGGTTTGTATACCTAAAACTATGTGATTTATTTACCTCAGACAATGTGATTTATTTAACTCAAATAATGTGATTCGTTTCCTCAAACTGAGTAATTTGGGTGAAATTTTTCGTTCTTTCTCAGTCAATTTGCAATCCATTTGAGCAATTAGTGATATTTTTGGTCAGTATATTAAGTATTTGTTAGTTTTAATTCACTCAAAATTAGTAATTTGGTAAAAATATGCTTTTTTATACCTAATTTGTAAGAATAATTAAAAGCAATAGTCCAAAGTTTCGTTAATTTAGTTCATACACCTTAAGGATTAAAAATCTTTTAATATTGTTGTGATTATGAGAACTTCATAATTAAATAAAAAAATTAAAACATGTTTTAATTAAACTTCTTGAATTAATAAAAATGTTTTTAATTAAAATTTGTAAACTGGTAAAAATGTCTTTTTTTTACCTAACTTCTAATGATATACCACAATTTGTCACGAGTTTCGGTAAGTTTCTTTATTTTTGCTTTGAAACTACGGAGAAAAGTCTAAAAATGTAGAAACTAAATTTACCATATTGCCAGGTCTCATTAGCAACGTTCAGCTTGGTGTACCATAAAGGCGCCTTATGTTACCGGTTCCGTATAAAAATTTCAATCCGGCACTCAGGGCCGGATTAAGCACTATAGAGGCCCTAAGCTATAAGAAAAAATTGAGGCCCCTGTCTACACAATGTGAAAAATAAATAACGTTTATTGACAAAATTCTTTCAAACATACAAACAATTCACTGAATTCTCTAATATTAGAACATTTTTTCCTCGATTATTTAATTGCAAAGTTGTCAATGACATCATCAAATGACAAAGATCTGAGTTTGTCTTAGCGGCGAAAAAATTTACATGGAGACATTATATGGAGCTTATCGCCACACAGATTTAAAGCGAATAAATGAATAGAAGAAGCGACGAAAATGGAGATGAACATTTAGTGAAAAATTAGGCTTAACGATCTATCTATGCACGTTTATCGCGCACATGAAAACGGTTGGCAAAAAAGTATCGCTAGCGCAAGCGATAGCGAGAAAAATAAAATTTCTTGGCGAGAAAAAAAATCGCGCGGTCCGCATCTCGCTAAAAAATACCCTCAACACGCGCCTTTGAAAACGCACCTTAAGCGGGAAGGGGGAGCGCAACAGTTTTTAAGGCTGCTAAACCCTTCCCTTTCCGTCAACCCACTTCCCAAAACATTTCTAGGTGAGGTCGTGAGAGGGACTCATTCGTACAACACTATTATAACCAGAAGCCGATTAGGCTTTACACATGAAGTACGTAACATGTGCCTGGGGGAGCTACATGATATTCTCTAAGCTCCAAGGAAAGAACCTCCCCTTACGCAGAGAAAAATAATTCGGTAACGCGGCTCTTTCTGATCCATCCGATCCTTCCGCCTAAAGGACCGATTTACCAGATACATAAATTAAGGAACTACTATAAAGTTTGAGTAGGGTGTCTAAAATATTCTTTAGGTAAAACCAGGGATAGATAGACTTTTTTAAGACGGAATGGGTAACAGGGTTATTCGGGTGCGCGTCCTAGTCCACGACCCCCTTACCCGTGACGGAGGGGAATGAAAGAAGAGGCGGGTCTTATTTTTGTTATGGCGTTGGGTCAAATAAACGTCGTCTGCCCCTTCGTCTGCTAAGTTGGAATGGGCTCGGATTGTAATTTTTGAAATAACATTGTTTAAAAATGGAAGTTACACAAGACATAGGGCTTGCAACTGAAAAAAAAAACGGGGAAGACCCAAGAAAATTAAAAGTGAGTTAGAATTGAGTAAAGGTCTTCATAGATATTACAGCACGAACAGGTTTTTACCAAACACTAAGCTCACAAAACTCCTGACCATTCACTAAGCCTTGGTTAACTTCAACAAATTCGTTTACAAAATCATGAGGATGGTAGAAATGATTGGCTTAAGAAAGAATTAGCTAACACTTTTTACCTTTACAGATGTACTCCAAATCCAAAACACCGGCTCCAAATTCACTAACTACCTTCTTAATTGCTAATAAAAACAATTCCCGAATAATTACCGGAGAATAATTACAGGACCCTCGCATTTAGACGGCTCCATTTTGAACCCCTGTGAAGACGCTTATCTGTACAACCATAGCCCACTCGATCCGCGATCTATAGCTATAGCGCGAGCAGCTTGCGTCGTGACGCGCGTGATCGAGTGGGCTATGGTACAACGCAAGAGGGGTCGTAGTCATGGCGACAGAGGTAAACAGGAATTACGTATTTTTGGCCCTCCCCGTCAGCAACGTCACCAATACGTAGTTTTTGTGAGCCAATAAGATAATTTATTTTTTGGTTACGTGTTGAAGGAAGGGACTATATACTCGTCTATGAGTCGGACTGAAGTAAAGGCCAAACATTGTTTATTCCGTCTTAAAAAAGTCTATCTATCCCTGGTAAACTATTCACAATACCAAAGATTATTTGAGATTAAGGCACGAAAATCTTATAAATCTGGGTAGCTTTTGCTTGGACTATTTAAGACGCCGTGCAAATGTTTTTAAACGAGGTATTTTTTCTGCTCTCGCCGTTACGGCAAGCCTGGCCCCCGGCGGCTCAAGATGCGACGCTAGGCCTCAGCCGTTGATACCTAGTCAAGGCTTAGTGTATAGTTTTTGAGTCTAAATTTATAAGCAGAGCTAATCTTAAAATATTTAGTTGAAGACTATTAAATGTCTCGAAAAATTTCGAAACTTGAGCTTTAAACGTTGAATATTTTATAACGAATACCAAAGGTGGACCGTGGATGAGAGGAAAAGTATGAAAATGGCCAAAAGTCGCGAGTCATCAGAGTTTCGCCGTAGTTGACCATTTTAGTGACGTAGCTATACTGGGTCTGTTCACTCCCTTAAAATAGGTCTTGTGTAAGTTGTGTTAATTCGCGGTTACGCGGTTACCGTCGTCTGCTATTGTGTATGCTAGAACTTCCTGGATTTGTGTTTGTAGTCAGGAGAGAGCAGCTTGTAATGTTTTAAAACGTATTTGAAGGTATAATATGGATTTAAGTAAGGTTATCGAAGCAATAGAAGAGCACATAAAACTAGATAAGTTTAAAACAAATCTCGGTAATTTAGCTATAGCGCGAGCAGCTTGCGTCCGATGCGTCGTGATGCGCGTGATCAAATTGGCTATGGTTAAACCAAGGAGCATAAATGTCTGAACTACTTTCAGACGCGAGTTTGCAAGTCCATCAGCCACTAGTAGACTAAATAGTTATTGGCGAAACTTTGATGTCCGCGTTTTTTAACACATACTTTCCCTCTCATCCACATTTGCGAGTACCGAAAGATACCGCAAACTCGCCTCCCGAGCTTCCCGGTTAGGTTGACGACGAGATCGAGTCGAGGTTCGATGCAAGAAAATAGTACTGTAGCCGTCGCCGATTGGTCTGGCACTAAAGAGGTTGTCTACGGAAAAGCACTTATGATTGGTTGAAAGCTTTTTCTCTTCGTCTGCTTAGTCTTTACTTCGGAAATGTCATGAAATCAATGGCCGAAGCTATGGAAAACTCGGACTTACGTACTTTATGCGTGAAGCATAATCCGCTTTTGTTTTAACATGATAATTGTAAAAGCCACAAGCAACATAAGGTTTTTTAAAAATAGAGGCTCTAGAGGCGAAGGCAGAGTCACTCGTGTCGAATTTAAAACATTTATTATCCAAAACCGATCGCTGAAATATTTTTTGGATTTGAGAACGGTATGCTTCGGGAAGAGAATCGCGGCAAAGCAGAGAGATAGGATGGTGTGGTTAGTGAGCGGTGTATAAAATTTCGGGTTACTGAACGCGACCCTTATGGGAATCTCGAGGTCGTCCTCGAGGTGCTGAGGCCCTTTACAGGGCGAGGCCCTAAGCTGCAGCTTAGTTAGCTTGTTCGGTAATCCGGCACTGCTCTAAAGTAAAAATGGTTTGTGTACATTATGGGCAGTACGAGACGAAAGCGAAAGGGCACCGAAAATCGTCCACATTTGCCAATTCTTGCCATGCCCATGTGACATGCACAGCAAATGCTAAAGTTCAAGCTCTGTACATATCATCTATCAAGCTAAATCATAATCATGACATCGGACCCGATCTTTATGAAAAGTATCCCGCAAACAGAACACTGCGCCAGGCAAATATGGAACAAAAAGCTAAAGTTTTAGATTTCGTTCGAGTTAGGGGCGATAACAAGCTCGTTCTTGATGAAATTAGAAAAACAACCGGGAGGTACGAAATACCCAAGTCATTAAAAAACTTTAAAGCAAAACAATTGCTCAAAAGCGGGGATAGAGCAGTTGTTGATTCAGCACAGAGACTAATTTTGAATCTACAAAAATATCAAAAGGATGACTCGCAAATGGTAAATTTCATCCTTACCTTATTATCCACTTTCGTAAGCAATGTATTTAATCATAATATTATATGATATGTTCCATAAGTATGATACTTCCTATACCTCGTCATTCTAGAGTCTTACTGAGAGCTAGTTAGACTGTTAGAGAACGACAATCGAAAATAGGCCTTTCCGAAAATGTTTCTGAGATCGGGCAACTTGTTTTAAAGGTCCCGCGCACGCGCGTATCAACCAAATAAAGGTGAGCCCGTGAGGCTCAAGACGCTCTATATCGGTGCATTTGAAACTTCGCCTGTACTGGCTGCTGAGTGTCGCGAGCGTCTTTCTTAGCGTGATCTGCCACGTGAATTGAATTGACTGGAGAAAAAATTCCCGTCAGACCTTTCACCCAGAAATTCCTTCGGTGTTTTTCGGAAAGGCCTATTGATACTATACTTGGAAGGTTTGCGGTTCATCTTCCTATTTATTCTGTACTAAGCCTTAATGTTAGCGCCTCTCCAGGCGTACGTTGTTTTTCGAGAATCTATGACGTTTCACCTACGTACATCACTTCACGATAGTGACAAACTTATGGAACATAACTTATGGACTTATGATTATATACATTATCATAATGTATAGCTTCCTATAAGTATGAAACGTAGTACATTTTCACACTATGGCTTTTCCTTCCGAATTTGGAGCGTTCAGCCTTTTACTCTTCCGTGGGAGATATTTTGGGTCTACCAGAAGTAATGTAACTCATACAGGGTGTTTTTGAAAAGTCTGGCCAAATTTAGGTAGCGTGTTCTTGGAGTCACTCCGAGTGAAGAATTCCGAAGAACCATGTACCTAAATTACGCCATTTCAGAGTTATGAGCTTTCAAAAGTAGACCCAAAATCATCAAAATTGTGAAATTTGTATAATGGCTTGCTCATCTTGTTTTCGATAAAACGCTGAATTGCATAAGCCAACCGAAAGAATCGAGAGGGCGATTGTGTGTAGAAGTGTGCTGTCGCTAAGAAACATGTTTACATTTCATTAACACAGGTTGTTTTAATGGTCATTAACACAGATACATTTAATTCTTATTAACACAGGTTGTAAACGTTAATGGTGAACACTTTGAACAATTCTTGTAAACTGCATTTCAAGCTCTCTATACAATCTGTGTTAATAAGAATAAAATGTACCTGTGTTAATAAGAATTAAATGTACCTGTGTTAATAAGAATGAAATGTACCTGTGTTAATAAGAATTAAATGTACCTGTGTTAATAAGAATTAAATGTACCTGTGTTAATAAGAATGAAATGTACCTGTGGTAAGAAGAATTAAATGTACCTGTGGTAAGGTACCTGTGTTAATAACAACTAAAAGTACCTGTGTTAATGACCATTGAAACAACCTGTGTTAATGAAATGTAAACATGTTTATTAGCGACAGCACACTTCTACACACAATCGCCCCCTTCTGTTTCCAAACTTTTAGTCTCATTTCTTCCGGTTGGCTTATGCAATTGAGCGTTTTATCGAAAACAAGATGAGCAGGCCATAATACAAGTTTCACAATTTTGTTGATTTTAGGGCGACTTTTGAAACCTCATAACTCTGAAATGGCGTAATTTAGGTACATGGTTCTTTGGAATTTTTCACTCAGAGTGACTCCAAGAACACGCTACTTAAATTTGGCCAGACGTTTCAAAAACACCCTGTATATATGGGTTACAATACTTCTGCCTATACGGATAAAAAAGGGGTGCAACGCTAGACTCCTCTTACCCTGCGATTTTAGTGTAGAGACCTGTGGATTTGGTCTTTTCGGTTGGTAGTAGTAAGGCACGCTATTTTCAATTTATTATGAATAAATACTTAATTTGACACGCATTTAAAAACTTATAATTATTATATATTAACAACTTCAAGATGCTGAACGATTTAGTAGCAATTTAAAATTCTACCATTTAAAACGCATAATATTATAACATCTCTTTTAAAATTTATAGGTGTCACTAGAAACTAACTGTAAATTTCAATGGAAGCAAATTCTGTTTATATGGTTTCATTGGGGCTTTTCATACTTATACGGAGCTATATATTAATTTTCTCTGGTATTACTTAAGAGTATTGGACCTAATCACCCCCAAAAAGGTGGTACGTAACATTGTTCACCTTCGTATTTTTTCTTGTTCAACCATTAAAGGTACGGACTAATAATAAGGGTGTAAGAAGGAACATTTTGCAGCTCTCTTATATGAAGGATTTCCAAAAAAGGTGTCAGGACTGAAGTAGTGTGGTTCTGTTGAAAATATTCTATGAAATTTTCTTTTCTGGCCCAAATCTTCTGGGTTATGACTTAAGTGATTTACAGATGACCCGAATGAAACTCAAAAGAAAGTACAAACGAAGAACTTTTGAATGTCCAGCATAAAATACTGTAGAATATGATATTCATAGCACGAGCCCTCCCCCCCAAACAATAAAGGCATTGTCATTCAATATGTTACTTTCATTGTAAACCACTTTAATCAAAACTTGAAAACATTGGCCCGAAAAGAAAACCAAAACGTAGCGCTTTTTCGACTCAGAATTCATGGGACATAGAACACACACTAGTCCGGTCCTATCCATGATTTTTGAAATATTCTTTATAACTAGCAAAATAGTATGAGTTTCTAGTTTAGTTTTCCGGCTTTAACAAATAAAATATGTCACATGATTTGTCAGAACTCGCTAAAACTCGACAACATTAGCACAGAGGAAGCATGGAAACGTCAGGGAACTTCAAAATGGCTGAAAGAGGTCAGGGAAAGTGAGGGAATCTAGAAACAGTCGAGTTAATAACATACGATTAGAACGAAACTGCTTACTTAACCAGGCATCGAAATTTAGGAGCTCTCCTCGCTCGTTCAGGAATGTTTAGAAAGTGCAAATGTTTCGTTAATTTTAACGTTAAAGTTTAGGGTTCAAAATGTCAGGGAAAGGGCCAGGGAAAACTTGGAATAGTCCGGGAGTTTGAATGTGAAAACTTCATAGCAACCATGCTCGATTCTTAACTGTTGCATATCATACGAAGGTGAATACGGTTGGTCCGACGAAAGGAACAAGGAGTTTATGAATATATATAGAGATCTCTATGTTCTTTGCATATAGGTGGTCGATGTATCTACAGATGCTTCGACCAAGTGCTTAGAATTCGTATTTTGGCAAACCGGTCGGATGAGAGAAATATTTGAAAAATATCCTGAGCACTTGCTTTGTGACGCGACGTTTTGCTTAAATCGATGCGGCATGCCGTTATACATAATAATGGCTGAAGATGGCAATCTCCAAAGTGAAATAGTTGCGTTATGCTTAACGAAAAATGAAAAAAAGAGTACGTGGAAAAGCTCTTCCAGACTTTTCAGACCTACAATGAAAACTGGAAGGGCACAAGAAAGGTCATGGTAGATAAAGATTTAGGCGAGATATCCGTGCTACAACAACTTTTCCCTCAAGCTGATGTTGAAATTTGCTTGTTTCACGTCTTAAAGGCCATGAAGTCAAAAATATCATCTCTTAAGATGACATCAACCGCTAGTCAATCAGCGCGAATTCACGCTCAACAACTGGCATATTCTTTCACGATAAATACCTTTAAAGAAAATGTTGAAGCAATGCTGGCCGACGAGAAACTAGCTAATTACCCCGAATTTATAAAGTACATGCTTGATAACTGGATATCAATCAAAGAGATGTGGGTGGCAGCCTATCGCCGTCAACATTTCAATTTAGGTGAAATAACGAACAACCGGTTGGAATCATACAATCAAAAAATAAAAGGTATATGCAGAGGAAACGCTGCCGTAGACGATTTCTACAGGGACATGAAAGTTTTTTGTGCCTATATTGAGAACCTAAATGATCATGAAAAATTCAAGGCGAAAACTAAAAAAGCATTCAGTGTTACCACATTTGATGATGATGATTTACAAGATGCGGCTCAGAGTATTTACGATAAAGTTGTCCCAGCCTATGCTGAACAAATTATTCAAAATCTCTCAAAAGCAGCGTCTTGTAAAAGCATTTCCAGCCCAGTCGACAACTGCGACTCTATTATCGTCAAAATTGACAAGTTTCCCGATGCAATCACTAATAGCATTACCTGCTCTTGCTCCACATTTGTCACTAAAGGAATTCCATGCCCTCATATTTTTATCTCAAGGAGATATTTGGGAAAGGATATTTTCACAGAGGAAATTATTCCAAAAAGAATAACCAAAGATTTTTGGTTGGAAGGGCTTAATTCTAAAAGTGTTAATCAAAAGCGAAAGGCTTTTCATAATCGGCACCCTCCGAGACCAAGAAAATGTAAGACATCACAGGAAAAATATAGCGAGGCAATGCCAGCGCTCCAAGCTCTACGAAATGTTTTGTCTTGCTGTGGCCAAAAGACGTTTCAAAGGAGATTGAAAATGATAAATAAAATATGCAAAACTTGGGCGGAAAGAACTTAATTCAAAATTGTTATTGATAATGTAGATTATGATCCTGACGAAAACACTGACGATGACGAGACCAAAGATAGAAAAGCAAGAGAAGATCAAGACGGAAATAAGAGTGAAGATGATGACGAAAGGATGAGTACTGACTAAGTGGAGACTAATGATAGGGTCGAAGAGGAGACTGAAGATAGGGTCGAAGAGGAGACTGAGGATAGGGACGAAGAGGAGACTGAAGATAGGGACGAAGAGGAGACTGAAGATAGGGAAGAAGAGGAGAATGAAGATAGGGACGAAGAGGAGACTGAAGATAGGGACGAAGAGGAGACTGAAGATAGGGACGAAGAGGAGACTGAAGATAGGGACGAAGAGGAGAATGAAGATAGGGACGAAGAGGAGAATGAAGATAGGGACGAAGAGGAGAATGAAGATAGGGACGAAGAGGAGAGTGAAGATAGGGACGAAGAGGAGAGTGAAGATAGGGACGAAGAGGAGAGTGAAGATAGGGACGAAGAGGAGAGTGAAGATAGGGACGAAGAGGAGAGTGAAGATAGGGACGAAGAGGAGAATCCATATGGAAGGATAGAGAAAAGTCACAAAAGAAACCAGAGCCACGGAAGAAAACGAAAACTAGACCCTAACGAGATTAAGAGGAACCTAACAGAAGATTTCACCAAAACCGAAAAGAAAGGTAAAATCATACTCCCCAGAAAAGAACATCAAAAAGATGACGATGGAAAAGAGGACTTTAAATTGCCTGAAGTTAAAGAACCTATGAAACTTAGTGTCGTGGGAAGGCCTAAGGGAATTTTTAAAACAGTTATTGGTCTGAAAAGAAATAGGCTAAGAAGAGTCCCGTCAATTAAAGAAAAAAGTCCTGTGAGAGTAAAAAACAACAGACATTCTCTATCGCCAGTTAAGATAAAAGATGAAGATTATCCTGACAATGAGGAAACAATTAAAGAAGCAAAAATATGGCTTAAAAAACCGATAATTTTAACTGAAGAGCACAGAGCAGCATTGATTTCCAAATCATATATGCACAATGAGATTCTAGATGCTGCGCAATTAATTCTTAAATCTCAATTCAAGAACGTTACTGCCGGTTTAAACTCTTTATTTAAGACCAATGTCGATTTTGGAAAATATCGCATTCCTTTCATTCAAAATACGGTGTAAAATGAAGGATATTTTGTCCAAATTTATAACATTTCTTCACATTCCATCCGCGCAGCGGGATTTTACAAAGACGAAGTGGCTACGATTTCCATATATGATTCTTTGAAATATTTATCCTTAAGTCACAGAATCTCGAGATTACCACAACTTGTATCGCTAATAAGCACACAATTTAAAAATACACTCGTTGAAAGCTTGGAGATTAAATTCATCGAAGTTACCGAGCAACTGGAGGTAGAATGCGGGGCTCACGCTGTAGTTAATGCTCTTAATGCGTGCTTACATGCTGAGCCCCGCTGAATTCAATACGATACGGCAAATGATGTTATGAGGAAACATCTCCATGATTGCCTGGAAAAGAAGTATTTATCGCCATTCCCGATTCGAGCGAAGCACCCAAGTTCCTTAAAGGTGTGCCACGAAAGCACACACAGTCTTGTTTATTGTGTTTGCAGAAAACCATACACCGGAGACCGAATGATCCAATGCGACAGATGCTCCGAATGGTTTCATGAAGCATGCGTTAGCACTTCGAAAAAAACCCATGAAGGGCTACGAATGGTATTGCGAATTCCGCAGTGATACTGAAACGGGTGAATTGAATTAATTCATCAATAAGATAAAATTATCATGTTCTTTTCTATGTCTGTAAAAACTGAAAATAAATATATTTAGCCACTACACTAACATATTAACTGAAGGATTTAGTCTTATTGGTACAAGATGTAACGCTCGAACAAGCTAATGAACAAAGTTTACAAATGAACACTTTTTTTTAATTTACGATTTTTGGCGTCTCTGACGGTCATTCTTTTAGTTTCACAATATTCCAATTCCATAAAATACTCTTGTACGGCACTTCGTGCTAGTTTAGGTTAGGTTAGGTTTGGTTACAATGGGTTGGCCAATAATTATAAACCATTTTGCTAAATTTTACAAGAAGAGCAATTAGACACCTTCTTCCTACCTCCTCAGAGCCCTTGGGCACGTTCAAGAAGTAAATGTATCACAGAGATCCTTTTGTCATACAAGGGAGCAAAGGGAGAATAATACTTAATTTTATAGCCAAAGTCACGAAAAAATGACTTAAAAATATTGTAGACCTTTTCAGAAGCCGATGTTTTCATTATTAAACGTTATACAATGAGGAAAAGATCAGACCAAACACCTCCCTTTGTGCACGGCCCCCAATATTGCCTTTGGATGACATCAACATACGAAAAATTAGACCACTTATACAGGGTGTAAATGAATGAAGTTCATTGTAAGAAATTTAGATGTTGACAAAAATTATTTTAGCTCCTTCAAAAGAACATTTCAAGTTTCGGCTCCTATGAATACCCCGCCGAAAATCTGGCTATATGGCTTCAAGCCCTATAGCCAAGTCCCGGACGCTGAGCAAAAAAAAGGGACAGATTTTACGAACTACAGCGCTTGATTAAATGGGCTATGATACGAACCTTACCAAAATCTCAAATCCCGACACTCTTGACCAAATATTTTATTATAAAAGGATGGTACTAAATGGATATTTTAGGCTGGTCTCCGGGCTAAAATAAACTACCTTTTGAATTAGGACTGCTAGGCCTGGAAACTGGGCAAAAATAGTTTTCAGGCATTTAATAGCTATTCAACACTGGTTTCCAGGCCAAATTAGCCCTCTTTTTGAATAAGAGCTAATTAGGCCCGGAAAACGGGCCTAAATAGCTTTTAGGCATTTAATAGCTATTTTAGCCCGGTTTTCGGGTAAAATTAACTCTCTTTTTGAAGGGGAACTATTTAAGCCCGGAAACCGGGGCCGAAAATGTGGTGGCTAACGGGCCTGAAAACCGGGTCAAAATAGCGGGCCCAGGCATTTGGAAGCTATTTTGGCCCAGAAACCGGGCTAAAATAGGGGTTCTATCACAGAGACTGTTTAAGCCTGGAAACCAGGCCAAAATAGTTGGCCCCGCGCGGCCGAGTCTATTTAGGCCTGAAAAAGGTAGGCCCGTTTTTCGGGCCTAAATAGCAATCTTTTTAATGCCAGCTATTTTGGCCCGGAAACCGGGCCAAAATAGAAACTTCGAAAATTTTGGAATTGGAATTAAAGTGGTGGCTAATTAGGTATGATTTTTATTGTTTTCACAACAAAAAACGTCAATGAAATTTACTAAAATTAATTTAAAATTTAAAAGCCAACAGAATATTTTATTATTAACCAATTTCGCCAAGCCTCGGTCAAGGTAGCGTTATGTTGATGTTATAGAAATAGGTTCGGTTGGGAAAAGCCAGACATTACGAATACTGTTGGTATGTTCAAATTAAATATTAATCTTACTGGTAGATCAATTAATTACTACATTATTATCCGTGACAGCTGGGACACATCAATCACCTGTAGAGGTAAATTTTACACCTTGATGATGAAACATCCGCTGGCTGAACGCTGGCGATAACTTTTCAAGGGAAATAAAGACAAACAGAACTGTATATAGTCTTTTATTTAATAACATTTTATATTTGCATTATTTAAATTTAAATTTTGCATTAAACGTGCTAAAGATTGCTGTTCATTGGTTCTCTAACATGTTTTCTTAATTTTCGACATACTAAAGTAGCTTTTGTATTTTGAGGGCGCGTTTTTGTTTAAAGGCGTTTATAACACGATGTATAGTTAAAATTATATTAATTTTGGTTTATGTTTAATGTGTAACACACTGTTCAGTGTTACAGTAGTTCTGCAACTAAGCTTTCAAAGTTTCTGAAATTATTGTAGGTAAATATCAAAGAAACGAAAGTGTTCATTTTCAAAAATTGTTTCAAACTAACACTCACAGGTCTTGTTTCTGGTTTTAAGGGGATCCATTCTCAGGCTCTTTATTTCACTACGTTTTTTTGTTTGGTTAATTAACATAAATTTTGGTTAAATATGAAATACACTAGTTTTTGGTAAGTTTCAGAAATTAACGGAGCCAAATGACAAAGAGATGGATTTAATGGCTTTCATTTCAACATAATTATAACCATATAGATTTATTCATTTAATAACTTTGTTCGATTGAAATTAGGCCTAAAAAGTCAGGGAAAAGTCTGGGATATTGAAAATGGGCCTAAAAGGTCAAGGGAAAGTCTGGGAAATTAAAAATGGGCCTAAAAATTGATTAAGTCAGCAATTGACAGGGTGGCTCCTTTTGTGGGACACCTTATTTCCTATAACAATGCAGTGCTCGTATATTTTGAGTAGCACATCGAGGCAGAGAATCTTTCCCATCGCTCCAACATCCACTTCTGTACTTTTTCTTCTTTCGCTATTATTTTAGAGTGTAGATCCTTGGCAATTTCTTTAAAACGGCAAACTACTCACGGTTCACTTTGAGTTTACATTGTTGGCCCAAAGAAGTTGCGCTTACGTCCTCAAAAGGCTTAAGTAGTAAAACAACCAAACAGTGTTTTCATTTACCCCTTTATTTTTACCTTTCAATTGACAGATTATTTGATTAGGCTCAGCCCCTTGAAGATAGCTAGTTTTACTTAAGCAAAGCTCTACGATTATTAAGCCTCGGTCGTCTCTACTTTGTATGCCGTATAATATGACGTGCTTCTTGTATACCTGTTCTACTTCTATTAGACATCGTTTTTGGTCTCCTTTGTTGTAATTCGCGTACTTATAAATTTCAAACAAAGTTACCTTTAGCTTGTTAACATTTAAATTCTTAATTCTTAGCGGCCATTTTGAAAACACTGCAGCGCCATCCCCCCTTTGTTCAGTTCAGTGACGATAACGATATAGTTTAGTTTGAATCTCGACTCTTTGAACCGAGGTGAACCGAACCCTACATACAAATTAGCGCCGTCACGTGGCTGTGGTTCACCCATGAAATTAACTTTTAAGCCTTATTTTTGGGCCCTAGGTTTTATCAAGTGGTTTGCGTTGTTAAAAGGCTAGTAAATTAGTAAGTTTAAATAATCTTGTTTTTTAGTTTATAAATTGTACTAATTTCTTAACTTTGATTCAAGTGTTACTCATTTCATTCGAGTGTCATGTTTTATTATCCTTTTTTGGTACAAAAATTGTACTAATTACTTGACTTTCATTCAAGTGCTACTCATTTCATTCGAGTGTTAATCATTGCATTCGAGTGTATTGTGTTTATTAGGTTTTTTAGGTATATTTTATACATTGTATTACAATATTAAAAGGTATTTTTTTATGTTTTATAGTATATCGTTTAAATCTGAGTGTGCTTTCGATTTACTGCTCTGCGTGTGAAGTGTGTACCCATTTATCTTGTATCTTTTACAGATCTAAAGTGTTCTGCGTGAATAACTTAATTTGATATCTTTGTGATTCCAAAGTTTTCTGCGTGAACCAATTAATTGGATATCTTTGTGATTCCAAAGTGTTCTGCGTGAATCACTTAATTGGATATCTTTGTGATTCCAAAGTGTTCTGCGTGAACCAATTAATTGGATATCTTTGTGATTCCAGTGTTTTGCGTGAACCGATTAATTGGATATCTTTGTGATTCCAAAGTGTTCTGCGTGAATCACTTAATTGGATATCTTTGTGATTCCAAAGTGTTCTGCGTGAATCACATAATTGGATATCTTTGTGATTCCAGTGTTTTGCGTGAACCGATTAATTGGATATCTTTGTGATTCCAAAGTGTTCTGCGTGAACCAATTAATTGGATATCTTTGTGATTCCAAAGTGTTCTGCGTGAACCAATTAATTGGATATCTTTGTGATTCCAAAGTGTTCTGCGTGAACCAATTAATTGGATATTTATTATTATTATTATATTATTTATTATTTGGATTTATATTGTGATTTTAATCAATTTTAATTTGATTTAGTCAATTTTAATTGGATTAAATCAATTTTAATTTGATTTAGTCAATTTTAATTGGATTAAATCAATTTTAATTTGATTTAGTCAATTTTAATTGGATTAAATCAATTTTAATTTGTATGCGTCAATTTTAATTTGGTTTAATCAATTTTAATTCGATTTAATCAATTTTTATTTGAATGAGTCAATTTTAATTTGAATGAGTCAATTTTAATTTGAATGAGTCAATTTTAATTTGAATGAGTCAATTTTAATTTGAATGAGTCAATTTTAATTGGAATGAGTCAATTTGAATTTTGCTTTAATCAATTTTAATTTTGTGTTAATCAATTTTAATTTTGTGTTAATCAATTTTAATTTTGTGTTAATCAATTTTAATTTTGTGTTAATCAATTTTAATTTTGTAATAATCAATTTTAATTTGATTAAGTCAATTTTAATTTGAATGAGTCAATTTTTATTTTATTTAATCAATTTTAAATTGAATGAGGCAATTTTAATTTGATTTAATCAATTTTAATTTGAATGATTCAATTTTAATTTGAATGATTCAATTTTAATTTGAATGATTCAATTTTAATTTGATTTATTCAATTTTAATTTGAACGACTCAATTTTAATTTCATTTTAATTTAAAGGCTGCCAAACTGACCAAATAGGAATAGAAGTTGCATGCCAAAGAGATGCGCAAAGCCCTGATACATCTGAGGAAATTAGCGGTAGTCAAGAAGTTAAGCGTTTCTTGGATGAAGAAGAAGACGAAGGGCAAGCCCCTAATCCCTTAGATGTTAGTTATACTCCATCCGAGCTACCTCAGGAGGATATTACTGAGTGCGTGTTTGTTTTAATATTTGACTCATTAGAAGTGGACTAACTGATTACTTTCAGTGTTAGAAATTTCGACGTGAACCCCGAAATCGCGATGACGGAAAGAAAGTTTTTAGTATTTGAGAGTGCCTTGCTTCAGTTGTTTCATTTCTGCTTCCAATGCCTTCTTCCATGTGATGTAAAAACAACGACCTATGGCTCGATGGTAACGGTAGAAGCTACATGCCAAAGAGGACATACAAATATGTGGAAAAGCCAACCTAAGCTAGGTCAAAAACCTCTAGGAAATATTATTATTATTGCTGCTTCGATCCTGTCTTAACCCTGCAGGCGCTGCGAATGCTAACATATGCTCGTATACAAAGCATCAGCAAAGCGACATATTTTCGAGTTCAAAAAAGCTCTTTGATTCAGTCTATTCGAGAAGTATAAAAATATTTTCGTTATAATGCAACAGTATTAATTGATTAGCTTCAATTGAATCAGGTTTGGCAAGAGGAGCAAAAAACTATTTTAAATTCTTTAAAAAAGAAAAAGATGAAGCTTGGAGGGAACGCTAGGTCTGATTCCCCAGGTTTCAGTGCAAAATACGGAACTTTCAGACGTTCGCCTCTGCATGTGAAAAAGCGGTTCTCGCCTATGAAAAAGAGTGCGCTTCGGCTTTCAGCTTCGGGATCTCGCTCGCTTATAAACGCGCCTTAAATACACCAATCAGTCCCCGTTTTCTTGAGGCTCAAAGTGAAACGCAACCGAAAGATGTATATTTAAATTCATTTTCGCGAGAGAACCAACTACTTAATAATGATAAGCATGCTATATCAGATGAGAGGGAATGTACTAAAGTTGTGGCCGCTACCTGTCGTTTGGGTCTAAATCTTGATAGTAGCGTGGAATCTTTCAGTCAAAGTCAACCTGAGTAAATGGTTTAATTGAATCAATTCTTTCTAATTTCAATCAAAGACTTTATAATCTAAAACTATTGAGTGTTTATTTTCATAATAGTCTGTTAGATGTTAGAGCCGCTCAAGGTGCAATTTCAGCAGCTCCGGCCTTGCATGTTACACCAATCAGTCCCCGTTTTCTTGAGGCTGAAAGTGAAACGCAACCGAAAGATGGATATTTAAATTCATTTTCGCGAGAGAATGAATTACTCCAAAAATTTGACGGGGAAGTAGTTAAACTGCGAAATGAAGGGGCTCTATTGCAGTTATCGAAGGAAAATGACCAACTTGGACGTAAATGTCAAATTCTGGAGGACGAGAACTCTAATCTTAAAGATAGAGTTACATTACTCGAAAGTCAATTACGCAAAGTAAAAGTATTTAAAAGTAATTGATGGAGATAAAGACGTACGTTTTAATTTAATTTTTTTCTCAGTGCAATGATGCCTCATCCTCGTCAAATGAGGTCATTTCAAAGCTTACAAACGAAAGAAACGATGCCTTGAGAGAAAATGACCAATTACGGAAATGGAACCATTCTTTAGTTCAAGAGTGTCAAAGAGTTAGAGCAATTCTACTGAATGAAAAAGCCCAATTGGAAGAACGAGTAAATGAAATGGAGGAAATTCCCTCGGAAAAAGTACTTATTTTAATTTTTAAATCATTTAATGGTTTTTTAAACCCAAACTTAAATATTATAGGATGATTCGGTTAAGGTAACGGTACTTAAACCAAAAAGTCGCCAATCAATTGTTGAAGCGGAGATGGTTGGCCTGAAATATGAAGCCCATGAAAAATAAAAAAGATAAATATAAAATTTCCAAAAAAAAAAATTGTTTCATTTTCTCATAATTTTGATGTGTTAATATTCTTGAATTTGTAATTTTACTAACTTTTACCAAATTCAAACTTCAAACTTTTAGTTTCTGCAGTAAATAAAGCCTATTGTTAAATAAACCAAAGTTAATGTTTATATAAATTAGAGATGGCCGATACCAGGCTTAACCCGATACCGATCGATACCGGTACAAACATGAACCGATTCCGATATGGTATCGGTTCATCCCTACAGGCGCGTACTAAGAAAGATTTTCGCTTATTAGTTGTTAGATAAACTGAATTCAGGTACTTTTTATATAAATGAGAACTCGTTACGATTCAAATTCATAGAAATGAGATATTATCACCATCATTACGATACTAAAAGACCTAAAAATGTCATGTAGCGCCATATAACGCATTTTAAACGAGTATCGGTTTAGTATCGGTATCGAACCAACCGATCCGATACTATCGGGAAACCCTGAGAATCGGTGCCGATACCGATATGGTATCGGTACCGGTTCATCCCAAATAGAAATTAAAAGGGTTTGCATCCGTGAGAAAACACATGTCAGTATCCCTTTATTGTTAGAGGGTTCCAATCCCTTTAATATGATTTAGGGGTCATCCATAAATTATCTTTAAATTCCAAGGAGGGGTACTCTAAAGATTTTATGAAACCAGTCGTAAGTGTAGCAAAGGCGGTCGAATATTCGTGGACAAGTTTGACGTAATTTATGAACGGGCCCTTTTGTGTGTATGCAATGTTTATTATAGTTTTTAACATCATTGAGTATACATGGATGGTATATTATATCAATTTTTAAGTGAATTTTATAAGGGTTAAACTTTTACTATATTTTGAGTTATCTTTGAATCATGTCAAATCATTTTAGTTTTGCATAAAAATTTTACATAAAAGAGTTTTATTTATTTGGACTAGAAACGTACAAGTAAGCCTTGGGCTTTTGAAGTACGGACGATATGATTCTAACATGAGATGATGAGAATAGTAAACAAATTTTAAGATTTAAATTAACAAAATGCTTGAGATGATAGTAAACAAATTTTAAGATTTAAATTAACAAAGTGCTTGAGATGATAGTAAAAAATTTTAAGACTTAAATTAACAAAGTGCTTGTAAGTAGTTGATTAATGAAGGAATTTCCAGGACAGGTGGAGAGGAATAACAAGTGGATGATCTTACGGGTGGAAATGCTTGGAAAGTGCAGCGCGGAACTTAAAAAAAGCATTTAAAAGAATTAAAAAGTATGACTAGACAAACATATTTTTTCAATATTTCAGATGCTTTTTTTATCAATTGAGATCAGGATTGCAAGAAAATATTTTTTAACATCTATAGGCCTAGTTGTCAGTAGACTAGACAATTTTGGCAAGGTACAAAAAATATTTTTTCAATAATTTTCAACTTGTTAGCTTATCTTATTTAGTCTACTGACTACAATAGACAAAAAAATGCTTTCTTGCAATCTTGCTCCCAATCATTGGCATAACAGTTGCGCGACAGCTTAGAAACCACAATCATTATTCCTTACACTTGCTTTTACACTAAAGTTATGGAAGTGATTGAAGGATTGAGGAAAAACCCTCAAATTTACATTCACAATAATTGTCAATATCGCAAAAACAATAAAAAAAAACGGTAAAGTGTATCTCGTGTGCACAAATAGTCCGCAGTGTGGGGCAAGGGCCATACAAGGTGATGGTAACTTCCAAGTTACAAAAGGTCATAATCATTTATTAGGAGACGACGGCGCGACTCAAATGAAGAGATTCAAATCTGATCTTAAAAACGAAGCGACGCAATCTCCAACCGCCGTGAGCTCACTTTTTGACAGCGTTAGTGAGAGGTTAGTAATAGTTTTATTTATTGAACACATTACGCTTTAAGATGTTTGTGTTCAACTTTGAATATAAATAAAGAATAATTATATATATATAATTTTGTATACTTATAGATATCCAAATGTAGATACTGTCGGTTTTGCATCAGTTGAAAGCGGAATGCACAAAAGAAGACGGAAATTAGTGCCAAATGGTATAAGAACACCCAATCAGTTGGCCGGGGCGGTGGAAAACTCTCCATTTTATTCCATGTCAAAGAGTGGAGAACTGTTTTACGATTCGTTTTTAAACCCCGATGGTGATGCGGGAGGAACGCTTTTGTTTCTATCTCCGGTATTTACGAACGATATACTGAGAAGAATAACTGTAATACACGCTGATGGAACTTTTAAAGTCGTCCCGAGAATGTTCGACCAGTTGTTCACTATCCATGTTGTTGCGTTTGATTCCGTAAGTCATTTAATCATTTACATCCTTACAGAGAACCGTTCTTTTGTAAATACTTAGAATGCTTATAGGCCGAGCTTTATAATGTGTTCTAAATGTATAAAAAATTAAAATTATTTCAGACCTTTCCTATGGCGTATGCTTTGATGACTAGACGAACGATTACAGCGTATGAAACCATCTTAAGGAGGTTAAGGCAGAAATTTCCCGATTTTTTACCAACACTCGTTTTATCCGACTTTGAGCGAGACACGATGACGGCATTCAGAAACGTATTCCCACCGGCTATGGAAATTTCTGGTTGTTTTTTTCATTTTACCCAGGTATATCAATTTCACAATATATATCAAATGTGTACAAGCGGGTTTTCAAAGGGCCGCTTGGCGTGTGGAGTATCTTTTTTAGGCGATATTTAATTTTTTGGCACCCGCACGCTTTTTACCCTCAGCCAGCGCCTTAGAAAAAACGCAGCTCTAATAAAAGCTGGTCATCCCTTGGTGATAAAATTTTGCATATTGAATTTTAAGAGTGTGATATTGTTATTTAGGCTATTTGGAAAAACGTTGTTAGTCTGGGGTTGCGAGACTTGTACACAACCAATGACGTTGCGAAAAAAATTGTACCAAAAATAATGGCGGTGGCTTTGCTGCCATCAAACCGAATTTGGGAAGGCGAACGCACTCTAAGGTACGAGATACACCAGGCAGAACAAGAAGACAGGGAAATAGCTCGTTTGAACCCGTTAATGGCATACTTCACGACGACATGGCTTATTGGTTATGGACCCAACGTCATATCTGTTCATGGTCAACATCGAAGAACGAATAATGGTCAACATCGAAGAACGAATAATAACGTTGAGAGTTTTGAAAACCAATTAAACAGGAGAGTAGGCCTTATTCACCCAAATGTTTTCTTCGTTTTGGGTGAGTCAAAATTCTGCTACTCCATTATATCAAATAATTTTAAGACTATTTCTAAATTGCAAAGGGGTGGTAGGTCAGGAAATAGGTTCAGCTGGGAAATAAAAAAAATTTGTTCTAAATTCTGATATCTTAATTGTCACCTCTTGGACAGCTTCTATGGAAATTTTAAATTTTACATGGTATCACCCATTTTCCTTGCCCATTAAGGAAGCTTTTAAATTGGGATTTAGAAATCAACCTAATTCTATGGCTCAAACGAACTTTCCTGTACTTTTTTATTGGTCACTTTAGATCGACTTAAAGATGTTGAAAGTATTTACAAAAAGGAGTACGCAAGATTGGACAACGGAGCCCAGATTGCGAGGCCACGGAAAAAAACATTTGTCTAATGGCAAAAGAATTGTTAGTTGTAACGAAAAATTGGAGCAAAATCGGTACACCGTCAGGGAATTTCTACGCGTGGCAAGTCACGTAGTTGCAGAATTGGACCGTCCCACTGTGCCGATTCCAGGTGTTATACATGCGCAACCAGCGGCGACTGGTTGTTGTTCGACGCCATTTTAAAATCTGTATAGTTGATCGTTATTTCCGCAGTTGTTAATCTTCTTCACCGGCTATCAAATCTTTCTAGCTCCATTTCTTCGCGTCAAATCAGGCGTACGTTTGCACTTGAGGTTTTTGATACAATTAAAAGGTAAATTTGCTTTTAATTATTTTATAAGTACGTTGTTTGCTTAAAACTTGCTATTTAACTTGAGATATTGGGTGGGCGTCATCTTTGTTGTGGGAAGTTTGATATGGTTTTAAAAACAACATATTTTAGTCAAATTGAAAGTACTCCCGTGAGTCCCGTCCAAGTTTTCAAACAGGCTAGTTGTTATAATAACATTAAGTCTGCAGTTCTTCGCTCTAAGCTGAGTAAACAGCCGGTGCTAACGACGTCGAGTCTCGAGCCAGTTCCCAATCTGGTTGCTAAACCTAGGCAATATTTCTTAGTGGCTGTTTAGTTCTTTGTAATTTATTCTGAAAAACTACTTTTTCAAATTACACATTAGCACGGCTCAGGCTAGATTTTAAAACATTAACGTTTGCTATCGTTAATTTTGTGGTAGAATGCCGAAAGGAAGGTACAAGCTGATATCGACATTGTCTTCACGACATCGATCCAGGCTAATTCGTAACATTACAAATGAAAGTCATCAAGACACGGTTTTTCAATACGAGGAAATAAATGGAGGCGATGCTGGTGGTTTGGTTTCAAATGAAAGACCGGATATACATTTTGAATGTAATGATCTCAATAGCGAAGACGGTAGTGGTAACGAATATATGGCAAATGAAATTAGTGACTGCTCTACAGAAAGAGAGGATGGCGTTGGGGCACTTGAGTTCGAAAATTGCGAAGAAGACAAGTTGAGCGATGATAATACTGATTTTATCCCAAATGATGATGATAATGATTTCTTTGAAAATCTTCGCGGTACTGATGCCGATAATTTAAGAGCAAACCTAGCGAGATGGGTGACGTGTTTTGAAATCAGTAAGAATGCTGTAAGCAGTCTGCTTAAAATTTTGAATAAGCACAGTTGTTTTAAAGAACTTCCAGGAGACTCTCGGACATTATTACAAACACCTAGATCTTCGATTGTTGAAGTGATGCCTCCTGGTCATTACTTTCATTTTGGACTGGAAGCCGGTATTCGTTTCATGATCAACTGTCAGCCCGATCATGCTTTAACGGTTTCAATATTGAAAATATTGATTAACATAGATGGTTTACCTATAGTAACAGGTACCACCAGTAACTTTTGGCCAATATTGGGTTCAATTTCTTCAGTGCCGAACTCGAAGCCCTTCGTTATAGGCCTATTTCACGGATTGAGCAAACCGAAATGCTCAGATCAATATTTATCTTCATTTAAAACCGAAGCCTCACTTCTAGTATAAAACGGTCTAATAATAAACAACACACTAAAATCGGTCAAAATATTAGGATTTGTATGTGACACTCCGGCGAGGGCATTTATTCGTAAAGTTAAGGGACATAATGGTTACTATGGTTGCGACAAATGCACTCAAGCGGGAGTTAGACGTAGAAAAAGACTCTGTTTTCCTTCAGTTGAAGTTGATCTACGAACAGACGTTAATTTTAGAAGTAAATCTCAAGCAGGTCACCACCACGGAACGAGTATTTTAGAAAATTTATCAAACATTGACATAGTCGATGATTTTCCATTAGATTATATGCATCTCGTTTGTTTGGGGGTTGTGAAAAAAACATTAAAATTATGGATGGGGAGCGAAGGTAAAAACTCTCTTTATAAATTTAGGCCCGATCAGATTATGGACGTTTCAACTCGCTTAGAATCTTTAGCTGCAGTAACGTGTACGGAATTTGTGCGCAAACCGCGATCGTTGAAAGATGTCGACAGATTTAAGGCCACTGAATTTCGTCAGTTTTTGCTTTATTCAGGCCTTGTGGTTTTGCATAATGTTCTTCCTAAAGCTCACTACGAACATTTTAGAACGTTACACGTGGCAATTCGTATTCTAGCCACACCCCAGCAAACGGTTGAAATGTTAGATTTCACTGATAAATTACTCAAGTATTTTATTCAAATTTATGGCATTATTTATGGCAAACATCTAATTTCGTACAACGTACACGGTTTACTACATTTAGCTAGGGATTGTACCAAATACGGCCAGCTAGATGCCTTCAGTGCCTTTCAGTTTGAGAATTATCTTTATACTTTAAAAAATAAAATAGCCAATACTGGCCACGCGTTAAAACAGGCAGTTAATCGCATTACAGGAGAAAGGCGAATTGACAGTGGGTTAAAAGTTAAGACTGAGATTTCATTTCACGTGGCCCATGAAGATGGACCACTTATAGAGGGGTGTAGTGACCCTCAATACAAAAAGGCTATACTGTTTGACTTTCAACTTTCGACCTCAAAACGTGATCAATGCTGCATCTTAAATGATTCTTCAATCGTGACCATTGAAAATATCGCTTGTCACGAAAATGATTTATCGAAGAAGTTTATAGTTCGAAAAAGATTTTTGACCGTAGAAGACTATTTTATAACTCCATGCCAATCATCCAAAGTCGGTGTCTACCGAGTTACACAATTATCGGCTCTAATGAAATGGTCTATTTCTGAAGTTATAGCGAAAGCTATCAAGTATCCGATAAATGGTTCAAATGCGTTTGTCGTAATGAGACTTCTACATAATACTACTGATTAAAAGTTAGGGCGTAGATATTGTTGTTATTTAAACGCCCAATACCTCTACGAATTTTTAATATTGCATCATTAATTTAAACTATTTAATCTTAAAATAAATTAATAAAAACCATTTACAGGCAGCTTCAAAACTATAGAATTTATTAATGGAGTAACGGGAGTAACGGTAGTTCCAGAATCTTGGATTTATTCGGAAGATCTCCAAACCAAATGTTACTGGCCAGGCGACAAAGTTGCCACACGCCTAGCGAAAAAAGAAACACCACCAGTTATTGAAGAATGGGAAACTTACGAAATCAAAATAATTTATACCTTGGGTAAATATTTTAAATTTTGAATTTCGTTTTTATAATATTTTTATGATAATCGTTCAATTATTTCAGAAACTTACGCGGAAGCCAACAAGAAGATGGTAAAATATGTCAAAGGTACTGACATATCGGCAAGCGAATATGAAACTGGACCCGGCAAAAGAAAACTAAAGAAAACATTAAAATGTGTTAAGACAAGTGAAGTTGAGTCGGAATCTGAGGATGATGAACTACAGCCAGAATCACACCAAAAAATCCACGAACTTCCTGTTCTTAATTCAGTGATCACATCTACTTCGAATAGGAAGGGTTGGATTTAAGAAAAATAAATCTTTAAAAAAAAAATAATAATTTATCTTTTTAGACAAAATTTCACGTGTAAACGCCGGACACAAGGCCACTGAATCCAGAAAAAATTGTAAGAATTAAGGGTCATCTCCTAAAGCTCTTTGTAGTTTAATTTTTAATAAACATTTCTGTATCTAGATCCTAGTGATAAATATTCCCGCAACCAGTCACAAGGTCGTGATCTTCCAAGTTATGAAAAAATAATTCCTTTTCACAGCTTAAAGGGGCTAACCGGCGCTGTTGAGGTGAAGTCCGCCTTTAGTTCAGGGGGAAAACACCCAGCTCTTTGGCCATAAGAAATGGCGCCACCGTCGCGGTGGGCGGGAAAGCAATATGCTAACCAACAGTTTGACCCCCTTCACCCCAACAGCTCCGGCCAGCCCCTTTAAGTGATGGTATTTTCTACTCAGAATATCGATGTGAAAGCACTTCACTAATATTATATTTATATTACATTCTTGTTTTAGTTTCAGAGAAAAGTAATCTACACCAAACTTCTCGTATCACTCCAAAATATTGTGAGCAGTGTACTTCCAAGATCTTTCAACGTGGACATTCATCAAGGACGTTTGATCGCGGAGGCTCTCAAAGGACTTCAAATCGCGGAGGCTCTCCAAGGACTTCCGATCGCGGAGGTTCTCCTAGGACTTCGGATGGCGGAGGCTCTCCTAGGACTTCAAATCTCGGAAATTTTGCATGGATTTCCGATCGCGGAGGCTCTCCAAGGACTTCCGACCGCGAAAATTTTGCAAGGATTTCTGATAGTCAATACCCACACTCTCCAAGGATTTCTGATCGCAGTTTACTAGAACGCGGACTTGGCTCTTCAGAAAAGTCTGAACATAGACGATATCAAGAAAGAGCTCTACAAGAACAATTCCCTGAAATATCTGGACGGAAACAGAACCCAGAAGTATCTCGACGTCGAGCCTCTACGAAAACATCTGTAGAAATATTTAGCTGTAGACAGTCCCCAGGAATGTCTCGACAAGGACAATCCCCAAAAACTTATGAATATAGATACTCGCTGAAGGTGGTTCAACCATCAAAAAACAGTAACTCAAAATAAGAGGTAATTTTTTATGATTGCTGTGGACTGGAGGGAAATTTGTGTCTGGTAAAAGTATTGGCAAAAATTGTTATAATTAAATTTTACTGAAATATTTGACTAAGAAAAATGTACAACTATAATTAGATCTAGAGAAATTGGACTTAGAATTATTTTACTAATACTTTTTGAAAAGTAATATTATAATATTTCCCACCAGATATCATAACTTTTTTGAAATACTGTGATTTGTATGAAATTTCTTTAGCAGGTGAACTTAACGGCTCGAAGGATAATGGTTCAAATGGAATGCTTAATACTTTTAACGAATGTAAGTATTGCATTTTAAAGTACACCCTTATTCACCAAATATTGGCTTTGGTATTCGTAATGCATTTTCAGATTTTATATCACTTCTATAGCATGGTGCCGTAACGTTAACAGAAATCAGGAAATCAGTAAATCAAATCAAAGGCATATGCTGGAGATTTTGGAAATCATTCTAAAGAGCGTGCACAGTACCAACCAAACAGTTAATGTATCTGTGGAAGAAACTAATGAGATTCAAGAGATGTTTGGGTTTCCTTTAACGACTGAAGGGGAATTGAATTTATTGGAAGACGCCCTAAGCTCAGTTGAGAATGTTACTAAATTAGTAGGTTGATCATTTATATATCGTTTTTTAACTATCTTAATTAAGTTATTGATTAAGCATGCAGTATACGTTAACACCAATTAATTTTTAATTGTTTTGTATTGAAGAGAGGATACTTAAAACAATTCGGTGGTGTTACTCTTTACGACTGTGTAAAACGAATTTTTGGTCACGTTTTCATCGATAATTTTGCAAAGGAATACAGCTGGGCGGGAAGAAAAGGAAAACGCGTTTTGATGAATTTACGTCTAATCAAAATAATAATTGGTGAGACAATTTAACCTAATTTCCTTTGGCTAATATTCAGAGAATTAATTATCTGTTTCTTTTACAGAAACGATTCGAAGTTTGAAAAATTTCAGAGAATCAACCCTATCTGAAATAGAAAAGAATGTCAAGTCTTGGTTTGCACACGCTGCGGACAGAGCGAAATCGAAAGCTGAAACAGCTTCCAAAAGAAATACACCGCGATAATTGAAAATTCATGTGTTCACTCAATTTAATGAAAGCACTTTTTAAATTGCGCTAGACGTTATTCAACTGTTTTATGCTGAATAAAATTAATTCTTAACTTGTGAATTCTCGTGAATTAAATTTTTGCATGAACAAATTAAGCTTTCCAGCAAAGCTTCTTAGAGTATGACGTCATAGTTACGTAAATTTCAAATACCCTTATAATATCGTGAGGATTTTTAATGATATTCCCAGAATATTCCAAAAAACTATATAATTAGTCTTACTTCAAACTGATGTTAATAGTACCTACCTGAAATATCCACGAATACGAATGGATATTCCTAGAATATACCCAGTGTCTAATTGGGACTTAATTTAAGCCCATGCAACATACGTGGAATATCCATTCAATATTGCGATTGATCTATCTGGAATGTCTTGAGGACATGGAAAATGAAGACATTTGGTTACCCTTGGAATGTTCCATATTAATCATATTGGGGTTTTGGCATATTATCTGAATATCATAAATCTCCAAGATCTAGATTCTGGGAATGTTCTGGGAATCATTTGTGTTTGCTGGGATCTGTTTGATCCCGAAATTGGCCATGTGCGATAAATTAAACATAAAAATGCTCGAAGAAAGCCGAAAGAAAGTTGAATGCATTCAATACGAAGACAAACTCGTTGATTACGACAAAAAATTACCAAAAACATTGTCAGGAGACTCGAAATGTTAGACAATGAGCCGTCAAAAACTGGAGGTCTAGAGAGCAAGCTGTAGCTTTGCGTTGGATCTCGAGTAATGGTTAGGAGAAACATCAATTTTGAAGAAGGTGTTATTAACGGCACCATGGCCATTATAACGGGATTCCAAAAGAGCGACAGTGGGAACATCACTGGTATCCGTATCAGAGTAGATCGGGAACCAAGCGACGAGAACAATAAGCCCGACTTTTTAGTCGAGAAAATGAACGTCAAGTTCTTGCTAATGACCAATTTATACGTGAAACGAACGCAATTTCCGGTAATCTTGGCATACGCCATTACTATACGCAAAAGCCAGGGAATGAGTTTAAAATGCGCAATTATGGATTTGGGATCAAGTTAATTTGGAACCGGCATGGCATACTTTGCTTTATCGCGAGTAACTTCCTTGGCCGGTCTCCATCTCTTGCAATTAGACCCGAATAAAATTATGGCAGATGGACGAGCCATTGCGGAGTATAACAGGCTGCGTCAAAAACACAGACCTGATCTTCCACTTATAGAAATAGTGGGGTCGGAAGCAAAGAGAGGTACAAAAAGGCCAACGTCGAAGAGTATTTTAGAAGGTGAAGGAGAGCGATTTGATGAAACGGCAAAAGAAAGACCAAATATAAAAATCAGACAAGGTCTTCGGAGTATAGACATTTTTCCCTTGAAAGGATTTGAAAATGGAGATGGAGTAACGTGCTACGCAAATAGCGTTTTGCAATTGCTCTTACTGATTCCGGAATTAAGGAACATTATTAATGGGCACAAAGGATCATTGAGCGATAAGCCTATTTTGACTTGCATCCGTAACACTATTGAGCATGTTGAAAATTCAAATTTGAGTTCCGGCGACGATGGTTACAATTTGCGAAAGGCTGTTGGTCTGCCTTTTACCCACAACCAACAACAAGATGCTAATGAATTCTTATGGGTTCTCTTGCCAAAACTATGCGAAGAAATGGAAACTTGTTACTCTAACGCTCTTCAAGAACTATTATGGACAAAGTCGCAAAACGTTACTAAATGCTCCAGCTGTCACCTGGAAAAAAGTTCTGGAAACATTATTCAAAGCTGCATCTTCACTCTTCCTTTGCCAAACCTCGCTAAAATTGATTGGAAACTATTAGTCGAAAGGATGAGACCATCAATGATGGCATGCGGAACTTTTATACGCAGAGAAATTGATGAACGTGATGTATTGATTTCTGCCGGTAAGTACGTATTTCTGTGGTTTCCAGGAGATACTGTAGTAAATGGTCACCCAATTAAGATTTTAACCAAAATATCGGGTTTCGAAAATCAGAAAGTGGTTTTTAAACCAAAGCGTTTACAAAACCAGGGGCGTGATCATTCATAAAGGTTCATCTTTAAACCAAGGTCACTATCTGAACTTTATTCGAAAAGATAATAGCTGGTACGAGGTTAGTGACACAATAATCACCAAGCGAGACAGATTCGTCAGTAACTTGACTGACGTCTCAATCATCCTTCTTGAGAAAGTCTCTCCTTTTGAAAGAGAACCCAGCCAAACTAGCGTTGTTAAGGGTGATCACTAAAAAATGGTAAATTAAGGAAACATAGGAAATTGCCCTTGAAATATACGGGGATATTGGTGTAAAATGTAAGCGAGAAAATAATGAAATTGTGGGGATAAAACTAGGAAGAATTCGTAGGGAAAAAACTAGCAAGAAATTGTTGCAAAATAAGCGAAAAGTACATAAATAAATTATCAATCAAAATCTCCTTTCAAATGCAAACTAGAAACTTCATTATAATTTAGAGGGTCGAGCCCGTAATTAAGTAACATCGCTAGCGATTTCTCGCTTTCCCTGATTCAATCAATTTTCTTCTACTGAAATATCCTCTAGTTTTCCGATGATTTTGAGGGGGGGGGGTATTTCCATTGCCTTTGAGACAACGTGGATAACACGTGTTTAAGGCTATACTTCCTCATATCCGTTAAAAAGATACTATGGCTATAATCTTCGAAGCACGGGCCTATACAAAACTCTCCTTCTGACCGCTTCTATCTCCTTTTCCTCTCTCTTGAAGCTCATTTAACACGTGGTCAAAAATATATAGACATCTTCTTCCAGCTTTCCTACTCATGAAGAATTTCCGCAATAATTCTCATTGATATATCTATAGAGTGTACAAAAGAAATTTTTTATCCTACATTTCAAATCGAAGGGTCACTTGAATAATCAGGTGTACAGAACCGAAGAAATCGATTACTCGATTACTAGAATTCTTAGAAAAACATTAGTAATCACAATAATTTTTGTGTGTAATCAAAGGTAATAAGAAATCTCCTATAATCACTGGAAATCTCGTGAAACCTTGAGAAAATCAGAAACAATCACATGATTTACTAGTAATCTTTTGTAACCAACTCGGTAATCACACCTTTCGTGAAATAATCACAGATAATCAATCAAGGAATTCGAAAGTCCAAAAGAAAAATCATAATCAGTTGAAATAGAAATAATCACTGCATTCATCGAAATTCATGAAGAACCCAGCGGTATTCACGGCATTCACCAAAAAATCAGGGATTCATTGGAATTCAAACAGGAATCGCGAGTAATCAGCGGCAATTATGGGAAATCAGTGTAAAGATTATGGAAATCACCGAAAATAATTGTAATCACAGAAATCAAGGAATTTTATCGGTAATCATCAGAATTCACATAAAAATTAAAAAATCAGTAGTCAGGTGTAAAACTTTTGGCGGATGACTAGACCCTCGTTTCAAATACTGTCATTTTTAAACTTACTTCATAAATAAAGTACCACATTATATGCTTATCGAAATCTTTTTTATTGGATATAAGTTAAATATAATTAACGATACTCAAGTACTTCTTTAATCTATTAGAAATAGATCAACCCCTAATTAATGACGGTACAGAAAACTTAAAAAGTTTCAGATTTTAATTAAATTAAGACTGAATGGACAGATATTATAAAAAAAGACGTCTTGGTTTGGAACAAGGCCGATAAACAAATGATATGTGTGAGGTTTATCAATTGACTGAAGTTCAGATATTGCAATTTTTTTAATTATTTTTATTCCTTTAATCCTTAATCAATATTAAATTCAATCAACTGATTTTACTGTTAATCGATCTATTCCCTTTAAATTAATTTAAAAATTAATTAGGGTCTTCACTCTCTCGCCTAGAAGCACTGCTATAGGCAGTGCGAGTTGACTGGCCTCCCACGGCCCGCCTGTAGTGAACTTTGACACCGTCTGGCGATGACCCCAATGGTGGACTAGCCCCTGTGTGTTTTTCGAAATGGTCTCTACGCCTGATAAAATGATTACGCGTAATACGTAACCAGTGCACTAGTAGCACCAACAATGTAGTAAGGGGTGATAACGTTTCAAATGTAGATTGACCAAGAAGCTCAGAAGTAGGGAGAGTGAAATTGCAGTACAATCTTTCCTTCATATAGGTGACAAAAGAAATGTAGCATTTTGATATACGAAATTAAATGTATAAATTCGCGCAACAACCTGGTATGGCATCCACTATTAAATATTCACATTTTCTTTTCGAATTTTGTTAAAGTTCGCTTGCTCTTTTTAGACAATCTGTAGATTATTCAATATTGCTTTCCCAACACGTACTCCCTTCAAAATAACTAATTTCATAATAAAATGTTTTCGGAAAATGGAATTATTTTTGAAAAAGCGTAGATATGTAATTTTTTAAATTAATTTAGAGGGAATAGATCGATTAACAGTAAAATCAGTTGATTGAATTAAATATTGATTAAGGGTTAAAGGAATAAAAATAATTTAAAAAAATTGCAATATCTGAACTTCAGTCAATTGATAAACCTCACACATATCGTTTGTTTTTTCGGCCTTGGTCCAAACCAAGACGTTTTTTTAAAATTAATGATGTCTTCGTCGGCTTCATTTGTTTGAACGATGTTCCGAAGAGCGTCTTCCAGGCCGTCTGGGACCTCTATGTATATCTCTTCCTCTACTTCACCATTAAAGTAAGCCGTTACAACATCCATTTGATGTACTACCAAGTCCAATTCCACTGCCAACGCCACAAGGAGTCTAATTGAGCTAGATAGACGGGGGCGAAGGTTTCATGGAAATCCACTCCGGGCTGCTGAGCGAAATCTTTTGTCACTAGCCGAACTTTTCGTCGCTCAACTTCTCCGTTGGCGTCATACTTGGTACGGAAAACGAGACGGTTTCCGATAGTCTTGCGATGGTTAGGCTTTTCGACTATTTTCCATGTTTTGCATTTTATTTGGGATACATATTCGTTCATAGTTGCCTGTTTCCACTCGTGAACGTCTTTACTTTTCAGGGCTTCTTCCATATTTGACGGGTCTGGAAGACTGATCAAGCTAGCTGATTCGTCTGGAACGTCTTCGGTTTGGACTTCACTTCGGCTTGGACTTCACTTCGGATGCCGTTACTTGGTACCATATGGTAAGTTTTCTTCGGTCTTCCAGGACCTCCATTGCGAATTAATTTTGGTCTTCCAGGTCCTCTTTTCATGGCCACTTGTTGTACATTTGACTCGTCGGTTATTCTCAGATTTTTAGTAGGTGGGATCAATGGTATTGCGATGCTTTTGCTGCTGATTGCTTCGTCCGAGTACTAAGTCCTTTCCGTATTTAGTGGATACCTCTGGACTGATAAAATCGGTATAGTTGCTATTGAGGTGAAATTCGTTTAAAAACTTGACGTTGCGGCTTCGTATGATCTTTCTTTCTTCTGGTAACAAGAATCGATAAGCTTTAAATCCTTGGGAGTGTCCGATGAATACGGCTTCTTTACTTCTTGGATCGAATTTTCCTTTTGTCATGTTCTCGTTCAAGATCAATGCCTTCACTCCGAATGTCCGCAAATAGGTTAGGGTTGGTTTTCTTCCTGTCCATCTTGTGTACGGTATTTCGCCATTTATGCTGCGAGGACATCTGTTTCTGATATAGTTAGCCGTAGCGATCGCTTCACCCCAAAAAGATGGTGGTAACTTGGATTGGATCATCATACATCTGGCCATCTCTACTAGTGTTCCATCTTTTCTTTCCGATATTCCATTTTGTTCTGGTGTCTGGGGTATAGTTAGCCTTCTCATTATTCCGTTTTCTTTCAAAAACTCGTCGAAATTCTTGTTACAATTGTCCACTCCGGCTTCTTCTTCATCGTTATCGTTTGGTTTTAAGATATACGCGGCGTTCGGCTAGGGTTACGAGAAACGTCTAGCCTCCCAATGGCAGGGCTTCCACCATCGGTTGACGCGAATGCGTTTTTATCTATTATTATAATGGAAACGAATCGTATATATACCCCAAAATTTGAAGAAAGAGAGCAAGAGGGGTACCCTTCACTTTTAACACCAATATTAGCAAAGTTTCGAAAGATAATAGGAACAACTTTATTTTAAACGATTTAACTATTTTTAAAGTTATTTACTGGCGATTAAAATAATTAGTATCATTTATATTTAATTAATTATTTAAGAGAAACTTATTTCTATGTAATGTAATGACACAAGTGAGAGTTTACATAGAACGAGTAATGAAGATTGCATCCGAATCGAAACACTACACGCGCATCAAAGTTAATATAAAGCGAGTAGGATGAAAACATCTCTTACAAAACGATAACATTTCCTTTTTGCAGAATATTAAATGGACATATTTTAAATATTTTTCGGCATTACGATTCTTTAAGTAGTTGTGTAGCTATAAAGCTCTGTTTCATCTCAATATTCCAAGAACATCTTTTATATTAACATTTAAAATTTGGTGTTTACATTTAGATTCATCTTTATTACATTTATATACAGTGTAAACGTAACTTTTAGCTTCGTTAAATAATAAGTATGGTAGTACTTCATCTCTCCATACGTGTTGAAACGACTGGGTCTATGAGATAAGATAACCTAGATCTTAACCATAATTGACCTTGTTTCATGTCTTCTTATAGGAGGTCTTAACGGTTCAGATTGAGCCGAAAGTTAAATACACATTTAAGTGATAGATATTAGGTCCTCATTAGAATTATTGTGGATACGCAGGAAATTATTAAAACGCTTTAAACTAAATGATCATGGCAATATTTCGCCGATTAGAACTATGTATTTCCGGTTTGCCTCATTGGCTTGCGGACCTGTGTTTGGAAAGTAAATTCGTCTCGGCTCGGAGAGGTTTATTTTGGTTTACCAACTTGTTGTAAGTGGTATCGGATTGGGTCGGGTACACATTATTGATAAGTTATAGAAAGAAAAGGTTATATTAATAGATAATACTTAAACATAAAAGCTTTGCTAATCTTTGATATTGTAACAGGATAATATAAGATTAGATTAATTTAATTTAATGTTTTTGAATGGTTTTAAATTGTTAATGTAAAAAAGTTATGGGCGTCTTAATTTAAAAATAATAGCGCGCTTAAAGGAGAAAAAAATGGAAGATACGAAACTGATATTTAGAAAACTCTTTGAATATATTAATTTTAATAAGTGTTTATTTAAAATTTGGATACGAGTGTCTAAATCTCAGTTCAAAAATCTGTTCAGTGTTAACTAATAGGATGAGTTTGTCTCAAAGTTTCACCAGCTTATTAAAGAATTATATTTAACCACAAAGCATTACCAACAGGGGTTACGTTTTAAGCGTGTTTTTACATAAAACACCATTGGGGCAAGACTAATACAGAGTACTAAAAACCCTTCACTAGAAAATTCTAAAATTAATGCCAGAATCATCGCCTTTTTTTCCTAACAATAGCATGGCCCTACAATCCTCCCTCCTCTCCCTTTCACGGTTATTATAGTAGGCAACATCAAAATTACTCCAGAACCATCGTTAACCTTAAACTTGCTCTAGGATTAACAATCTTACCCAGTCATAAATTACTTTAAAGGGAATATGAAACTATTAGTATATCTTTGACAGATATGATGCTCCTTTCTGGTACGAATATTGAAATTTTGGACTTTATTCGGGGTAAATTTGATATGGATTCTTCAAGCACGTTAGATTCCCTTCATGCGTCTGGACTCTTTCCAAGAGCAGAACAGTGACGTCAGTCAAGTTACTGACGAATCTCTCCCTTTTTCTGATCATTGTATCACTGACCTCGTACCAGCCGTTGTCTTTTCTCACAAAGTTCACATAATGTCCCTCGGCCAACGATTCACCTTTATGAATAATCACCCCTTTAGTTTTAAAAAGCATCTTACTCATAGTGACATTTTGATTTTCAAAACTTGATATTTTGGTCGAAATCTTAATTGGTCGACCATCTTTGTAATCACCACGGAGAAGACACAAAAATACGTACTTCCCGCTGGATATCAATACATCACGCTCTTGTATTTTTGGGTTGTTTCAAAATCAGCATGGCACCTCTGTTAATCTCATCCTTTTTTCTAGAGATTTCCAATCAATTTTATCTCGGTTTTCTAGTGGTAGATTGAAAATGTTGCTTTCAACAATATTCTCCGAATTTGGTTCAACTTGACAATTGGGGCATTTGGTAACGTTTCGCGACTTTGACCAAAAAAGATCTTTCAGAGCTTTAGAGTAATCGGCTTCCATTTCTTGACTTAGTGTCGTCAAAAGGACCATCAAAAATTCACTGGCGTCTTGTTGATCGTTTAGCGTAAAATGATTTCCGACAGCCATTCTCAGTTCCAACCCTTTACGACTGAAGCTTCCTTGAGAACTCTCGATGTCGTTTATCGTGTTATGGAGGCAACGTAAAACTGGTTTTTCAACGAATGATCCATTGTAAGATTTAACCAATTCTCTTAATTCCGGCACTAATAAGAGTAGTTGCAAAACGCTATTAGAATAGCATGTTACTTGGTCATCGTTAGCTAAACCCTTCAAGGGCAAACTATCCAAAATCTGTTGGGTTTTCCATTTCTTCTTCGGTGTTTCTGCACATCTCTCTTCCTCGCCTTCTAAAAGGCTTTTAGATAGTGTAGGCGCACTTCTTTTCCTACCTCGACTTTCTTTCAACTCCGTTATTTCCAAAAGAGGCAGATCTGGCCTATATTTTTTGCGAAGCCTGTTATACTCCATAATGGCTCGTCCATCCACCTTAATTTTAGTCGGATCGAACTGTAATAGATGGAATCCGGCTAAGGACGTCACTCTCGATAAAGCCACGTACGCCATGCCAGTTCCGAATAAATTCGGACCCAAATCCATAATGGCGCATTTTAAACTCATGCCTTGGCTTTTGTGTATCGTAATAGCGTACGCCAGGATGACGGGAAACTGGGAGCGTTTAACGTAAATGTTTGCCATGAGCAAAAATTTGACGCAAATTTTCTCAACTAAAAAGTCAGTGTTAGCGTCATCGTTATTCGGTTCGCGATCTACTCTGAGAAAAATACCAGTAACGTTTCCTTGTTCGTCCTTCTTGAATCCAGTTACGAAACCCATCGTACCATTTACAACGCCTTTTTCAAAACTGATATTCCTTCTGACCATTATTCGGCAGCCAACGCAAAGAACTAACTCGCTCTCCAAACCGCCTGTTTTGGACGGTTCGTTTTGTAGCCCTTGCAGTCTCCTGAGAATGTTTTTATTCATTTTTTTCCCATAGTCAGCGAGTCTATCCTGACAACGAATGACTTCAACTTTCTCGCCGTTTTTTCGCAGCATATCAAAGTTGAATTTTACGCACATGGCTAATTTAGGCATCAAACAAATTGGGTGAAACCCTTCATTGGACAGCTTAATGAAAAGGTCCATAGCGACCTCGATGTTTTGACCTCCCTCAACCAATCTAGTTCCTAAGGTTGCAACATCAGCTTCGGAAATATTTCCAATTCTAACTCTGCTTAGAATGTCGCCGTAACTTTGGTCGTTGGCTTGTCTAACATTTTGCGTTAGTTCATCGTATTTAAAAAACTTCCAAAGATCACTTCCTCCGATGCAATTGAATCTAAGTCTGGCTTCTTCGGAAGTGATTTTGATAAACGCGGGATTTCCTTGAACCGGTGGCAATTGGAAAAAGTCTCCCAAGACAAGAATAAATACAACTCCACCAAATGGTTGGTTCATTTCCCAAAATTCGTTCAGCCTCAAGTGAACGTGTGTCAGTAAAACCGATGAGACCATAGAAATTTCATCAATAATTAACAGTTTTAAATTACCCAAAGTTTCTTTCATAATGCTCATATTGTCAGAACTTAGGGAATGGTATTCGGCAATACGCCCATGATCTACCGGCAACATTAGTAATCTGTGTAATGTTACGCCATTAACATTCAACGCTGCCAAACCCGTTGGCGCGGCAATTGCCACGCTAGCAGGATTTTGAAAGCGTCGCCTTACGGCGTTGGCGAGAGTGTCGATAAGAAACGATTTGCCAGTGCCACCAGGTCCCGACACAAAAAGGCACTTGTTTCTACATTTTTCTCCCTCTTGGGAGAAGTGATCCATGATGTGATCATAAATTCGCCTTTGATCCGAGTTTAGTAACGCCACATTGTCAACATCAGTCTCGAAATTCATTTCCATGGCAGCTTCCACATCAGCCATCGCGTGTTCGGTTTCGATAACAATTTCTTTACCTTGCAGCGCATTTTCATCGTCCTCACTTTCTGCCTCCGAAATTATCGTTTCTGGCTCTTTCGCCTTTTTAGAAGCCTTCCGTTTCTTTTCAACTTCTTTGGAAACCGACAGTTTCTCGTGGTATTCTCTCATGTCTTTTAACACCGAAAGCGAGTTTTCAAAAGCATCGGCGTATGTTTCAAAATCGCCCAATAGCTCAGTTTCGTCACGCCACGGTTTGAAGAGGATCAGTAGAGCGTGACAATACTGTTCTTTCTCCTCTATCGGGTCGTGAATAAAGTGCTCTATTATGTACGGCATAATTCTCTTTCTCATGAAACCCAGATTGTTTTTCAACTGGATTACATTCGCATTTTTCTCGACACCCTCCCAATAGGCCAGGACAGATAGGCCAAAAAAGGGCTTGACCTAGAACATTTGAACATAAAGATGAAAATTGGTACATGTGTTGTTTTTGACCCAACAAAAATTATACTAAAAGTCCCCTGCTGTAGAGCGCGAGCTTTCGCCGCCATCTTGGAAAATGGCCGCCTGGAATTACAGCTACAATGTATTCCACGTTCTTCTTCAAAAATTATGAAAATTGGTACGCATTATGATTGGTACAACGTGAACATCATGGCAAAATTTTAAAGCTCTGTGTTGAATAGTTTGGTCGCCATATTGGAAAATGGCCGCCGTTAATGCTAGGTACAGTATATTTCACCATGTTGTTGGAAAACTATGAAAATTGATAGGTATTATAATCAGAGCTGTGTGAATCTCATAGTAAAATATTGAAGCCATTAGTCAGATAGTTTGGCCGCCATGTTGGAAAATGGCCGCCATCAATGTCATTTAGATACAGTATATGGTTCAAAAATTATGAAAATTGGTAATAATTATGTTGAAGACCGTCTAAACATCATACTTGAATATTGAAGACGTGTTACTGATAGTTTGGGCGCCATCTTCGAAAATGACTGCTTGAAATGGCAAATATATTGCCGATATATAAATTTTTTCGATATTTTTTTATTGAGTAGATGATTTTCATGAACGTATAAAACGCCATAAAAATAACTATTTTCGAGTCTAAATTATCGACCCATCTTCAAAAATGGTCGCTGAAATATTACTATCCTAAAATCTGGAAAAAGAAAAGGAAAGCCATATTACTCGAATTTTGGTTAGGAAAAACCATTTTATATGGGGTATAAACATTCTAGTGTCGTTAAGGATTAGATTTACGACACATTTTTAACATTTCGTTCATATTTCTCTTCATCCTGAAGATTTTTTATTACCGCTAATACCTTGACAATGACCACACATTGCCCAGCAAGCTAATCCGGATCATCTACATTCACAGTTCTTTATACAAGATGTTCTGCAGACTGCAGGTATCAATAATGAGTGTTACAAAATCTTCTGATGCCGGAAGGAGAACGGTGTGAATGGGATTAAATTGTTTCCTAGCTATTTTGGACTTGAAGATACGCTCGGAAAAAATGTAGTTCTGCGGTGTCGGTTGTGGGATGAAGCTTAGCGAGATCAAATGAGGACTAGACAGTAAGTATGGTATCGGTTCCATTATGCGTGTAATATCTACAGAGTTGAAGCGTGACGTGTCCATTATCACCCTAAAAATCGACAAGAAATCTCTCTTCTGTAGCAGCTATGGCTTTCTTAGATGCAATATATTAAAAAAGCGCAACGAATTTATAACATGCTGTTTATCTGTCATTATTTAAACCACGCCTTATCATTACCATACCCAGTTACAGCACGTAAATGAAAGAAGTGCTCTCTTAACCTTTTTATATCAAAGGACTTGTCGTGGCAGAGGGGGCCCGTGTTCAGTGTGACCGTTCGGGAGTTCCTTGGGTTCGCTCTTGGTTCAGACCGTTCCTTGCCCCATTCCGTGAAGGTTTTGCTGGGCCGTTTCGCCCCCGCTATTGGCAACACTTTAGGGGTCGCGGATACACTATTTGTTTGGGCCGTATGTCACTGTTGTGCTTGGAGAGAACTTCCCCGTCCCCTCGAGTCTTCTGCTGCCTTAATCCTTCCCTGTCACCGACCACCTCCTGAATGGGCTCGCCGCTTACGGTGTCCAGCTTCTGTCACCTGCTCAAGTGGCGTTTGTCGGTCCCACTGGCTGATCCCGTGTGCCATGACGGCGGTTCCGCAGGTTCAATTTGGAATATGATGGGGAGGGGCGCTGATAAGGCCCCCAGCTATGTGTAGCGCCTAATCAAGGGTTGTGACATGCAATTATTATGAAAAATCTTCAGGATGACGATGAATGTGTATGAAATGCTAGAGATCTGTCTAAATTCTAATCTTAAACAGCAGTAGAATGTATGAACCCCATATTAAATCATATTCTCTAATCAACATGTTGAGAATAACAGCTTAGAATAACTTTTCTTTCTTTCAGAATTTAGGGCTATGATTTTCATGTGGCCATTTTTAAAGATGGTGTCGATAATTTCGACTTCGAGATATCCATTTTTTGTTGTTTATTACGTTAATGAAAATCATCTATTCAAAAAAGGAATTTCAAAAAGATTTATATATTTGAAATATATTTAGCATTTCCAGCAGTCATTTTCGAAGATGGCGCCCAAACTATCAGTAGCACGTCTTCAATATTCAAGTATGATGCTTAGACGGTCTTCAACATAATTATTACCAATTTTCATAATTTTTTAACCGTATACTGTATCTATATGACATTGATGGCGGCCATTTTCCAACATGGCGGCCAAACTATCTGATTAATGGCTTCAATATTTTACTATGAGGTTCAGAAAGCTCTGATTGTAATACCTATCAATTTTCATAATTTTCCAACAACATGGTGAAATATACTGTACCTAGCATTAACGGCGGCCATTTTCAAATATGGCGGCCAAACTATTGAACACAGAGCTATAAAATTTTGCCATGATGTTCTAGTGGTTACAATAATAATGTGTACCAATTTTCATATTTTTTGAAGAAGAACGTGGAATACATTGTAGCTAGCATTCCCGGCGGCCATTTTCCAAGATGGCGGCGAAAGCTTGCGCTCTACAGCAGGGAACTTTTAGTATATTTTTTGTTGGGCCAAAAACAACACATGTACCAATTTTCATCTTTATATTCAAATATTCTAGGTCAAACCCTAAAAGTCCTGGGCTACAGAGCGCATCGCATAATCGAAAAAACTGACCAAATTCCCGCAAACTTAGATTTTCCAAGCTGTCAGGACGATTCGGATATTTGTCGTCGACGAACCCTTTCTGGCAAGTGTCCGTGCTTTCGGGGTCAGTTTCCCTCAATCGCGCGAGTTCCTTGTAACCTTTCAAAATTCTCGATCGGTTTTCTTTCAAGTTAGTGTTTATAAATTTAGTACTGTCAGACTTGTTGTAAAGGTCTTGGCCCAGCATCATATCGAGAGCTTCATAAATTCCTATTTGCTTGCACGTCAAAGATTTCAATCTATAGGCAAATAATTTTTTGGACAAACTTTCGTTGCCTAACTCGGCAAAAGTTTGGTCCATGTCAGCCCGGTCTCCCTTTGTCACGTAAGCCGTGACATAGTTTGCCACTATTTCCGATTTGTCAGCGACAAATTGCAAATCCATGTTGGCTTTGGAAGCCAAAAGTAGCGTGGGATTGTAATCATTGATTAAAACTTCGTGCTGTTTTCTCGGCAAGTCGTACAGTCGTTTCTGCACCTTTTTCATTTTACGGTGACGAGTAACTGATCTAACAGAATTCATAGTAGCAATGTTTGTTACGTTTCGAGGGAAACCGTAACGACACACTTTCAATCCTTTTTTAGAATTTTTCACCTTCTTATAACAACTGGAGGTGCATTTGCGTTTTTGAAATTTTTTTACCAGTCGTTGCAGTTCTGGACTTACCGATGCTCTTGGCATCGAACACGTGACGCGTTTTTGCACGTAATCCAAAATAGTTTCGGTCGAAGAAGTTCCAATATTTGGAGCGTCCTTGGCCCAAAAAAGCATATGGTAGTGAGGTAAACCCCGAGATTGGTATTCAACCCTCCAAAAATGATGTTCTATCATGCCAAGAACTGGATTTTGCTTACACAAGACAAAGTTGTTTAACAGCTACCGCACTTTGTTGTGAAAGTGCAAATTGACGCTAAGTGGGTCGAAATTCAACAATTTAGCCACCGTCATCGACTCTACTCCCGGAACGTCTGAATTCACTTTTCTCAAGTGATCGTGCAGTTCCATATCATCGTACTCGTCCGGATTAAAAGTTAGAAGCCAGGTGGGAGGACCAAATTCCCGAATCATCGCTAAAACGTTTCTAAGAACTTTATACCAGTAGTCCTTCGTTCCTCGAATATGGCCCAAGAAAGTAGCTAAATTACTCTCAAGTTCTTTATCGCCAGATTCAACTCGATTGAGCAAATTTTCAACCCCAATTGGCATGGGTTTTTTAACACGAAGAACGTAGTTCAAACTGCTAGAAATCGCTTTCATTTCGCATTCTTGATAAGAATGGAACAAATAGGCGTAATCTCGTCTAAAAATTGGACTTTTGTTCAAAATACGGGATAAACGATACTCGGTTTCTGTTATTTTCCCAAATGGTCTATCATCGTGCTTGCCAAAACGACCCTTAGGGAACAAATGAACAAAGCTCATGTATTCCAGTTTTTTGTCCTAAGTGCTAACTGGCTCGGCTTCGACGCGCTTCATTTGGTAAGCGCCAAGTAAATCTTTCGGTGGTTGAACGTTCACTGGATGAATAGAGTAATGATCGTACAGATCACTGGCTTTACCCTCAGATAGTTTTCGCAACAAAGCCTCGGGCTGTGTTAGAATTTTGTAGGCGTCGCCTGGTGCAAGGCTAGACTGATTTTCATCCTGCTCCTGCATGTTCGAAGCGTTTTGGTCACCTTGGACGTCGTGACTACTATCCGCTGGTCCTTCTGTTGGAAGCGCAGCGGAACCGCGTGTCAACGCATCAGATCCATCATTAATTAACGCAAGTGGATCTGTTACGCTCAGTAATTCTTCTGGAGTCAATGAATTTTCATTTCCATCAATTTCTTGCGTCCCACAAATATATTCCTCGTTCATTGTCGAAATATCAATGTCTTTGTAAAAAGGGTTTATCTTTTTCAGCACACTGAAAGCTTTCAACACTTTTTCGAGGCAAACAACCTGCTGCCAAACTTTTTTGTCCGCAGTGGGAACACCGTTCACCAAGATATGCAGTTCGTGATTCTTAGGCAATGTCTTGGGAATCATCTTCAAATTTTTCTCCACGGGTATTGGAAGATAAATTACTCTTCCCTTCAAAGCGTTAACCGTGCCAAACTCCATGTTGGAATTGGTTTTAGTGCCTAACCGCACCACAGTGTGGAAGGGCTTCACAAGCTGAATTAAAACTTTCTCAAACATGTTTAAACTGGTGACATCTGGTGGAGGATTGTCCACCGCCAAGTTGTTCAGAAAACATCTAATGGGAACTTTACCCTTTCCCAAATCCGTAGCGCAGTAACGACATAGTAGCATGTCTGCTTCTCTCGTGTCGGAATAATTCATTATCCAGCCAGCTCTTAAAATCAGATAGGCCTCGTTATCAAAAACAGCTCTGTTTACCAGTTTTTCTACTGCTCTTAAATCAGATTTTTTCAGTAATCTTAAACAGCAGTCACAGGGCGTGTCGTGAAATTCGTTGGTGTTTAGCATTGCCCGAGCGAATTGATTCTCGTAAAGACTCAAGATTTCACTTTCATCGAGAGTGGGCCGAGGAGCGTTAATGCTTCCTGTGGGAGCATTATTTTGTTCGTTATTTAAATTTTTCCCACGTGTGGCTAGGATTTTTCTCGACTCCGCCATGACAGTCGTCAGAGAATCGTAATCACCACTTTCAATTTCAGTTGAAATTTTAGTTAACGCGTTGAGCAACGCTTTGATTTGATAGATCTTATTCAGAATACTTCTAATTCCCGAATAATGTGGAGCCAATTCAGCGAAAGAACGCAAATTACTTTGGCACTCTTCGCTATCAGCGCAGTAAGAGGTGTGTCCTAGGAACGGAACTATTCTCACCACTATATCGTCTCCATCTGGTGGTATAAACACGTTTGATTTTTTGCAAAATTCTTTTCTTAATTCGCAAAGGTCCAAATCAGACTCAAAAATTTTAGTCAAAGATTTTTCATTAGCATTGGCAACTGTGTTTATGAAAGCTAGTACTTTTGCAATGGCTCGAGTTCGAACATTACAAATATCACTGCATTCCCAATATACAGTTTTGTTTTGGGTTTCAATAAACCCCCCTTCATTGATCACAAAATTTGCTTTCGGATTCTTCTCTTCAGTTTCAACAATTTTGAAAAGATTCGTAACAATTCCCGACTCATTAACTTGTAAAACTCGTTCAACGTTACTAGTTGCGTTATTGTTTTTTATGTCAACGAAATTTCCCATTTCGTCAACAAACAATTCTTTAGTCGAACTGGTAGCACGGTCTCTCAGAACTTTTCGTACACAACCATCAGAATCCAATTGAAAAATTTTGCCGTAATATGACTCATCGCCATTTTTCAATATTTTACCATTATTTCCAATGAGATAATAGGTAGTTTCATGAAAATAGGCCTCTTTCGTGCTACTGTGAAGCCTTTTCCCACCCACAACTTCTGCCAAATTGCCAAGATCAATGGACCCAATTTCTTTCATTTTCTCAACAAAATCCTTAAATTCACTAACAATCCCCGTTAGTTGGGCGTGGTAAGCCGAATATAATTGCCTTTTCAAATGCAATATCCTACCAGCTAGCACTTGGCATTTTAGCTTGTGAGAGATAGCCTTCGTGCGTCTATTTTTGGTCTCGGTGTCAAAAGACTTTGACGCCGCCAATCTTTCAGTGAGACGTTTGACTAGGAACCTTTTATAGCTTTCGGCTATAATTTTTTTGTTTTTGGTTTTGAAAATCCCCGCATTGAGGAGCTTTTTCGCAAAACCAAATTTATCTACTTTAGTTGGTTTAGGTTTGGGTTTTCATTTTTTTGAGCAAAAACCAACATTAGTGGTGCCACCTGGTGCCATAGCCCTTTTACCACCTTTTGCTGTACCACGCGCAAGTTTATGCTGAACATGGTTATTTGCTTTTCTTCTCTGAATATTGTCCTGGTTTTTCAGATAGTATTTCTTATTTTCAAGTTGTCTACTTAGCTGTTTTTGCAAAGCTTTGCTGTTAACTAACAGTTGCAATTTACTTTGAGCTCTTTCTTTTTGCTTTGCTAAGCATCTATTTTTTACCTCTCCGAGTGACGTATGTCACGGAGAGGTTCTGTGACGATCGTATCTGTCTGTCTGTCTGTCTGTGTGTCTGTTGTTACACCCACGTGACCGCGTTCGCAGTTTCCAAATCGGAGCAAACGTGTTCGCCATTTCCGAACTGCTTTCACAGTCATGGAAATGGCTCCTCTACTTGAGTTCTCACACCACCATCTTCTGGTCTTTGTCCATCCCACACGGACACCAGTCTGTACTTACTGGCTTCTAATCACCACCATCTTCTGGTCTTTGTCCATCCCACACGGACACCAGTCTGTACTTACTGGCTTCTAATCACCACCATCTTTTGATCTTCGTCCATCCCACATAGACACCAATCTTTCTCATTGGCTTCAACTCCATTATCATCGTTTGGTTTTAGGATATACGCGGCGATCAGCTAGAGTTACGAGAAACGTCTAGCCTCCCTAAGGTGGGATCGCCACCAAAGGTTTTCGCAATTGCGCTTTTTCCTTACTATTATAATGGAAACGAATCGTATATATACCCCATAATTTGAAGAAAGCGGGCAAGAGGGGTACCCTTCACTTTAAACGTCAATATTAGCAAAGTTTGAGATGATAATAGGTATACCTTTATTTTAAACGATTTAACTATTATTAATGTTAATTATTGAAGATTATAATGATTTAAAATAATTATATTTATTTAAATATTAAAGATAATCTTGTTTCTCAACTCAAAATTTATAATGATTTAAAATAATTATATTTATTTAAATATTAAAGATAATCTTGTTTCTCAACTCAAAATTAATACGGAAAGAGTTAAAAAGCAGTCTATGTTTTTGTCTGTGTGTGTCCGTCCATTGTTACACTAGTGCGTCGCGTTAGCAGTTAGCCTTGTGTTGATGTGTTAAGAAATCACACAGAACCTTAATATTCCCTTTTTCCATAATATAAAGTGAATATGTGGAAGTATTTTTCTTAATTAAGATGCATTTAGTACTTTTGTAGCTTTAAAGCTCTGTTTAATTTTGATATTCCGAAGATTTGTTTTAATATTGTTATTTGAAATGGCTGTTTCTATATTACTTGAGCTATACTACAACTGTAGATAGAAAAATCCTTGGTTTAGTGATTTCATGAAGAAAACTAAGACCTAGACTCCGGTGGGTATAACAAGTATTATCCGCAATAGGCTTAGTGAAATAAAGAGTGAATAATTGAGGCCTGAGGTGAAGTAAACTTGTGGCTTTGATTTTCGTGTCTGAAATGAAGAGACATTAACGGTTCAGAGTGAGCCGAAAGTTAAATACACTCTTAAATAATCAGGTTAAGATTTTATAATGGAAGAAAAGATCATGGTGGCAATTTAATTAGTAAAAGGGCTAATGGTAAACGGGTAGTAGCTACAGACTTATTATTCTCTTTATGGTTCGCATTGACTATTAGTGCGTCTAGCTACAATTTAGCTTTGGTGTTATATAACGTTAACATTCATGTTGGCAAACTAAGAATATTGTTGAGGTGAGACGAGACGATAGTGTTTACACTGCAAACCAGTTGTGAATGTAGCTATCAGAATATACGGTAAACAGCTGAAGCGTAGACTTCATTTCCTGAACTTTTCCCCATTGACTGATTTCTATGTGTCCAAGATTTATCCTTATTGGATGTAAAATGTCGTCTGCTTTACTGTATTATTCGCTATGCTTGGAATACTGCTTCAATATTTCAAAAAAGAGAAATAATTCCATATCTAGGTAAATAAGTTTGTAGTACCCGTACGAAAAAATCAATAGGTTTTTGCCTATTGGTCACAATTGGTTGTGACCTAATGTGGAGAAGTGTGTTTTTGGACTTTTTCCAACTGGGAATTTTTATGGTTCCTAATGGTATTTTTTATTGGTTCCCAATGGTCTTGTTTATTGGTTCCTAATGGTCTTGTTTATTGGTTCCCAATGGTCTTTTTTATTGGTTCCTAATGGTCTTTTTTATTGGTTCCTAATGGTCTTGTTTATTGGTTCCTAATGGTCTTGTTTATTGGTTCCTAATGGTCTTGTTTATTGGTTCCTAATGGTCTTTTTTATTGGTTCCTAATGGTCTTTTTTATTGGTTCCTAATGGTCTTTTTTATTGGTTCCTAATGGTCTTTTTTATTGGTTCCTAATGGTCTTTTTTATTGGTTCCTAATGGTCTTTTTTACTGGTTCATAATGGTCTTTTTATTGCTTCCTAATGGTCTTTTTATTGCTTCCTAATGGTCTTTTTTTATTGGTTCCTAATGATCTTTTTTATTGGTTCTTAATGGTTTTTTTTATTGGTTCCTAATGGTCTTTTTATTGGTTCCAAATGGTCTTTTTTATTGGTTCCTAATGGTCTTTTTTATTGGTTCCTAATGGTCTTTTTTATTGGTTCCTAATGGTCTTTTTTATTGGTTCCTAATGGTCTTTTTTATTGGTTCCTAATGGTCTTTTTTATTGGTTCCTAATGGTCTTTTTTATTGGTTCCTAATGGTCTTTTTTATTGGTTCCTAATGGTCTTTTTTATTGGTTCCTAATGGTCTTTTTTACTGGTTCATAATGGTCTTTTTATTGCTTCCTAATGGTCTTTTTATTGCTTCCTCATGGTCTTTTTTTATTGGTTCCTAATGATCTTTTTTATTGGTTCTTAATGGTTTTTTTTATTGGTTCCTAATGGTCTTTTTATTGGTTCCAAATGGTCTTTTTTATTGGTTCCTAATGGTCTTTTTTATTGGTTCCTAATGGTCTTTTTTATTGGTTCCTAATGGTCTTTTTTATTGGTTCCTAATGGTATTTTTTATTGGTTCCTAATGGTCTTTTTTATTGGTTCCTAATGGTCTTTTTTATTGGTTCCTAATGGTCTTTTTTATTGGTTCCTAATGGTCTTTTTTATTGGTTCCTAATGGTCTTTTTTATTGGTTCCTAATGGTCTTTTTTATTGGTTCCTAATGCTCTTTTTTATTGGTTCCTAATGGTCTTTTTTATTGGTTCCTAATGGTCTTTATTATTGGTTCCTAATGGTCTTTTTTATTGGTTCCTAATGGTCTTTTTTATTGGTTCCTAATGGTCTTTTTTATTGGTTCCTAATGGTCTTTTTTATTGGTTCCTAATGGTCTTTTTTACTGGTTCATAATGGTCTTTTTATTGCTTCCTAATGGTCTTTTTATTGGTTCCTAATGGTCTTTTTTTATTGGTTCCTAATGATCTTTTTTATTGGTCCTTAATGGTTTTTTTTATTGGTTCCTAATGGTCTTTTTATTGTTTCCAAATGGGTTTTTTATTTGCATTTGTGCTTATTTCTATACCCCCATAGGCTTATTTTTAAACCAATTTAAGAAATATTTAAATGATATATAAAATTTGAATTTATATTTATTAACTTTGTATACATGTACATAAAACATAAAGAAAATAGTAATATCGTGGATAAAGAATACGCGTGCGGAAACTTGTTTTCACGCTATAGGATAGGCAACTCCCTATCTCTAAGGCAGCTTATTCTGTATATACTGTTGCAGCTTCGGTTGTCAGCACGCGCAAAGCTAGGTCTCTATGTAACGTAGTTTTGCGCGTGCTGACAAAGAGACGAATGAAATATAAATGTTTAGGATTTAAAATATCCTGAAGTTTTTTAGCCTCTTGTCAGCACGCGCAAAGCTACGTTACATAGAGACCTAGCTTTGCGCCTGCTGACAACCGATGTTGTAACAGAGTATATACAGAATTGTCTTTCAACTATAATTATATTAAATTAATTTAGGGGTAAATTTGGGCAAATATCAAACCTAAAATTCGATGTTTACGATATCTCGTCCTATTATTGAACTTAAGCAATTTTTATCTATAATCATGAATCTATGTAAGTTATATAGATTCATGCTATAATTAAATAAATTCGCATAGAACAGGACGGCAATAGCAACAAAATTAAATTGCAATTTTGTTAATCACGAAAGCCACGTATGGTCATTATTTCAAACAATTAAATGCACTATTAAGACATTCGAGAGAAAATACTGTTGTAATTGCATAAAAAATTGTACTGGCTGGAACTGAATTTTCATCTGATGTGAATTTCGGACGTCGTCCTTAAAAATCATCTCGATCTATTCACCATTTTTATTGGCCATCCTTGACGAGTGTAGCGTTCTTGAAATTTTGTTTTAAAAATTTTAAAACACGAAACGATACGAATTATTTTTTTTTTTTTTGTTAATGCCCACTGATACCGAAAACTATAATCTGAAAAATTATAGCAAAAATTCGCGAAAACCGTTACCGAAATCAACCCGTAAAACTTCAGCATCCGGTCCCGAACTAGTACCGTACCGGTTACTTAACCGCGCTCAGACCGATAGGCGAAAGTTTGAATAAAATTGCTGTTGCTAAAGGCTGACAAAAGACCACAGACTAAAAATATTATAGACCGACATCTGTCCCATTAGTAACTGAAAAAGGTGCATGGCACTACAGAACATTTTCCACGCAAGGCATACAAGTCCAGTAGTGTAGGCTCTATTAATACTCTTTGTAGTGAAGCGTGTAGTTCCAAGAAAAGAAAGAGTTTTAGACGTTTGAAAAGAAAGAATTTAGGGTGTGGTGAAGGACATGGGCAACTTGAAACGGCATCTCTGCTAGATTTCCAATAAAGTGTAACACTGCGAAGCGCTTTCTAATGCCATGTCATTTTAGGAAAAATAATCCTCGCTATACACTCAGTTTCCGTTCAAAATGAGATGAATCATGAATCATCCCAGTAAAAACTGGTTTTTTTTATTAGGATACTTACGGCAGTGCAGAATTGTATCTCAGCTATAAAGTACATTGAATAGTATTCAATGTACTTTATAGCTGAGATACAATTCTGCACTGCCGTAGTATTCAATGAATACTACAAATCGTACGAGTGCACGGGATAAATCGGCCTTTCACTGATTCGAAGATAGTTTACTTGCTTTATTATAGGATATATTTTGCGATATATAGCCTTATTTTGATAATGTCACTAATTAAGAAAATCTTGTCATTGTCGTGTCAGGTTTGATTCCTTAAAATCATGTGAAGAAAACAATTATTACAAAACTTTGTATTTCATTTACTTAAGGCAATTTAAACTTCATAAATGATCTTAGTTAGCAATCTAAAGGACAGTTTTTGTAGGGGAGAGATATTTTTTTGTAGAAATTTGAACAATTTGCCAATGATTTAATTTAAGTACGTTACCGTCTACCTAATGGTTTATCGTAAAGCCTTTCCTATATGGTTTAACATCAAACCATTCACATATTCTGTTAATGGCTTAATCTTAAATATATCTTAAATCCAATATGGTTTAAATCTTCTCTAAAACCATTTAAGTTCCATTCGAAGTCCTATGTGGGGTGGCTCTTAGACTTCAAACCATATTTAAACCATTTTCAGACCATTATATTTTGCAGTGTTTCAACTGGAGTTAAAGGTCCCAATTTGCGGTCTACCCTCCCTTATTTGTCTGAATTGGTGATATGTCAGTTCCAATAAGTAGTCTATCCCTATATATCGCTTTCAATTGGTTCGTTAACATTCCCAATTGGCGGTGTATCCTCCCTTATTGGTCCGTATTTGTGACATTTCAGTCCCAAAAGGTAGTCTATGCCTATATATCACTTTCAATTGGTTCGTTAATATTCCCAATTGGCGGTGTATCCTCCCTTATTGGTCCGAATTGGTGATATTTCAGTCCCAATAGGTAGTCTATCCCTTTATATTGGTTCCAATTGGTGTGTTAATAATCCCAATTGGCCATGTATCCTGCCTTATTGGTCCCTATTGGTGATATGCCACTCCCAAAAGATAGTCTTTAAATAACTATTGGTTTCAATTGGCGAGTTGTTGGTCCCAACTGGTGGTCTAATCCTCTTCTATTACTCCACATTTTCCCAATTGGTGGCCAATTCGTACCCAATGGGCAACTATAAGTTCCAATTGGTAAATATCGGCCCCAATTGGTAATATAATGGTCCCAATCGGACCGACATGGCCCAATTCAAAAACCCCAATTGTTGTAATTGGTACACAATTGGTTTCTATTGATTTTTTCGTTCGGGTAGTAGACCTCTTGACTCGGAGAGGTAATATTTTGGTTTTCCCAACTTGTTGTAAGTGGTATCGGATTGGGTTGGGTACACATTATTGATAAGTTATAGAAAGAAAAGGTTATATTAATAGATAATATTTAAACATAAAAGCTTTGCTAATCTTTGATATAGTAACAGGATAATAATAGATTAATTTAATTTAATGTTTTTGAATGGTTTTAAATTGTTAATGTAAAAAAGTTATGGGCGTCTTAATTTAAAAAAAATAACGCGCTTAAAAGAGAAAAAAATGGAAGATGCGAAACTCATATTTAGAAAACTCTTCGAATATATTAATTTTAATCAGTATTTATTTAAAATTTGGATACGAGTGTCTAAATCTCAGTTCAAAAAATCTGTTCAATGTAAACTAATAATATGAGTTTGTCTCAATAGTTTCACCAGCTTATTAAAGAATTATATTTAATCACATAGCATTACCAACAGGGGTATCGTTTTTTTGGGGGCAAGACTAATACAGAGTACTAAAAACCCTTCACTAGAAAATTCTAAAATTAATGCAAGAATCATCGCCTTTTTTTCGTTACAATAGCATGGCCCTACAATCCTCCCTCCTCTCCCTTTCACGGTTATTATAGTAGGCAACATCAAAATTACTCCAGAACCATCGTTAACCTTAAACTTCCTCTAGGATTAACAATCTTACCCAGTCATAAATTACTTTAAAGGGAATATGAAACTATTAGTATATCTTTGACAGATATGATGCTCCTTTCAAGCACGTTAGATTCCCTTTAATGTGTCTGGACTCTTTCCAAGAGCAGAACAGTGACGTCAATCAAGTTACTGACGAGTCTCTCCCTTTTTCTGATCATTGTATCACTGACCCCGTACCAGCCGTTCTCTTTTCTCACAAAGTTCACATAATGTCCCTCGGCCAACGATTCACCTTTATGAATAATCACCCCTTTAGTTTTAAAAAGCATCTTACTCATAGTGACATTTTGATTTTCAAAACTTGATATTTTGGTCGAAATCTTAATTGGTCGACCATCTTTGTAATCGCCACGGAGAAGACACAAAAATACGTACTTCCCGCTGGATATCAATACATCACGCTCTTGTATTTTTGGGTTGTTTCAAAATCCGCATGGCACCTCTGTTAATCTCATCCTTTTTTCTAGAGATTTCCAATCAATTTTATCTCGGTTTTCTAGTGGAAGATTGAAAATGTTGCTTTCAACAATATTCTCCGAATTTTGTTCAACTTGACATTCGGGGCATTTGGTAACGTTTCGCGACTTTGACCAAAAAAGATCTTTCAGAGCCTTAGAGTAATCGGTTTCCATTTCTTGGCTTAGTGTCGTCAAGAGCACCATCAAAATTCACTGGCGTCTTGTTGATCGTTTAGCGTAAAATGATTTCCGACAGCCATTCTCAGTTCCAACCCTTTACGACTGAAGCTTCCTTGAGAACTCTCGATGTCGTTTATCGTGTTATGGAGGCCACGTAAAACTGGTTTTTCAACGAATGATCCATTGTAAGATTTAACCAATTCTCTTAATTCCGGCACTAATAAGAGTAGTTGCAAAACGCTATTAGAATAGCACGTTACTTGGTCATCGTTAGCTAAACCCTTCAAGGGCAAACTATCCAAACTCTGTTGAGCTTTCCTTTTCTTCTTCGGTGTTTCTGCACATCTCTCTTCCTCGCCTTCTAAAAGGCTTTTAGATAGTGTAGGCGCTCTTCTTTTGCCACCTCGACTTTCTTTCGACTCCGTTATTTCCAAAAGAGGCAGATCTGGCCTATATTTTTTGCGAAGCCTGTTATACTCCATAATGGCTCGTCCATCCGCCTTAATTTTAGTCGGATCAAACTGTAATAGATGGAGTCCGGCCAAGGACGTCACTCTCGATAAAGCCACATACGCCATGCCCGTTCCGAATAAATTCGGACCCAAATCCATAATGGCGCATTTTAAACTCATGCCTTGGCTTTTGTGTATCGTAATAGCGTACGCCAGGATGACGGGAAACTGGGAGCGTTTAACGTAAATGTTTGCCATGAGCAAAAATTTGACGCAAATTTTCTCAACTAAAAAGTCAGTGTTAGCGTCGTCGTTATTCGGTTCGCGATCTACTCTTAGAAAAATCCCAGTAACGTTTCCATGTTCGTCCTTCTTGAACCCAGTTACGAGACCCATCGTACCATTTACAACGCCTTTTTCAAAACTGATATTCCTTCTGACCATTATTCGGCAACCAACGCAAAGAACTAACTCGCTCTCCAAACCGCCTGTTTTGGACGGTTCGTTTTGTAGCCCTTGCAGTCTCCTGAGAATGTTTTTATTCATTTTTCTGCCATAGTCAGCGAGTCTATCCTGACAAGGAATGACTTCAACTTTCTGGCCGTTTTTTCGCAGCATATCAAAGTTGAATTTTACGCACATGGCTAATTTAGGCATCAAACAAATTGGGTGAAACCCTTCATTGGACAGCTTAATGAAAAGCTCCATAGCCACCTCGATGTTATTTCCTCCAGCAACCAATCTAGTTCCTAAGGTTGCAACATCAGCTTCAGAAATATTTCCAATTCTAACTCTGCTTAGAATGTCGCCGTAACTCTGGTCGTTGGCTTGTCTAACATTTTGCGTTAGTTCATCGTATTTAAAAAACTTCCAAAGATCACTTCCTCCGATGCAATTGAATCTAAGTCTGGCTTCTTCGGGAGTGATTTTGATAAACGCGGGATTTCCTTGAACCGGTGGTAATTGGAAAAAGTCTCCCAAAACAAGAATAAATACAACTCCACCAAATGGTTGGTTCATTTCCCAAAACTCGTTCAGCCTCAAGTGAACGTGAGTCAGTAAAACCGATGAGAAAATAGAAATTTCATCAATAATTAACAGTTTTAAATTACCCAAATTTCTTTCATAATGCTTATATTCTCAGAACTCAGGGAATGGTATTCGGCGATACGCCCATAATCTACCGGCAACATTAGTAATCTGTGTAACGTTACGCCATTAACATTCAACGCTGCCAAACCCGTTGGCGCGGCAATGGCCATGCTAGCAGGATTTTGAAAGCGTCGCCTTACAGCGCTGGCGAGAGTGTCGATAAGAAACGATTTGCCAGTTCCACCAGGTCCCGACACAAAAAGGCACTTGTTTCTAGATTTTTCTCCCTCTTGGGAGAAGTGATTCATGATCTGATCATAAATTCTCTTTTGATCCGAGTTTAGTGACGCCACATTGTCAACATCAGTCTCGAAATTCATTTCCATGGCAGCTTCCACATCAGCCATCGCGTGTTCGGTTTCGATAACAATTTCCTTCCCTTGCAGCGCATTTTCATTGTCGTCACTTTCAGTCTCCGAGACTATGGTTTCTGGCTCTTTCGCCTTTTTCGAATCCTCCCGTTTCTTTTCAACTTCTTTGGAAACCGAGAGTTTCTCGTGATATTCTCTCATGTCCTTCAACACCGAAAGCGAGTTTTCGAAAGCATCGGCGTATGTTTCAAAATCGCCCAATAGCTCAGTTTCAGCACGCCACGGTTTGAAGAGGATCAATAGAGCATGACAATACTGTTCTTTCTCCTCTATCGGGTCGTGAGTAAAGTGCTCTATTATGTAGGGCTTAATTCTCTTTCTCATGAAACCCAGATTGTTTTTAAACTGGATTACATTCGCATTTTTCTCGACACCCTCAGAGCGCATCGCATAATCGAAAAAACTGACCAAATTCCCGCAAGCTAAGATTTTCCAAGCTGTCATAACGATTCGGATATTTGTCGTCGACGAACCCTTTTTGGCAAGTGTCCGTGCTTTCGGGGTCAGTTTCCCTCAAACGCGCGAGTTCCTTGTAACCTTTCAAAACTCTCGATCGGTTTTCTTTTAAGTTGGTGTTAATAAATTTACTGCTGTCGGACTTGTTGTAAAGGTCTTGGACCAGCATCATATCGAGAGCTTCATAAATTCCTATTTGCTTGCACGTCAAAGATTTCAATCTATAGGCAAATAATTTTTTGGACAAACTTTCGTTCCCTAACTCGGCAAAAGTTTGGTCCATGTCAGCCCGGTCTCCCTTTGTCACGTAAGCCGTGACATAGTTCGCCGATTTGTCAGCGACAAATTGCAAATCCATGTTGGCTTTGGAAGCCAAAAGTAGCGTGGGATTGTAATCATTGATGAAAACTTCGTACTGTTTTCTCGGCAAGTCGTACAGTCGTTTCTGCACCTTTTTCATTTTACGGTGACGAGTAACTGATCTAACAGAATTCATAGTAGCAATGTTTGTTACGTTTCGAGGGAAACCGTAACGACACACTTTCAATCCTTTTTTAGAATTTTTCACCTTCTTATAACAACTGGAGGTGCATTTGTGAGTTTGGAATTTTTTTACCAGCCGTTGCAGTTCCGGACTTACCGATGCTCTTGGCATCGAACACGTGACGTGTTTTTGCACGTAATCCAAAATAGTCTCGGTCGAAAAAGTTCCAATCTTTGGAGCGTCCTTGGCCCACAAAAGCATATGGTAGTGAGGTAAACCTCGAAATTGGTGTTGAACCCTTCAAAAATGATGTTCTATCATGCCAAGAACTGGATTTTGCTTACACAAGACAAAGTTGTTTAACAGCGACCGCACTTTGTTGTGAAAGTGCAAATTGACGCTATGTGGGTCGAAATTCAACAATTCAGCCACCGTCATCGACTCTACTCCCGGAACGTCTGAATTCACTTTTCTCAAGTGATCGTGCAGTTCCATATCATCGTACTCGGCCGAATTAAAAGTTAGAAGCCAGGTGGGAAAACCAAATTTCCGAATCATCGCAAAAACGCTTCTAAGAACTCTATACCAGTAGTCCTTCGTTCCTCTAACATGACCCAAGAAAGTAGCTAAATTACTTTCAAGTTCTGTATCGCCAGATTCAACTCGACTGAGCAAATTTTCAATCCCAATTGGCATGGGTTTTTTAACACGAATAACGTAGTTCAAACTGCTAGAAATCGCTTTCATTTCGCATTCTTGATAAGAATGGAACAAATAGGCGTAATGTCGTCTAAAAATTGGACCTTTGTTCAAAAGACGGGATAAACGATACTCGGTTTCCGTTATTTTCCCAAATGGTCTATCATCGTGCTTGCCAAAGCGACCCCGAGGGAACAAATGAACGAAGCTCATGTATTCCAGTTTTTTGTCCCAAGTGCTAACCGGCTCGGCCTCGACGCGCTTCATTTGGTAAGCTCCCAATAAATCCTTCGGTGGTTGGACGTTCACCGGATGAATAGAGTAATGATCGTACAGATCATTGGCTTCGCCTTCAGAAAGTTTTCGCAACAAAGCCTCGGGTTGTGTTATGATTGCGTAGTCATCTGCTGCATGGGTCAACTGATTTTCACCCTGAACGCTCATATTTGAAGCGTTTTGGTCAACTTGCATGTCATGATTGCAATTCACTGGAAGCACAGCGGAACCACGTGGCACCGCATCACAGCCATCGTTGATCAGCGCAAGTGGATCTGGTACGCTCAGTAATTCATCGGGAATCAATGAATTTCCCCGCCATCGATATATTGCGTCCCACAAATATAATCCTCGTTCATTGCCGAAATATCAATATGTTTTTAAAAAGGATTAATTTTTTTCAGCACACTGAAAGCTTTCAACACTTTTTCGAGGCAAACAACCTGCTGCCAAACCTTTTTGTCCGCAGTGGGAACGCCATTCACCAAGATATGCAGTTCGTGATTTTTGGGCAACGTCTTGGGAATCATCTTCAAATTTTTCTCCACGGGTATTGGAAGATAAATTACTCTTCCCTTTAAAGCTTTAACCGTACCAAACTTCACGTTGGAATTGGTTTTAGTGCCTAACCGCACCACAGTGTGGAAAGGCTTCACAAGCTGAATTAAAACTTTCTCGAACATGTTTAAATCGGTGACATCTGGCGCCAAGTTATTCAGAAAACATCTAATGGGAACTTTACCCTTTCCCAAATCCGTAGCGCAGTAACGACATAGAAGCATGTCTGCTTCTCTAGCGTCCGAATTATTCATTATCCAGCCAGCTCTTAAAATCAGATAGGCCTCGTTTTCAAAAACAGCACTGTTTACTAGTTTTTCTACAGCTCTTAAATCTGTTTTTTTCAGTAATCTAAAACAGCAATCGCAGGGCGTGTCGTGAAACTCGTTGGTGTTTAGCATTGCCCGAGCGAATTGATTCTCGTAAAGACTCAAGATTTCACTTTCATCGAGAGTCGGCCGAGGAGCGTTAATGTGTCCTGTGGGAGCATTATTTTGTTCGTTATTTAAATTTTTCCCACGTGTGGCTAGGGTTTTTCTCGATTGCACCATGACATTCGTCAGAGAATCGTAATCACCACTTTCAATTTCAGTTGAAATTTTAGTTAACGCGTTGAGCAAGGCTTTGACTTGATACATCTTATTCAGAATAGTTCTAATTCCCGAATAATGTGTAGCCAATTCAGCGAAAGAACGCAAATTACTTTGGCACTCTTCGCTATCAGTGCAGTAAGAGGTGTGTCCTAGGAACGGAACTATTCTCACCACTACTTCGTCCCCATCTGGTGGTATAAACACGTTTGATTTCTTGCAAAATTCTTTTCTTAATTCACAAAGGTCCAAATCAGACTCAAAAGTTTTAGTCAAAGATTTTTCATTAACATTGGCAACTGCGTTTATGAAAGCTAGTACTTTTGCAATGGCTCGAGTTCGAACAATACAAATATCACTGCATTCCCAGTATACAGTTTTGTTTTGGGTTTCAATAAACCCCCCTTCATTGATCACAAAATTTGCTTTCGGATTCTTCTCTTCAGTTTCAACAATTTTGAAAAGATTCGTAACAATTCCCGACTCATTAACTTGTAAAACTCGTTCTACATTACTAGTCTCGTTATTGTTTTTTATGTCAACGAAATTTCCCATTTCGTCAACAAACAATTCTTTTGTCGAACTCGTAACACGGTCTCTCAGAACTATTCGTACACGACCATTAGAATCCAATTGAACAATTTTGGCGTAATGTGACTCATCGCCAGTTTTCAATATTTTTCCATTATTTCCCATCAGATAATAGGAAGTTTCATGGAAATAGGCCTCTTTCATGCTACTGTGAAGCCTTTTCCCACCCACAACTTCTGCCAAATTGTTACTATGATACTATCAATGGACCCAATTTCTTTGATTTTCTCAACAAAATCCTTAAATTCACTAACATCCCCCGTTAGTTGGGCGTGTTAACCCGAATATAATTGCCTTTTTAAATGCAATATTCTACCAGCTAGCACTTGGCATTTTAGCTTGTGAGAGATAGACTTAGTGCGTCTATTTTTGGTCTCGGTGTCAAAAGACTTTGACGCCGCCAATCTTTCAGTGAGACGTTTGACTAGAAACCTTTTATAGCTTTCGGCTATAATTTTTTTGTTTTTCGTTTTGAAAATCTCCGCATTGAGGAGCTTTTTCACAAAACCAAATTTATCTTGTTTAGTTGGTTTAGGTTTGGGTTTTATTTTTTTTGAACAAAAACCAACAGTGCCATAGCCCTTTTACCACATTTTTGTGTACATAGCGTTGATTTACTTTTTCTAAGAAAATTATCTTTGTTTTTCAAATAGTATTTCTTGTTACTAAGTCGTTTAGCTTGCTTTTTTTGTGAAGCTTTCCTTTGAACAAGTAATTTTAACTTAGCTTCAGCTATTTTCTTTTGGTTTAATTCACGCCATTTTTTTTATCCTAAGTCTCTCCTGAGAAACCATTTCAAAATTTCTTAATGGACGCAAAAGAGCAAATTTTTTAAATTTCTGTAGAGTTTCAAACCGTACAAATAGTACCGTATTTGACACAGATTGCAATAGGTCACAAAGATACCTTAATTCCACACTGGAATTTGCACTTTGGATACACAATGAAATCCAATTATTGGGAACACAGAGAACCCACTTACCAAACACAAAGAATTGGCAAAATAAAGGCACAGAGAACCTTTTGGGCGCACAGGAAGAACCCAGTGTCAAAAAAAACTCTGACAGAATTGCAAATCGTAAAAAGAAAAAAAAATACAGTTTGAATAATAATAATAATAATAATAATAAATGTAATTACAAGGGAAAGTGAACCCTAAGAATTAAGGCAAAGAGTGAATAGTTTCACAATCTGGAATCAGAATAAAAGTTATTGTTACAATAGGTACATAAAAAACCAAAGGTAATTAATTACTAGATTATATAAAACCTTTTAAATCTTAATATTTAAGATTCGTGGCAATTGAAATTGTCTTACAAGTCTTGAGAATTATAAGATAACGAGTTGGTAAACTGCTAATACTAGGAGTAAACGAGAAATTCCCGCCCAAAAGCAAACAATAAACAAGTTGGGAAAACCAAAATATTACCTCTCCGTGTCGAGAAGATTATATAAACTTAAGTATCCAATGAAAACGTCCGCATTTCATCCTTACTCTCAACATTATCTTCCTCCATTTTACATACAAAAATCAAATACTCACAAAAAGAAGCGGCAAAAACCTGCTGGCTCATTACAACCACTTAATTTGACTTAATATCCAACTTCCAAACACAAATATTTACTGGTAGATAAATTGACAACCTACAAGCAAAGAGAAATTCTCAAGAATGGCTCCCGCAAATTTAAAAGGTCTATTTTCAACTAGGTGGGCGTATCTGATTAGATTTAAAATATATATTTTTGAAATTTTTGGTCTGACTGTTATCTATACCTAGATGGTTTTCAGTCAAACAAATAAGGAGCATAAACACAGTAGTGGAAGCTTCAGTCTTATTTAAAACATATAAAACAACTATCATCTCTGCAAATAGCTTACACATGTCTTTTTAACAATGCCTAACCGTTTGGATTTTTCTAAGGCAATCTTAGCACCAAAATATTTTTTGATACAAAATAAATGCTTTATATTCTTACTAAGAATAAAACGAGAGGATAAAAAAGGTCTGTCCTCTCGTAATTTTTTAAGCTTTTATCATGATTACTCTATACAACAGTGACAAGGAGTATAAACCCATTAGTGGAAGCAGTATTTTTTTGCCCGAAACAATTTCGCTTATGTTTATCCTCTCTAAAAACGTATTACTCCTACGTAAAATATTATTATACAGGCAAGGATTCATACCTTTAAAGAAAGAGCGCAATATTATCCATATTTTCATTTCATATACAGAGAAAATAAATTATTATGTTTCTGAGATAAGCTTCCCATTTTTGTTGTTGTTTTGAAAAATGAATCGCAATGCACGGGCCTTGAAAGATATAGGAGGCATTGAATGAAATATATCACAATGCACGGGCCTTGATAGATATAGGAGGCAATGAAGTAAATATATCGCATGCACGGGCCTTGGCTGATATAGGAGGCAATGATTTAATTTCTCTCTTTGCACGAGAGGTTTATCTTTAATATTTAAAAATATATAATTATTTTTAATTATTTTAATCTTCAAAAATTAACATTAATAATAGTTAAATCGTTTAAAATAAAGATCTACCTATTATCTTCTCAAACTTTGCTAATATTGACGTTTAAATTGAAGCGTACCCCTCTTACCCGATTCTTTTAAAATTTTGGTATATATATGGAAATCGTTTCCCTTATAATAGTAAGGAAAAAGCGCAATTGCGAAAACCTTTGGTGGCCGATCCCACCTTAGGGAGGCTAGACGTTTCTCGTAACCCTAGCTGATCGCCGCGTATATCCTAAAACCAAACGATGATAATGGAGTTGAAGCCAACGATACAGATTGGTGTCTATGTGGAATAGACGTAAGACCAGTGGATGGTGGTGTTTGAAGCCAGGTGTACAGACCGGTGTCCATGTGGAATGGACAAAGAATAGAAGATGATGGTGTTTAGAAGCCAGTAAGTACAGACTGGTGTCCATGTGGGGTGGACAAATGAGCAGAGTTGTTAGACAGGCAATGGAGTAATAGCTTGTAAGTGGAATACATTTTCCGGGAACTGCAAATGCGGTCCGGAAATTGAAAATACGTTTGCTCCGATTTGCAAACTGCGAACGCGGTCACGTGGGCGTAACAACGGACAGACAGACAGACACGGCCGTTACAGAACCTCTCCTGGACTACGTCACACGGAGAGGTAAAAAATTACCGCCTTCTGGAGTCTGTTGTAGTAGCATGGAGAAATATAGGTGGAAATGTTGCTGTTAAATAAAGTCTTCACTCCCCGTAGTTTAATTGCTCCATGTTACTGTTCCTAGGGCGGGAATATACTTGTTTTTTTCTGTCTGAAACCCTTGTTTGCTAACCTCGTAAGTATGTTTTGAACTGTATTTTTTTAATGGTTAATAATATTAATTAACGGTTTTTGAAACTAAGTCATAAAATTTAAAGTTAAACTGTTTAAATTTATTGTGAAATTTAAAACTAGATAGAAAGTAATCAATATAAAATGAAATTTCTTGTTTGTCGGTTTAGTCGAGTAATAGAAGGCAAACCCATCACTGTCACCAACGCATATTTTTATGGCGTTGGTGGCAAAAGAGGACGTGGAGGTGCGGGTGGAGGTGGACGCGGTCGAGGTCGGGGTGGCAGAGGCCACAAAAAACGCAGCGGTCACTCGGGCCAGTGGAGGTTTGTCCGAACCTGCTACATTAAGCGGGACTGCCCGCTAAATCGAGGTACAATTTTCGAGTGCTTTTCCTGGGGCCACCTAAAAACTCCTATGCACTTGGTTAAAGTTCTCGTTAAGGAAAACGAGCTTTTAATTTAATAAAAGGTTTTTGAAATTAAAAAAGCCGGTTAAGTTCCTGGAGGCTCTAATGCGAAGCAGTCTTAGCTAGATATCAAATTATTAAAGCTGTGATATCAAATTATGAATGGTTTTAGCATTTTTCAAATATTATAAATTTTATTACGCGTTATTATTAATATTTTAGAGGAAACCTTTTCGTATATTTCTATGTAAATATTGTAATAATATTGTAAAATATAATGTTTACCAAAAGTTCTACCGCTAAAAATTTTAAAAATCAATTTCTATTTATGTAAAAAGGCGGATCTCAGTCTGTTTTTCCTTCCAAGGGTTTTTATCCTACTGGGAACCATAGGAGCATGGATATAGAATTCGCGTGAGGAAATTTGTTTATACGCTATAGGATAGGCAACTCCCCTATTTCTGACGATAGCTTATTCTGTATAATCTGATTCAGCTTGGGTTGTCAGCACGCGCAAAGCTGGGTCTCAATGTAACGTAGCTTTGTGCGTGATGACAAGAGACAAAGAAAATAATGATTCTCTGGAGTTAAAATATCCGCGAGTTTTAGCTCAAATGTATGGGCGGAAATTCAAGTAGGCTTCGAAAAAAGTTGAAGTGCCTCGACTGTGGAGTGTCGACTTCATAGTCGAGCCAGTGACTTTTAAAATTTCAAGAAATACTAATTTAGACTATTAGAGAAGGATGTTAGAGTTAGTATTATAAATATTTATTACGTTTCTAAATCTTTTGAGAATCTTAAGAAATAATTTTCGCTATTTTTAATATAACGTTCCTTGATAATGTTTGAAGGACCCACCAATTGATCACATACGAATATGCACGTATTTGAAACTAAAGCCTACAGGTCCGTGTATTTGAGATAAAAATCTCGCGAATATTTATAATCCTTTTTTTTCTTCTTCTTTTATCAGCACGCACAAAGCTACATAACATGGAGACCTAGCTTTGCGCGTGCTAACAACCGAAGCTGAAAATAGAGTTTATACTTATTAAGCTGCTGTCGGAGATAGGGGAGTTGCCTATCCTATAGCGTGAAAACAAATTTCCTCTCGCGCATCCCTAATCCAAAACAGAAGGTTGAAATTTGGCAAAAGAGTTTCCTGAGACCCCGTGAATGGTATGAGTAATTGTAAAGCTCCCTCAAGTGTTCTTTCAGTGGTTGAACTTATTTTTTCCCTTGAAATGAATGAAAGTCAACGAATTAATTTGAAATAGTCCAACGCCTGATCTATTGCACTACCGGATTGCTGAAGTGTTTCGGATTATATTGATGTTGTTTTTTTCTATGATGGGGATAATTATAGGGGTATTTTGTCCCAAGAGTGGGAGATTTTTCATTTTTCTCGGATAGGGTTAACAACTGTGGATTTTGTCTGGGGATGGGGAATTTCGTACAATTTCACTAATGGGAAAATATGCCTTGGGTTCTTTGTCCGTGTGTTTAGACCGTATACCCATGTGAATCGATAAAACCTAAAAGCTATTTTTCAGTTCTAATAAGTAAATCGAGATATTGAACAAGTTTTGAACACACTACCAGCTGTTTATACGTCAATCAATCGTATATCGCGTTTTTTGCATAAGTAAATAAACCGTCGTAAGTATACCAATACAGAAATTAGTACTGGAAGACCAATAAATCAAACCTATGTTCTATGCCGTATATACCATTTGTTACTCAAATTTCAAAGACACCACTAATTTAGGACATCGAGTTTTTTTTTTACATTGGGAATTTCAATTTAAATCTTAAGGACGTATAGGAAAGGTCAGACACTTTTAGGCTTAACATCTATAAACCCATTCGTTATAATTTGAAAATATTCAAGATGTATTTTTTCCAAGTATTCATGATGCATTTTTTCTCTATGTATACTTGAAGAGTTTTTTTCAAATATTCAAGATGGATTCTGTCTGTTGTTATTGACTTACACCACAGGGGACCGCGTTCGCAGTTTTCAAATCGTCAAGAGCAAACGTGTTCTCAATTTCCGGAAATTTCGAAAATTGTATTACACTTACAGGCTATTACTCCATTGCCTGTCTAACACCAACAGCCTCTGGTCTATGCCCATCCCACCTGAACACCAGTCTGTACACACTGGCTTCTAATCACCACCCTCTTATGGTCTTTGTCCATCCTACATGGACACTTGTCTGTACACACTGGCTTCTAATCACCACCGTCATCTGCTCTATGTCCATCCCACATGGACACCAGTCTGTACTTACTGGCTTCTAACACCACCATCTTCTGGTCTTTGTTTTTATCCATCCCACATGGACACCAGTCTGTACACCTGGCTTCTAATCACCACCGTCATCTGCTCTATGTCCATCCCACATGGACACCAGTCTGTACACCTGGCTTCTACTCCATCATCATTCTTATGGTTAAGACATACGCGGCGATCGGCCAGGGTTACGAGAAACGTCTGGCTTCCCATTGGTGGGGCTTCTACCAAAGGTTCACTCAATTGCGCTGTTCTTATCTATAGCTGCGATTCGAAACCCTTATATACTACCTATTTGAATAAGGCGAAGCAACCGGCGTATGCTTCATTTCAAGTCTCTCAAGAATGTTTAATTGTTCTTTATCAAAACGATGTAACGCTCAATAATGCGAACAACTAACAAAGAAAATAATTAATATTAATTATATTTATTTTAATATTTAAGATAATCTTGTTTCTCAACTCAAAATTAATACGGAAAGATTTAAAAAGCAGTCTATGCTTTTGTCTGTGTGTGTCCGTCCATTTTTACATTAGTGCGTCGCGTTAGCAGTTAGCCTTGTGTTGATGTGTTAAGAAATCATACAGAACCATAATATTCCCTTTTTCCATAATATAAAGTGAATATGTGGAAGTATTTTTCGTAATTATGATGCATTTAGTACTTTTGTAGCTTTAAAGCTCTGTTTCATTTCGATTTTCCAAAGATTTTTTTTAATATTGTTATTTGAAATGGCTGTTTATATATTACTTAAGCTATACTACATCTGTATATAGAATAATCCTTGGTTTAGTGATTTCATGAAGAAAATTAAGACTGAGACTCCGGCGGGTATATCAAGTAATATCCGCAATAGGCTTAGTGAAACAAAGAGTATATAATTGAGGTCTGAGGTGAAGTAAACTTTGGGCTTTGATTTTCGTGTCTGATATGATGAGACATCAACGGTTCAGAGTGAGCCGAAAGTTAAATACACTCTTAAATAATCGGGTTAAGATTTTATAATAGAAGAAAATATCATGGTGGCAATTAGAATAGTAAAAGGGCTAATGGTAAACGGGTAGTACCTACAGACATTATATTCTCTTTATGGTGCGCATTGACTATTAGTGCGTCTAGCTACAATATAGCTTTGGTGTTATTTAACGTTAACATTCATGTTGGCAAACTAAGAATATTGTTGAGGTGAGACGAGACGATAGTGTTTACACTGCAAACCAGTTGTGAATGTAGCTATCAGAATATACGGTAAACAGCTGAAGCGTAGACTTCATTTCCTGTTCTTTCCCCATTGACTGATTTCCATATGTCCAAGATTTATCCTTATTGGATGTAAAATGTCGTCTGCTTTACTGTATATTCGCTATGCTTGGAATACTGCTTCAATATTTCGTAAATTTTTACTTCAAAAAAGAGAAATAATTCCATATCTAGGTAAATAAGTTTGTAGTAGTAGACCTCTAGACTCGGAGAGGTAATATTTTGGTTTTCCCAACTTGTTTCTTAGTTATCATGATTGATTTTTCTAAATTTTCATGATTAAATTCTTGAAAATATTCATGATGAGATTGTTAAAAATGTTCATGATCAAATTTTCAAAAATATTTATGATTAAATTTTTGCAAACATTCATGATGAAATTCCTGAATATTTTCATTAGTGAATAAGCGTAAATCGTAACATCATCTCCAACGTAGGCAGGCACTTGTTTACCGTGATTATACACTTTGGCGTGGCTGATGAATTAAGTGATTGCTATGCTGCAAGCTTAAACAAGATATGCCCCAAGGCATATTAACGCTTTTTGCAGTGAGATATTGTCTTTAACAAAACCCGAAATAAGGGATATTCAGTTTTATTCACACCGGCAACGTCAGTTCCATTCACGCTACCAATAAGTAAAGGCGTGGAAAAGTATAGGAAAAATATCAATAACTAAACAACAATCGTAGTGGCGCAAACGTAGAGTATCCGCATCCCACACCGGCGTCGTCAGTCACTCGTAAGTTCGAGTCCCGCTAGCTCCGAAAGACCGCATTTTCTCGTCGAAAATATGATCGAATTTAGTATAGATGTCGCTAGTGCGGTGGAGAATCAAATTCCGGCGAGCTCTGTCGCGTAATTTAAATTTACGAAAATGTACGCGAACGCGAAACAGCCAGCCTGCCTGTCTGCCTGCCAGCAAGCCTGATTCCAGGGGTCTCCGTATAAAGCTTATTGCTATAGGCAAAAAGCTTAAAAACAAGGCAGCCTACCTACTCGGAAATAAAATACAAAAGGTTTTTTTTTCCAGCCCCTATTATTATTATTATTATTATTAACTCATGTTATTATTATGATGTTGATGACTGTGTAAATTCCAGTGAACTACTTACATAGTTTTTTATATACACATTAAAAATCCATTTCATTCCTTATTTGAAACTCCGGAAAATTTAGGATTAAGGTCGCGTGATCTACCTCACGAATCGCCTATGTATGTCTATGTCGATCAAATTTAATTGTCATTTGAATAATGGCCCCGCGCGTTAAACGTCGATCAGGAAAACGCTCCCGACTCGTCGTAGCCCGTCCCTCGACAAAGTTTGCCAAATTTGTCCCTTATTTACAAAGTTTGCGTCAAACTAGCTGTAAACAACGGCGAACCCTCTTAAACAATAGTAGCACGCCCCAATTAAAGAGCATTCAGACAATTTGTAAGAATTTAAAGGGCGGGGGCATTTATTTGAGTAAAGACCGTAAAAAAAGGCTAGCAAAGTACAAGAAAATTATTAGACAACAAGGATCAATTACCTTGTCGCAGAAAAGCAAAAAAAAGCTGTTGTTGCAGCAATCAGGTGGTTTTCTTACGACGCTACTTGCCGCAATTTTGCCTTCAATTGTCCAAGCCATAGCTGCTAAATTATGAAACAAATGGTGCTTGTACCGGCTTCCGCCGTAACTTCAACAGCTGCCCAAGAACATTCCGCTTTGGACCGAGAGATTGATGATATTTTAAAATCGCCAATGAATGCCTACGATAAATTATATAAATATTTAGACGCTTTTAAGAAATATTTAAGTATCGAGAAACAAATTCCATTACCTAAATTTGAGGTCGTCAGTCCTACAATGGGAAATGTCACCACGCCGCCCTTACCGGTCACCCCTAGAACGCCCCCTCGAAAAAAACAATTGTCATGGCCGAGCTATGCCACGTCATCACCGACAACAAGCACGCCTGACAGCTCGTTCACCACACCTAGCCGTTATAAAACCAAGCCTCGGCAAAAGGTTTTCAAAAGCGAAACGGCTGCGGGGACACCAACACGAGAAGATTTTTACCAACAATTTGGGCCGACCTATGTTGGCGACCTGGTGAAACGGCAAGCCGAAGTTCTGGCAAATCGTTTGCAAAACACATTTTTTACGCCAAAAAGGGAGCTAGAAGAAGGGGCTGTTGGTTATGCAAATCCCGACGACGCTTTTCAAGAAGAAATTGCCGATGAACAAGAGAATCTAGAGGAGGCTGAAGCGGACAATCTAACGGACTTGGAAAACCTGTTTGAGAAGGCCTCCGCTAAACAGAAGAACAAGAAAAAACAGAAAAAACCTCGGAAAAAGAAAGACGAACTTCAAAATCTCGGTCCAGTAGTTCCATCTAACGAACGGAGGGCTAAACACAATAAATGGCGTGATATTAAATAATAAAATGTAAAATTAAGACAAATAAAAAATTGTTTTATTGCGAACAATATCTGTGTACATGTTTTTTTAAATGTAAAGATAAATATAATAAGGCGACATAATCGTTAAGTTTAAGATTCTGGTCATAGATGGCGTCTAATATTGTCTTCCTTGAAATTCCATCGGCCCTTAATGTTAAGTATAGACAACAATGGATGCCGCACAGTTGAAAGAATGGATGTTGAATTTGTTGTTTATTGTAAACAACTCGTTTCCCGTATCGTTTTAAATTAAGTTTATAGTATCGCGGTGAATTTCCGTACGTGCAAAACATTTCTACGGTATTGTTATTAACAAAGATTCCTATCCAATGCTGTCCAGTTTTGCCAGAGGGTTCATTATTGAATATGAAGCAAAATTTGGGTCTCCTAGGATGCTCTGGCAGTTTATCTATTGGGAAGCATCCTAAATAGTAGGGTCGCGTTCTTTTGTCGCAAGTTAAAAGAGCGTTTATTTGCGAAGTGTTCATAATTTAGTCTTGACAACTCCCGTCTCGGGTAACGAGACTTTTTGTAATTCGGCGCCGTAGAAAACACCTAAAATTTGCTCCCCCTTTAAATCCGCTACGCGATAGACGGGTGGTGACCTGGGTATGATGTCAATAACGCGGAATATTTCGTCAGTAAACGTGCCTCCCGAGCTAGTTTTTCTAAATACTCGACTAGCTATAGAGAGACGCACGTGATCGCCAACTTTAGCCTCGGTGCGTATCGATTAATTCCGTTTGACTTCCCGTACAGTTTATTCCAAATGATTGATTCGTTATCTATATTAACATGAGCCGGTGCAATTCCAGTAGTTGAATGAACCCGTTCATTATAGGCTTGAGTAATTAAAGGTAAATATTTAACGTAATTTTTATTCCCTGTGGCCGTAATAACCCGGGCAATTTGTTCCTTAATTGTTCTAATAAAGCGTTCCGCTAGACTGGCCTTATGCTGACTCCGGGCAAAATGTATTTGCACATTGTGACGTTTCAAAAAGGAAGCAAAGTTGCGCGAACTAAATTCGCCCCCGTAATCGGTGTATATTTTTAAAGGGATCCTCTCTCGAAATATTTTTTAAAAGCTTCGATAACCTCGCCAGATGTTTTGTTTCTAAGAGGTACTGTCCATCCGTAGCGGCTTAAGACGTCAATGACGCACAAAACATAGCGAATATTTTTATTAAAGCGTTTTAATTTCGGTAGATCCAACAAATCAGCTTGAAAAACGTCATCGATAGTCGAGGCGTACACTTGATTGGTTTTGAATCGGAAACGTCGAAATCGGTGTTTCGTGTAGGCGGGTTGTTTCTCGAGAAAGGCGACTAATTTTGCTTTTGGCACGTGCGGTAAGGCCTTTTGTAATCTCGCTAGCGACCCATAGGCGGCCGGATTAGCCACGTCGTAATAAATATTTCTAATTTTAGCGTCCATGTCTTAACAAGTATAAATAACGACTAAATAGTTTCCCAATAAACAACTTTGTTTAATACACACAAAGGTATTTTATAAAAACAATATCAGTTAAACAAATACGATATATCAGTACATTTATTTTAATAGCCATAAATCAAGGCATTCTTTAAATCGGCAAAACTGTTGACAAAATAAGCGTAAATATCGTCTTGATCTTCAAGCCATCCGTGTTCAGTCTCAAATTGATGCAAAATTTTCTCTCGATCCAATTGAGGCAGCGCTTCGTGCAAATTACGTTCGACTCAATCACTGAAATTTGTGTCAAATTCCGAGCAGCTTTGAGAGTGGCATATTTGTTTTCGACACTCGACGTTGGCGCAAGTGGAAGTGACGTCAAACAAAGTGGTAGTGAGCTCGTTTAAAATTAATTCGCGCATGCGACAGACAGCTATCCCTTTAGCCTTGAGAGCCTCGTCAATCAGCGGCTTTAAATCGATCAATGTCTGCCATCCTGTTTTGTTCAGGCTAAATCCTTCGCTGGTGCTAAAGTTGAGGAAATAACGACTGCCGCTGCCTCGTTCATAGTATCGAAGATCGATTAGACGTTCATCTTTCGAGTTGACGAAGCATTCCAGCTTGATGAGCTCTTTGACGGGCAACCAAATATGATAGCGAGGTATTTTTCCGTCAAAAAAGGACGTGAGTTCATTTTGAAACCGAAACAAAGCGTACCAGGCGTTAGGTTTTAATATAGTTTTTGTACGCGTATCCGATCTTTGAATTAAAATTTTAGGTTCAATTGACTCAATGACGCAAAAGTCGAGCTTTGGCGTGACGGTGTGTACTTGGTGCATATTGGCGCGCGACTGATATTGTATTTATAAAGTTTTAGTCTTTTATACGTTGGGGTGATTATAAATAATTTCTCTGTTTTTAGATATAATTAATTGGTTGTTTGGAAATCCGGCCATGACAATGCACGTGACGTTTTCGGTTAGCGGAGAGCTAAATCTTAACGATAACCGCAAGTTACCAGTCTGGGGCATGGAATTTAGACCTAACGAAGCGAGATGTTCTCTACTCAAATCAAAAACAACGACAAAAAAGCCCTTCTTATATAAATCGTAAGAAATTATATTTCCTCGGTCAAGACCTAATATTTCGAGCCCCTCGAATAAAGAATTGTAACATCTAACGTATTGATGTCGTCAAAATTGGGCGTAAACGGGATATCGGTATAATTTTGAGAATTTAAAGAGAATTGCATGAAATCGAGTTTAAAATGTTGGAGATCCAGGGGGTTGGAAGTTGCTTCCCCTACAAATTTTTTATTAGTAACGAAAGCCACGACAGTTCGCGAGGGTAATTGCCCCGTAAACAAGCTGTCCCTAAAAAATCTTGCGTTCCGGTGGTTATTAAGAAATTTTTCATAACAATAGAGTTTACTTCGTAGCGAGCGTTTATTCCCGAATTTAACATCTGGGCGTGAGCTAGTTGCAGTTCGGGATTAACCTCAATTTCGCGCGTAAACAAGGTGCATTCCGTTAAATCAATCTTATACTTTTTGCCCGCTTCATTGTGAATAATAGCGAAATCCGTGGAGCTTCGATGAAGTCTAATTCGCACCTCGATATTATCTAGTAAGAATTTGGGCGTTTTGAACATATCCAAAAATAATTCGCCAATTACATCGCACGTCTTTGATTTTGCCACGCGTTTAGCGCGACGACCAATACCATTATCTTCCTTGTTAATATTGGCCTCTTCTAAAGCCGTCGCCGGATCGATAATGGTATCCAAATAATATAACATAGAAGTTAACCAGGAATTGGCCGCCGTTTGTCCATAATTTAAAAGTATTTTAAAATAGGCCATATATGGGTACATATTATTAGGTTGCTGGACGGCGACGCCATTAAGAAATAATTCTACTTGACAAAATAGCGAGGCAATTATTAAATTTGTTACCGAGACTTTCTTTCCCGCATCTGGAACGGCCGTGCCGTCCTCGTGTAAAACGCGAAATTTTAATCTCAAAAGAGTTTTAGTCAAATCATGATAATTGTTAGAGGGAGGAATGATAAATTCTACATATTTAGCATTAGCTAGGGGGCAATTGGATAATGAGCAGTCGTTTTAGTCCCAACAATATTATTATTCACCACTGGCTTTTCAAATACTTCAAAATCAGAAAGAACACTTTCGTAGGTCGACATGTTTAGTCTAGAAAATCGCGTTTAGTGCGTCGCTTAACACGTTTGCTCCGGCTTGTTTTAGCAGTCCTCTTTCGTTTTCGGCCCGTCCCGCTCTGAGTGTTGACAAACCGGTCCACGCCTTTATGTAGTAGGGAATTTATAGATTGCTTGACATTTCGTTTAATCGATTCTCGAGGTGATATTCCGGGGTTTTGTGCATCGCTAATTACTCTACTCGTTAACCCAACAGCTTCGGACGCTAAAGTACTAATGGCCGGTCTAATAAAGGGTGTAATTTTGCGCAATAAAGAATTGAAGATACCGCCAACACTAAAACGACGCCCCGATTGGAAAACGTTTGCGTGTAAAGCCGGAAGAGACGATCCTCTTTGGAAATACAGAGTATATCTATTGGGTACCATTGCTCAAGTTCTATTGACGTCGACGCCTAAAAAACAGTTTAATATATACTTTACCCACATTAAACGGGATATTTTCCCCGTAATCGGATTTCAATTCAATTTCAATTTCTTGTATATCGCTAGTTGAAATTGGATAAAAGTCGATATTATTAAATATTTCCTGGTTCTCCTCGTCTAGCAGCGAAAAAGCCGGCATTTTTATGAAACGTAGCAGAGGGGCTTGACCACCACCCACTACTTGTTGACGGATAATATTGGTATAAACAAACATGGCATCGACGCCTCTCATGATATCCGCGGGATACTCCGACGTCTCGCTGTTGATATACCGATCCAATTGATTACTACTAAAGCCTAACAATCGCCCCAGGCCTCGTCCGGGTGTTGTTTTGGGAAACAAAATTGAAACCGTATCGTTCAGTTTTGAAACCGTGACGGTTCCGTCTACATTCTGCCAAAATTTTAGACTTTTTCTATGCGCTGGTAGCATGGCGTCGCTCATGGCATTTAAAACATCGCTAATATGATAATATACCCCGGGAGGAATCTCGCACGCGTAATTGTTAACTTGTCTGCCTTGGGACCCGGGTAAATACGGCTGGTCAGCGTAGTCTGGGTCTTCTGGAAATCTATCAACATCGTATTCGCTAGTCCAAAAATTATTAGCCGCTGTCAGAGTTATTGATCTTAATCGGGGATTTACCAGAGCTACTCCCGAGTGACTGTGTTGAAAAAATTCTCCCTCTTCGGGAATGTTAAATAACTGGGCCATTGGTCCAGCTACCGATACGCGAACACCTGGCTCTATTTCGAGACGAACATAGTATCTATTTTCCAAAGCCGTTTTGAGAATGTACATTTTAAAATACTGGCGAGGCATATATTTTTGAACCCCCAATAACTGGTTTATAATTTTTAAATGTAAAGAGAAGGGAATTACGGCCCCGGTCGCCGTCAAATCGCAGGTATATTCGCCCGCGGGTATTTTGATTTTTGTGAAATTAGTCTTAGTAAATAGATACATTAGCGAGTCATGAACGCGATAATTTACAAATGTGTCATTAGTTGTTTTGAAATGCGTAAAATTACGCTCTAAAGGTTTAGTGGATAGAAACGTCCCACCAACGTATTCAGCTTCTAAATTTAATATATCCCGCAAATCCTTTGGGAATAGCATTTCAATTTTTGCCGGACAATGGACTCTAAAATAACGTTCCGCTCCTTGTTTAATAACGCTAAATTCGGCCTGTTGCATTCTTAAAGGGTCAAAATTGCGCGCAGTTATTTGGAGGTTTTCGGCAATTTCTTCATAAATCTTATAATCATCTGTCGATCTAAACTCGCCTGACACTCTAAAAAAGAAATAAAGCCAGGGTTCTTCCCAAGCGGTATAGTGCTTTATGGTTTTATTGACTCGATAATCTAGATACGCATTGTTCTCATTTATGGTATATTCTTGTAACGTCATGCTCAAAGGACCAGATTGATTGAGTCCTGTGTAGTATTTATTGGGGTCAAGATCGAGCAATTTAGCTAGTTGGGGGGAAAATTTAATTTCTACCCATTTCGGTGTTTTGAAATTATACATGATAGCATTACCCCGATTATCTATTGTGTGATATGTTACGGCAATTTTTTTAAATACTAAACTTCCTAAAGTACGCGTTACGGCTCGATAAAGCCCTTCGGCGTTTTTCTCTGGCGTTTTACTGGCTCTAAAAGTTTGCGGTAAGAACAATATTTTATAGTTATCATAATCTTCAGGGTTAATTGGTTTTGGCTCTTCGGGTTTTATTGGTTCGGGTTTTTCTTTGGCGGATCAACCGGTTGCGGAAACGAGGGTTTTTCATCAACCGGTTGTGGGGAGGGGTTCGGTAATATGGGTAGCTCAAAAGTAGAAAATGTTGTAGAGTTTGGAGATTTTGAGAGGTCAGGCTTTGATGGGTCGGGTTTCGATAGGTCGGGGTTCGGTAAGTCAGGCTTTATGGGTCGGGTTTCGATAGGTCGGGTTTCGGTAAGTCAGGTTTAGATGGGTCTGTAAATATATATATTTCCTCAACCTCTGTTGGCGAGGGGTCGGCGTCAGTGGTTCAAAGGTAGAGGGTTTCGGAACCTAGGGTGCTGGAATTTTAGGGGGGTCCGGAGCTGGTATTTTAGGGGGATCCGGACCTGGTATTTTAGGGGGATCCGGAGCTGGTATTTTAGGGGGATCCGGAGCTGGTATTTTAGGGGGATCCGGAGCTGGTATTTTAGGGGGATCCGGAGCTGGTATTTTAGGGGGATCCGGAGCTGGTATTTTAGGGGGATCCGGAGCTGGTATTTTAGGGGGATCCGGAGCTGGTATTTTAGGGGGATCCGGAGCTGGTATTTTAGGGGGATCCGGAGCTGGTATTTTAGGGGGATCCGGAGCTGGAAGCTTCGGTAGTTCAGGCTTGGGTAGTTGCGGTTTTGGCTTTGGTAACTCTGGCTTAGGTGGTTTGGGCTTTGGATAGTAGGGTTTAGGTGGGTTTTGTTTTGGAAAAGTTATTTTGTCTGGTGGTGGAGGGGTTATTTTAGATAACTGTGGTTGTACAGGTACTACGGATTCAGTCGTAGCAATGGGTATTGGAAGAAAAGGCGTAGTTCGTGGTAAAATAGGTATAGATGGCGGTACAGGCCTATATTCCGGCTGGGACTTTTTTCTTATTGGCGGAACTTCATAGTTTGTTTTACGTTTAATGGCTGCCTTAGGAATGTACTTGTAATCAAATTTTTTTTAAAACTATCTCCAACATTATCAATTTCGATTTCCACGTAATTGTTATTGTAATTTAAACTTATATTTTTAGCATGCTTTGATACAGGAAATTTGGATATATAAGGAACATCTTCGTAATTATCCTCCTTAAACTCAAATAATGTAGCCAAGGGTGAAGCAGCTGGTATTCTAAACCGTATGTTCTCCTTTCTTAAAACTTGCAGGTAAACGGGAAAGTTTATATCTAATTGTTTTCCCAAGGCCCCGTCTATATATTTATTTACTAATTTAAAAGCTAATTTGCCTTTTAAATACGGATGACTGTTTACATCATCATTTAAAAGCTCGACAAAATTTTGGGGTAGTTCGTAATCGTAAGACTTAACATAGCGTTGGACTGGTAACTCTAATTTATGGTATTCAATAGGCTCTCGAACAGCCGTGTAATTGCCCCGATTAGAGTCATTTGTGACCTGAATTTCAAACTTGTTAAAATCCTCGCTTATATTCACCCAATGATTTGGAAATATGATTTCCGCCAACCCAACTTCATAATCACTAGTCAAGTTTAGGGGCTGATGCAAATAATTTTTAAAACTTGACTGGGTATTGTTTGGATATATATCGAGACACGTATTAGACGCTAGAGTTAAAAAGAAGTCGTCATTCATGACTAACGCCTGTTTGTCAACTAACCCCAATTTCTTAGACTAACGTTATTTTTTACATAAAAAAAGATTGCCCATGGTTCGGTGGACTGGCCGGGATTTGAACTCGCCACCTTTTAGGTATCACCATAGTAAACCCTGCCTTTGCCCATAGAGCCATGGACAATCTTGAAAAACACTCAGTTTATTTTTTATCAAAAACTTTAAAAATTCTTAAACTTTTAAAGTCGCTATCCTTGAAACATCTACGTGAATAGTTAATTAAACCCTACCCGCTTCCAATAAAATATTTTCCTCAAAACAAGGAAAGTTTTAAGTCGTCATCCTTGAAACATCTACGTGCATAGTTAATTAAACCCGACCCGCTTCCAATAAAATATTTTCCTCAAAACAAGGAAAGTTTTAAGTCGTCATCCTTGAAACATCTACGTGATATTCTAGTATATAAGAGTCGTGTTTTAAAGAGAGAGTTACCAGTTACCTGGCTACGCTCTCCTGTTTAACCGTGTTCAGTACCATCTCTACTAAGATGACTTTACCCGCCGATCGTGGACTCACACAGCTTTTGCTCTGTGAAAAGAGACCAAATTCGATTTTTCCATCCGTCTCTTTTCAGGAATAGCCTGAAAAGAGACCAAATTCGATTCATGTGCCTCGATTTCCGCAACTTTTTTGTAATCTTTACTGGTTACATTTGGCTGCACAAAAAGTTGCGGAAATTTGTGTGAAGTCGCATTTTTTCGTCCCACCACTCAACGTTGGTCATGGTTCCCTTATGTTGAGGAAGTTCCCCTATGTTGAGGAGGTTCATGAATCGACCTTCATTGCAGTAGTCAGTTGTGTGCACGCAAATGACACTGCAATGAAGGAGAAGTTCTGGCGCAAACAACCAGACCAGAACAAGAAGACCAGGCCCTCCACAGTGGCTCGGATGTAACTTCCTTCGGGAGGTAAAGGGTCAACGAAGAATTTTATGGGACATGGCCCGTACAAGCCCACAAGTCCTGCCACTGCATAAGGTTCTGCGTACCCTGCACCAGTTGGAGCATGTTCTCTTCAGTGAGGCCTTGACTTCGATGTCCTTCTCAAACTTAACAGCTGTTCGCTCGATCAACGTGGATACGATTCGGAGCCGAAATGCCCAAGATCTTCTTGAGTCAATGGAGGCATGTACTTAAAAATGTGTTTTTTCTAACGCTCCGCAACTACCCTGTTTCTCGGTTATTAAAATTCATCCGTCAACGTTTATCCCGCGCCCCCGCCACTCCAGGCCACCAGAGTGCCTGAAAAAAAGCTGGTGGCCGACGCCCCGCTAGAGTGAATGCCACGTTGATGACGTGAAATTGTTAATAAAACGCGGCGCTAATTACGATTTAAAGAGCGGCTTTCAGTTAAGATTTGGACTAAAATATCAAGTTTTGAAAATCAAAATGTCACTTTGAACAAGATGCTTTTTACACTAGAGATAAGAACAATTACCTTCAAAATTACGATTTAAAGAGTGGTTTTCATTAGCGGTAAAAATGGTGGTAAATATTTTTGGTTTTTAATTTAGAAATCAGTATGTAACACGGTTTTTTATGTGGGAACAAGCCACAACTCAAAGAAAAGAAGTATTGACCTTCTTAATGACAAACAATGGCAATATCTTTGTTTATATTTATATTCTTGTTATTCTCTATTTTATTGTATATATTATTTGGTATTTGTTATTAAAAAATCTTTATTTGTATATTTGTCTTTTTTCTCAGACATGGGCTTATGGCGGGAAATTCAAACAGGGATCTGGCAAAATAACACAAGTCTGGGTTGATCCATTAAAAGGATCATAAAGGAGGCAAAGCACGCTGGAAGGCAGGGTATGTCAGGTAAGATAAAATAGGCTAATCTTGGTTTGGTTTGAGTTTGAGGTTGTCTGGATGGGGAGAGGACGGCCATCTTGGGGTGGCGGCCATCTTGGATCCATGCGTATCTGTATAGCTATCACTACTGAGACAAGCCAAGGAGTTTGTCCCGGGTCCTTCTATCAGTAGGGCAAAGGAACTGCTTGCCCTCACCAAAAGCAAAATTAGGCTGGTCACCAGTCTCCTCACTGGACACTGCCGGCTGAATAGACACCTGCACTTATTGGGCATCGTTGATGACCCACTCTGTAGGTTCTGCTGGGAGGTAGAGGAAACCTCCCATATCCTCTGCAGCTGCGACTACCTCGCGGCCATGAGGTTTGAGCATTTTGATATGCATACTATGGAACCTCACCAGTTCTCTACTGTCTCGGCCAATCGGATTCTCCGATTCATCGAGGCAACAGGACTCTTCGCAGTCTAACCAGCTCGGGGCGCACAATATACCCTTGGTATCGGTGCTCGACGCGGCGACGCGTCACCCCCTTCAACAATCACAATAACAATATGCCGTTGCACGCTTATTGCATCTTATAAATTTCTAACAAGGACTTATGCCCAGAAACGTTTGAAAAAGAAAGTTTAGTTATAGTGACTACCCATTTAGTGATTATCCCCTCGAATTACGTTTAGCAACGCTCATTTGAATTAACCGCCAAAACGTTCCAGTCAAAGATAATATAGATGACGATAGCTAACGAACGAGAACGAAACACACGAGGACCGCGGTAGGAAACGGGGAAAATCGTTATCTATTTAATTAGCACATAAGTAAAATGGACAACAGAGCAGATGATGGTGGTGTTTTAGAAGCAAGTATGTACAGACTGGTGTTAATGTGGGCTCGACAAAAGACCAGATGATGGGGGAGTTTAGAAGCCAGTATGTACAAACTGGTGTCCATGTGGGATGGACAAAAGGCCAGATGATGGTGGTGTTTAGAAGCCAGTATGTACAAACTGGTGTTCATGTGGGCTGGGAAAAAGACCAGATGATGGATTTGTTTAAAAGCCAGTAACTACAGACTTGTGTCCATGTGGGATGGACTAAAAACCAGAAGATGGTTGTGATTAAAAGCAGAAAGTACAGACTGGACTCCATTTGGAAGGTGATGGTGTTAGACAGACGATGGAGTGATAGCCATTGTAAGTGGAATACAATTTTCTAAATTTCCGGTCCGGATAGTAAGAGCACGTGTTTTTCAACTGCGAACGCGGTCCCCTGGGTTGTAACAACCCGTACAAAAATTTTAAGCTGTAATTCATCTGCATACGCGCTTTTTTATCGCTACCACGCTGTAATATGTATACATTAAGGCTACATTTTCTGCAGCTCGAAAAACGCGAAAATTTCACAGCAATTACAGAACTGCAAAATGTCTACCGTTTCTACATTTTCTGTTTATTAACTGTTAATTGTCTGTACTGGCAGAAATATGCAGCGTGATTCTGGAAACGCGATGCAAAAGTAGAAAAATCAGCTGCTAGTTTAAAACTGCAATTTGACCACATTTACAGACATGTTTCAGGTTTGCAAAAGTGATGGAAAAGTAGAAATGCAGCTGCTAATTTAAAAGCAATTTGACTACGTTTATAGATATGTTACAGGTCTTCAAAAGTGATGGAAAAGTTGAAATTCAGCTGCCAATTTAAAACTGCAATTTCACTATATTTTTAGACATGTTACAGGTCTGCAAAAGTGATGGAAAAGTGGAAATGTAGCTTAAAATTTAAAACTGTAATTTGACCATTTTTATGTGGTAAAATTACAGTTTTAAATTGGCAGCTGAATTTCAACTTTTCCATCACTTTTGAAGACCTGTAACATATCTATAAACGTAGTCAAATTGCTTTTAAATTAGCAGCTGCATTTCTACTTTTCCATCACTTTTGCAAACCTGAAACATGTCTGTAAATGTGGTCAAATTGCAGTTTTAAATTAGCAGCTGGATTTCTAATGTTCCATCACTCTTTCAGACCTGTAACATGTCTATAAATGTGGTCAAATTGCAGTTTTAAACTACAGCTGGATTTCTACTTTTCTATCACGTTTGCAGACCTGTAACATGTCTATTAAAATGCTCAAATTACAGTTCTAAATTAGCAGCTGGATTTCTACATTTCCATCAGTTTTGCAGACCTTTAACATGCCTATACAAATGGACAAATTACAGTTTTAAACTAGCAGCTGGTATTTCAGTTAACAGTTAACAAACAGAAAATGTAAAAACGGCAGTCAATTTGCAGTTCTACCCGTGCAAAAATTTTAAGCTGTAATTCATCTGCATACGCGCTTTTTTTTCGCTACCACGCTGTAATATGTATACGTTAAGGCTACATTTTCTGCAGCTCGAAAAACGTGAAAATTTCACAGCAATTCCAGAACTGCAAATTGTCTGCCGTTTCTACAGTTTCTGTTTATTAACTGTTAATTGTCTGTACTGGCAGAAATATTCAGCGCGATTCTGCAAACGCGATGCAAACGTAGAAAAAACAGCTGCTAATTTAAAACTGTAATTTGACCACAGTTATAGACATGTTACAGATCTGCAAAATTGATGGAAAAGTAGAAATCCAGCAGCCAATTTAAAACTGCAATTTGACCATATTTATATACATGTTAGAGGTCTGCAAAAGTGATGGAAAAGTTGAAATCTAGCTTAAAATTTAAAACTGTAATATGACAATTTTTATAGACATGTTACAGGTCTGCAAAAGTGATGGAACAGTAGAAATCCAGCTGCCAATTTAAACCTGTATTTTGACCATATTTATAGACATGTTACAGGTCTGCCAAAGTGATGGAACAGTAGAAATCCAGCTGCCAATTTAAACCTTTATTTTGACCATATTTATAGATATGTTACAGGTCTGCCAAAGTGATGGGAAATCTAATATCCATCTGCCTATTTAAAACTGTAACTGGACTACATTTATAGACATATTGCAGGTATTCAAAAGTAGAAATTATAGATATTTCTAAAGCTTATAGAAAAGAATTTTATTTAATAAGGGAGGTTTGATAGGTGTGGAAATTTTCTAGACATTAAACCGGAGATACTCCTGTTTAATCTCTTATTCGATTTTTTTCACCTTCTGCAACGATTTCACAGACGTGAAAATAAAATTATTTTCTATTTATTACGTACAATTACAGTTTTAAAATAGCTGGCAGACGGATTTCTACTTTTGAATACCTGCAATATGTCTAAAAATGTGATCAAGTTGCAGTTTTGAATTGGTAGCTGGATTTCTACTTTTCCATAACGTTTTTAGACCTGTAACATGTCTATGAATGTGGACAAGTTGCAATTTTAAACTATCATCTGTTATTTCTACTTTTCCATCAAATTTGCAGACCTGTAACATGTCTATGAATGTGGTCAAACTACATTTTTACCTCTCCGAGTGACGTATGTCACGTGAGAGGTATTACACCGGCCGTGTCTGTCTGTGTGTCTGTCTGTGTGTCTGTGTGTCTGTCTGTCTGTCAGACCCCACGTGACCGCGTTCGCAGTTTACAAATCGGAGCAAACAAATACCCGATTTCCGGAACGCGTTCGCGGTTCACGGAAATTTGGTCATTCATCTACCAACACCAGTCTTTACTAACTGGCTTCTAAGGACCACAATCTGCTAGTCTTTGTCCATCCCACATGGACACTAGTCTGTACGTGCTTTCTTCCAAGCACCACCAACTTCTGTTCTTCGTCAATTTCACCTTGACTCCAGCTTCTATAAACCACCATCTTCTGTTCTTCGTCAATTCCACATTGACACCAGCTTCTATACACTACCATCTTCTGTTCTTCGTCAATTCCACATTGACATCAGCTTCCATGCACCACCATCTTCTGTTCTTCGTCAATTCCACATTGACACCAGCTTCTATGCACCACCATCTTCTGTTCTTCGTCAATTTCACCTTGACACCAGCTTCTATGCACCACCATCTTCTGTTCTTCGTCAATTCCACATTGACAACAGCTTCTATGCACCACCATCTTTAGGTCTTTTGTCCATTCCACATGGACGCCAGTCAGTACATTCTGGCTTCTTTCCCTCCGTCATTGTTTGGTTTCAAGATATACGCGGCGATCGGCTAGGGTTACGAGAAACGTCTAGCCTCCCAATGGCAGGGCTTCCACCATCGGTTCACGCAAATGCGTTTTTATCTATTATTTGGTTTTAAGATATACGCGGCGATCGGCTAGGGTTACGAGAAACGTCTAGCCTCCCAATGGCAGGGCTTCCACCAAAGGTTCACGCGAATGCGTTTTTATCTATTATTATAATGGAATCGAAATGTATATATACCCCAAAATTTGAAAAAAGCGGGCAAGAGGGGTACCCTTCACTTTAAACGTCAATATTAGCAAAGTTTCGAAAGATATTAGGAACAACTTTATTTTAAACGATTTAACTATTTTTAAAGTTATTTACTGGCGATTAAAATAATTAAAAATAATTATATTTATTTAAATATTAAAGATAAACCCAAGTACCGAAGTCGTTAAATCATTGCCTCCTATATCTATCAAGGCCCGTGCATTGCGTTATATTTCGTACATTGTCTCTTATATCTTTTTAGGCCCGTGCATTGCGTTATATTTCCTACATTGCCTCCAGTATCTATCAAGGCCCACGCATTGTGATATATTTCCTTCATTGCCTCCAATATCTATCTAGGCCCGTGCATTGCGATATATTTTTGAGAACAACAACCAAAATGGGAAGCTCCTCTCAGAACCATAATAATTTGTTTTCTCTGTTATATGAAATGAAAATATGGATAATATTTTCGGCAATTCGATTTGAATGGCTCTTTCTGATGTATCATTCTCTCAGCACTGTTCATAATGGACAGGAACGTAGAGATTCGAGACACTTGGAATTACGATAGTGTTTCAAATCTTCTGTAATGAGGGCTTAACGACTTGGAGTGACTGGAAAGATAGATACACATCCTATTTTTTAGTTGTACCATGCGTACCACAATGTTGCCAGGCGTTTATTGAAGGATGCTTGGGTACTTGGTACAGACTGTTACGTCTACCAAGTTTCCTAGCATCCAAGAATAAATAGGATTCATAGAAGCCAGTGTTATGGGCATGTCATGGGTCAAGTCGTTAAATATATCGACGCAGTTAAATAGCTGATGGCATTATTTTATCCACTTTCTCATTGCGTTTCGAGTGGAAGTTCAACTTTGGCACGGACGACAGATGGCGCTCTTAACCTTCTGCTTCTACCCCCAAAAATCGCTGTTGTCTGCTCGTTTTCCCCTTCCGCGCTTTTTCGTTATAAACTTATGATTTAACGAACTGTTAAGATAAAATTTCATATTTCCTTAAACAGATAAGCTTCTACTCCTTTCATCTTACTCCCAGTTAGATTTAACCTTGTTAAAACATAATCAGATGAATTTGAGTTATAATGTCGTAAAATCCTGTGCATACAGTTACCTAGGAGTGATAGAGACATTTTTACCGATGTCTAGAGATGTTAAGCTTAAGCGAAATTGTTTTACGTTTGAATAAAAATACCGCTTCCAGTAGTGGGTTTATAGTACTCCTTGTTTGTGTAAGATTAGTGTAGCTGTAGAGCGTTGTTGCTGTTTAGTTTATACGCCCCCTAGGCCTATTTGTGAAAGACCTTTTTTACGCACTTTTATCATTCTTTATTTGAAAAAAGTGTTGGCAATGTATATTTTTTAAATATGACGGAATTGCTGTTGGTATGATAGCGCCCTATTAGCGAAAAAAACCTTTTTTTAAACAGTTGATTCATTCTTTGATAAAATTTCGAAGGAAGCAGTTAAGTTTTAAATTTGCTCTATTAATTTTGTTCGGCAAATAATATAATTAAGCCTTACGTATTACTGAAGGAGATTGATTTTGCCAACCTGTGTGAGTATTTAACTGTTTAATAATTATTTTGGTTAAGTGGGAGCCTAGCTTATGTGTGATTGGGTTGTGGCTTCCATGATTTGGGCACATTTGCTTTTTGTGTGGCGAGGTATGATTCAGCTTTGATATGGACAAATGTTACAAATCATACTGGTAGACTAAGAATGCGGTTGAGGTATAGCGAGAGAGTAGAGTTTCCACAGCAATTGAGAGATATTGAAAAGGCTTGAACAATAGACTATTTTAAAATTCAATTCCTGCACTTGCAAAGAATTAAAAAAAGCGATAGATGCATATATTTAGGTTGTTTAAGGGGTAGTGATAGTCATCTCCACTCGGAGAGGTAATATTTTGGCTTTCCCAACTTGTTAAACTAGGAGCTGGCATTTCTATTTTTTCATCGCGTTTGCAGAATCGCGCTGCATATTTTTGCCAATATAGACAATTAACAATTAAAAACAGAAAATGTAGAAATGGCAGACAATTTGCAGTTCTGGAATTGCATTAAAATTTTCGCGTTTTTCGAGCTGCAGAAAATGTAGCCTTGATGTATACCTATTACAGCGTGGTATCGATAAAAAAGCGTGTATGCAGATAAATTACAGCTTAAATTTTTTGTACGGTTAATTCAACTGCTTTGGGAATTTTCTAGAGATTAAACAGGGGTACAAGTTGGGAATCCAAAATAAACCTCTCTGAGTCGAGACGCATTTAAGAGGTTTTTCTTAATTATTAAATAAATATAATTGATATTTACTAATTTAATCGTCATTAATTTACTTTAATTCTGTTGAAATCTTTTTAAGAAACTTTATTCCTAAAATCATTTTAAACATAGCTATTGTTGATGTTTGAACTCAAGCGTAAGCCTCTGTAGCAATGTTTAGAAATTTGGTATATAAGGCGACTGAATAACAATAATTAAATAGAAAACACGCAATTGCGTGAATCTTTGGTGGAAGCCTTGCCATTTGGAAGCTATCGTTTCTCGTAGCCTTAGGCGATCGTCGCGTACAACTCAACCCTAACGACGATAGTGGTGTAGAAACCAATGTATCTCTCTACGAACACGCTTGCTCCGATTTGTCAACTGCGAACGCGGTGACAGACACACAAAAAGACACGTACAGTGTTATACCTCTCCGTGACGTCATCGTCACTCAGAGAGGTAAAAATTTATTCATTTTACAAATTGAAATTCCAAAATTTCAGCACTACAAAGTATCTGAAACGCGCCTGCAATGACCCTGCAAAGTATCTGAAACAAGCCTGCAATTATCCTACAAAGTATCTGAAACGCACCTGTAATTATCCTACAAAGTATATGAAAAGCGCGTGCAATTATCCTTCAAAGTATATGAAAAGAGCCTGCAATTATCCTAAAAAATATCTGAAATGCGCCTGCAATGATGCTAAAAATTATCTGAAAAGCACCTGCCATTATCCTAATAAGTATCTGAAACGCGCCTGCAATGATACTGAAAAGTATCCGAAACACGCCTGCAATTTTCCTACAAAGTATATGACAGGCGCCTGCAATTATCCTACAAAGTATATGATAGGCGCCTGCAATTATCCTGAAAAGTATCTGAAATGCGCCTGAAACTATCCTAAAAATTATCTGAAAAGCACCTGCAATTATCCTACAATGTATCTGAAACGCGTCTGTAATTATTATACAAAGTATCTGAAACGCGCCTGCAATGATCCAAAATAGTAACTGAAACACGCCTGTAATTTTCCAACAAAGTATATGAAAAGAGCCTGCAATTATCCTAAAAAGTATCTGAAACACGCCTGCAATTTTCCTACAAAGTATATGACAAGCGCCTGCAATTATCCTACAAAGTATATGATAGGCGCCTGCAATTATCCTGAAAAGTATCTGAAATGCGCCTGCAATTGTCCTAAAAATATCTGAAAAGCACCTGCAATTATCCTTCAAAGTATCTGAAACGCGCCTGTAATGGTCCTGAAAAGTATCTGAAACGTGCCTGCAATTATCCTACAAAGTATCTGAAACGCGCCTGTAATTATTCTTCAAAGTATATGAAAAGAGCCTGCAATTATCCTAAAAAGTATCTGAAAAGCACCTGCAATTATCGTACAAATTAAAGTATCTGAAACGCGCCTGTAATGCTACTTTAAAGTATCTGAAACGCCCCTGAAATTTTCCTCCAAAGTATATGAAAAGCGTCTGCATTTATCCTGCAAAGTATCTGACATGCGCCTGAAACTATCCTAAAAATTATCTGACATGCGCCTGCAACTATCCTAAAAATTATCTGAAAAGCACCTGCAATTATCCTACAATGTATCTGAAACGCGCCTGTAATTATTGTACAAAGTATCTGAAACGCGCCTGCAATGATCCAAAAAAGTAACTGAAACACGCCTGCAATTTTCCTACAAAGTATCTGAAACGCGCCTGCAATTTCCTACAAAGTATCTGAAACGCGCCTGCAATTATCCTACAATGTATCTGAAACGCGCCTGCAATGATCCTGAAAAGTATCTGAAACGCGTCTGCAATTATCGTAAAAAGTATCCGAAACACGCCTGCCATTATCCTACAAACTTAGCAATTTCTGACTGTAACATGCATACAATATATCTGGAAGGTACCTGTAATGAGCCTACAAACATCCTGATTTCTTACGGTAGTTACTATTTCCCTTCTGTTTTCTAGCTGTAAGGTAGCTATTTTATGACTCTAGAGTAGCTAAATTTAGTATACTGCTGTAATGAGTTTTCCAACGGAAGATATTTTTTCTGCAAAACGTCTAAAATGTTCTGCATTGCTCTCTGGAATGCATCTTAATTTTGTCTGAAGTTGAACCTTTTTCAGGTTTATTCCAGTATTTTTCCAGAATATTCCAGTTTAATTGCAATATATTGCAGATTCTAAAAAATCTACTTAACAGCAAAATGCAGCCGAAAATATTTGTACGGGAACAGACAGACAAATATACAGAAACGTCGAAATTAGAACCTCTCCGTGTGTCGATTATCGGAGGTAGAAAGTAGACTTAATTTTCGTTGTTTGTCCTCCTACTATTAACTGGTTCTTTGGCTTTGGGAGAGCTGCTTAATTATTGGTGCTATCAATCGGACTGAAAACAATTGATAGCGCGCGGGAAAATAATTAGCGTAGTTTCTTCGAGATTAGTTTCGATGATTCGGATTTAACTTAGACAAAGTATAGAGACTTGATTTTTTACTAAAATATTTTAATAGTGAAGTCCCTTCTTTGAGCACAACCTTTCGGTAGCGAGTTTGTTTTCTATCTGATTTTTACCTGGGGTCCTGGCTCTCTCTCTCCTATACCTATACCCCTTTTGTTTGGGGATTAAGAGTAACCTCTCGTTTTTGAACAGGCCCATGACGAAGCAAAGTTTTCCACTACGTCATGGGTCCTCTTTTGAAAACCCAAAGTTGGTTTCATCCAGTTTAGGACCACCATGCTTTCTTTATGGAGAGAAAGCCAGAAAATTCCCCAGTTTAGAAGATTGTGTTTGTGATAAATAAAAAAAGGGAATACATGAATATATACGTCCATTATTTTACACCGTGGCATACGTAACTCGGATAGGTAATTACCAGCAGAGTGAACTGCAAGAAAATGATTAATTTTGTTTTCGTTTCATTATCACGAAGAATTTGAATTGAATTCATGTAAATTACCTAACCTTAATATTCAATTCCCTACCATTGGACCGAATTCCCATGCAACCGCATTCCCGCACCTCGGGCGGCTTTTGAAAAGTGGAAAACATCCTCAAAAGCCTGCACTTAACGAAAGTTTTCATTGCTTTCTTCTCTCCGATAATAACGGAGTAGCAAGGAGTTAAATTTTCAAATATATTTTCTAAATATAAGGAAATATGAAATAAGCCATAATATATAACATATCCTTTGACATTATTGTAAAATTATGCTTGTTATGATGTTTAAATCAGGGTAGATAAACATGTTACAGTACATTGTTGAGATATAAATGAATTGTTAATGAAAGTATTGTTTGTAGTTTAAATTTACATAAACAGAATCAAGCAATTTTAGTGCAGAATAATTTTTTTTATTTGGATTTTCTACATTTTTAAATTCAACCGAAATCCAACACGAAGAGTGTGGGCGTCATGAGCACTTAACGATAAATTAACCCTGTTTGATTCAATTAAAAATTAAACCCGAGACGCAATGCGTCAAAATAATTAATGATTATACAACTTTATTGGTAATTTAAAATAAACTGTACTTCGAAACAGTAAATTTGAAATTAAGATTTAATGATGATTGAGACGAAGGTTTTTTTAACAAATTCTCAGCGGAATGTTTAATGAAGAGAACCGGTGATTCTTTTGCTCTCAAAATCTTCATTACAAAAATAATTAACCGAAACACTACCAGTCTCTCAAGCAAATGCAGATATGTTCTAATTTTATTTAGATTCTCTAAAAGTTGGTTCATGCTAACCAAGCTTCCGTATCTTTAATTAAGTGTTTATATTTTACTTTGAGTTACATAACCTTAAATTATTTTACCTAACCAACGCTAACCTACCTTATTCTAGACTAGACGAAGAAAACCTTTTTCAGCCGCCCAACTACTGTCAGCAACAATGGGTACGTTCAGTAACCCTCTTTGATGACAGCGCTTAATGTACGCTTTTTCGCGATGCAGTTTTGTCTTCATGATGCTCAGCACTTGCCCATCGAAAAAGCCATCTAATCAATATTGTGTTTTTTATGGCGTTACGTAGCGCACTTGACAGACGAAAAGTTGGCGCGGGATTTAAAAGTTAAATTCCAATATTGCTATTCATACAGTAATTGTATTAATTTTCCTTACAAAACTACTTCCACCATTCAAATGGACATAATTTTCTTAAAGGGAGGGTGAAGTGGAAATTCAAGTGATTTTTTATCGATTCTTCTTCTAATTATAAGAACAGTCTGCATAGTGAAACATCCAGGAAATATCTCCGAATGATTTTAAAATTCAAATTAGCTTCCGATTTTAAGAATAATTTGAAGTATCCCCTTCGACCAATCGCGTAACGCCCTGCCTTTATATTAATGTCGAATAAAATTTATCGCGAGATTTGATAAAATTTGCGCGCGATGTGACAATAGTGGCGCGAGACATGGAGCGAGCCACGAGAATTTTGTTAGCAACAAGACGCCCCAAGGGCTCGTAATAGTAGCCCCATCGTACGAGTGGATAACCCCTCTATATCTTACCCTAGTGATTGAATAGCGCTATCTCTTACAATTCTTAAATTAAATCCCTCGATGCCCTACCCTAAACAGTGGTAAAATTATTACCAGTATAAATTTACTTATGCCGTAATTGTAATATTCCGGCGAATCGAAGAACAGATAGTTTTAGTGATTATCCCCCTCGATGAGTTTACAACATAGACTTATGCCGATGCACATTTATCGCTTCTTATAAATTTCTAACATTACGTACTTAACGCTCAATTAAGGTGAAGCCTCATAGATTTCAGGATTTTCAATCGCCCATAACTCTGGTTCTACGCATCACAGCTTCATTTCGTTTTGTTTTTCTTAATCTAGAGTGCCATTTCCAGGGCATCATCGAGTTCAAACGGCGATATCTATTTTATTTATTTTTATATTTAATTTTAAACATGATGCCAGGGAGGCTATTCTATAAGCAGTTGTCGATCGATATCTCTCTCGATCTCGATAGTACCCGCCGAGATCTCGAAAAACGCTATTCTATAAGCATTTGTCGAGCGACATCTCTATCGATGTCGACAGAGTTCTCGATCTCGATCTCATCGGCTTTTTAGGTGGTGAGAGCGATCACGAATGGGATTTTGTCCAATGAAACGAGATCGTTCGTTCCGTTCCGTTAATTCCCCGTATACACTACCACATTCACTTCAAAGTGTCAATAAAAAATGGCTCTGCGTGCAGCTCGCCTCGAGTTGCTATATTTAGCTTACGATATAGAAAACAAAAATAACAGACGCAATTTTCGACGTGAAAGAGTAAATAGACGCAATTTTGGACGTGAAAGAGTAATGCGCGATAAGTCAAAAGCGTTCGAGTTAAGTGAATTAAGTTTTAGAAGATTATTTTGGTTGGAAAAATGCATAGTTTTCGAATTATGCGAAGTGTTAGCTAGGCCTTTGTCGGGAAAGAGGAAAACAAATTTGCCTGTTGATTCAAAAGTGAGTAGTATTAATTAATCTTATCATGGATTAAATGTACCTTAAGGTATATTTAATCCATGATCTTATACAGTTGTTTATGGTGTAGTGGTATATTGATGTTTGTTGACTGTTGACGTTTTTCAGATATTGATAGCCTTGTGTTTTTACGCTGTAGGCTCCTATCAGTTATGTGTAGGGCAGGATTTGTACTTGAATGTGAGTCAGCCAACAGTAAGTCGTGTTTTGACCAGTGTTACGGCAGCTATCGTGGACAATTTGGGGGATAAATGGATCAAGTTTCCTACAACAGAAGCCTCTAGATCCCTTAAAAAAATTAGGTAATAATGTTAATTATTTAGAGTTCTGGAATGGTGGTTTTTAACGAATAGAAAATTCCATATAGATTCATGGAAAAAACTAATTTTCCCGGAGTGTTAGGTGCAATAGATTGCACACATGTTGCTATTGTTCCTCCTTCCAAAGTTAGTGGTGAAAACAGGGAGTTTATATATGTCAATAGAAAACATTTTCATTCCATAAACGTACAACTTGTAAGACTATAGAATTATCAGTTGTTTGCTATTGCGTTGTTAAAATGTATATTGATCTTGAAACAAATTTACACATCAAATAGATTTGCGACTACGATCTTGTAATTTTGCAAGCAAATGCCAAATTTGCAGGCTCAACACACGATACATACATATACAAAACATCCCATATATCTGGGTATTTGGAGAGGCTCCACCGGGAAGGAGTTTTAAAAGGATCTTGGCTGCTAGGTAAGAATAACATATTACGAAACTCTATGACGTTTCACTAGCATTACTCTACAACAAGCTCTCATTAACTGATGACAAACTTATGGAACAGATCTTTTAGGCTTACGCTAATCGTGCAAATAGTTTTATTAAAGTTAACCCATTTTATTCTTTAGGTGACAGTGGATATCCGCTTAACCCATGGTTAATAACACCAATTATTAATCCGCCTGAAAACTCGCCAGAGGAGCGATTTTCAAGGTGTCAGCAGTCTGCCAGATCTGTTATAGAACGTTGTAATGGTGTTCTTAAACAGCGTTTCCGTTGCCTTCTCAAAGACAGGGCGCTGCACTACGCACCAGATAAAGCAAGCAAAATTATTTATGCTTGTATTATTCTTCATAACATATGTCGGTTAAGAGGAGTCCCTGAAGATTTTAATGATTTAGAACCTTTACAACCTGGTGAATTTGGAGAAATGGACAGACTATGGGAAGATAATCCATTGTGGCACGAAGTCAGAGGTCCAGCTGGACCGAGGCGAGACGATTGGTTTTTAGCAGGGATGGAAACAAGGCAACAAATCATAAGACTGAGATTTACACGTTGAACATAAGAAAAAAATTTAATTTTTTTATGGTTTTGCATGTTTTTGAACATTGCTTGAAAAAATAATAGAATTGCTTGAAAAAATAATAGAATTGCTTGAAAAAATAATAGAATTGCTTGAAAAAATAATAGAATTGCTTGAAAAAATAATAGAATTGCTTGAAAAAATAATAGAATTGCTTGAAAAATAATAGAATTGCTTGAAAAATAATAGAATTGCTTGAAAAAATAATAGAATTGCTTGAAAAAATAATAGAATTGCTTGAAAAAATAATAGAATTGCTTGAAAAAATAATAGAATTGCTTGAAAAAATAATAGAATTGCTTGAAAAAATAATAGAATTGCTTGAAAAAATAATAGAATTGCTTGAAAAAATAATAGAATTGCTTGAAAAAATAATAGAATTGCTTGAAAAAATAATAGAATTGCTTACAAAAATAATAGAATTGCTTGAAAAATAATAAAATGGCTTGAAAAAATAATAAAATGGCTTGAAAAAATAATAGCATGGCTTTTATAAATAATAGCATGGCTTGAATAAAATTGGTCATTTTCGGGCGATTTGTTCTAAAACGGCCACCATGGCATCCGCTTGCCTTCTGCTTGCTGCCAATTTTAATTTTGCCACCATATTTTTCTCCTTTTTAATTAAAATTAATTCTTTTGTTTGCTCAATCATAACTTTTTGATTTACAGCTATTTCTTCATTAGCTTTTGCTTGTCGATTTATAGCTTTTGCAATTTCTAACAGTGCTTCGTTTTGAGTCACTTGTAACTTCTCTAAAATGTCTGATGACGCTTTTAAAGCCGAATCATTTTTGGAATTCTGATGGCATTTGCCCTTCTCGTCTAATCCACCTACAGATTTCAGCAAATAATGGTCGTTTAAGCTGAATGAACAGAAAAGCACTAATTTTATCATAGGAGACAACTTACTATGTTTCACTGCTTCAGTCCTCATTTTTTTCCCGTGATTTTCAACGACGTCACAACTGCCTTCGTCGACACATGGATTATGTGCGGAAGATCTTTTTTTGGGGTTTGGAGGGCTTTCAATCACCTCGAAGTTTTCCAACCCGACATAAATAGGAGTTTCCTCCATGACCAAGGATTCCATATATTGTGGATCTTTACTACATCCACTTACACTGGACCTATCTTTTGGACCATTATTACTTCCGCAATCGCTATGATCATGGTTGTTCTCCTACATTATCAGTTATAAATTAGACCATAAGTTCCTACAAGATGTTCCATAAGTTTGTAACAACTGGTTACTGAGAGCTTGTTGGTTAAACGTTATAGATTCTCGTAAAGCAACGTATGCCAGGTGAGGCGCGGTGAAAGGCTCGGTACAGAATAAATAGGAATTGAAATCAATTGATGGACTGAAAAACCGCGTTTAGTCAATTGTCACGCTCTCAAACCAGCTCTCAGTAAGTCTCTAGCATTACGAAGCTTAGCAAGTGTGTCATACTTATGGAAGAACATATCTTATAAATGTATGATTAGATTTCATAGGTATCTAATCTATTTGAAATTATTAATTGTACTAACAATTATGCCAAATTCCTTGGTGTTTGAAAGTCCGCTTTCAAATTCTGTCCCATAAACAGCCAGAAGTCTTTCTTCTAGTGGAGAAAGAGACTCGGAGGACTTTTCCCCACCTCCAGTTCCTTTGGCCGCCTTCTTTATCCTGGCACTCTTGTTTTTCGTGTTGCTCTTCCAGTCAGAAAGAACCTTTTCACGTTGAAATTTGAAACAATGTTACGCATTCTTGTAACTCTTAAGGAGAGAATTAACTAACCTTTTTCCATTTATCAACAGTCTTGGTTGGCCCAGTACCGTCGCTATTTAAAAGGTTGCTTAAATCGATCCACATTTTCTCGTAATTAGCAGCCGTAAATGAAGAGGAAAACTTCTTTGTTTTAAACTTTTCATTTTGACTAATAAATTGAACAATAGTCTCTTGTTGACTAGTTGAAACTCTAGTTTGTCGTTTCTCCTCACTCATTGCTTATATTACAAATCAAAATATTACTCGAAATATTATTCAAAATATATTTTATTGCCAAATAATTCTACAAAGTAAACGATGCCTCGTTACAAACTACATAGAAAATAGGGAGAAACGCACGTGTATTTGTTATGGTGTCTGCTTATGAGGATAAACGCACGTGTATTTGTTATGGTGTCTGCTTATGAAGGATAAACGCACGTGTATTTGTTATGGTGTCTGCTTATGAAGGATGTTCTCTTACTGGGCCTGATAAGTCGGAAGCACGTCATAGTCACATGATCATTTCGCTTCTCGAAAAGCGAGACTGAGTTTATCGATCTCGATTCGCGTATGTTATAGAATAGCGTTTTTCGAGATGTAACTTCTCGATCGAAGTGAGTCCTTTCGAGATCGACTTCGATACGATATCGAGATCGAGATCGAGAGCTGTTATAAAATAGCCTCCCAGAAGCGAAAACATGCTTCGGGCAAACATCCGCCATTCGCCAACGGATTTTCTCCGAGGGTCGGGCTCTTTTTTAATATACTTTAAAATGTTCAAACTAGGGCATCATCGTGCAAAATTTTAATCGCTCTAACGGTTAATTTGTTACTGACGTTTCTAAATGACTCTCAAACATGCGGCCTAAACGTTTCGATTTAGATTTTCTAATTTTTTAAATTTACTCACATTTCATAGAACAAACCTTCCTAGACCCGAGGAAAAAAGAATTACCACTCTAAGTGAAATAGCCTTCGAGATATAACCGTTGATGTGAACCACTAATTTCGCTCTTTTTGAAGCAAAATTTTAAAAATACGCGCAATTTCACTAGCGGTGCCATGCGGCTAAAGAGGGGAACTAATAAAATTTTGAATTTTTGTTAATAAACGGAGTAAAGATGTCACTCTAAACCTTTTCAAAAATTCTCGGTAGTGAAAGGTTTTGTTGGGCCCATTCGACACCCCCCCCACAACATGAAAGAATGGAATCGCTATCCCTGCTGAGTTTACGACTGACGTATCTGCCCTCTCCTTTCTTAACAATAACCTCTGAAATACACACGACTCTATTATGACTGACTCTAGTTCGAAGCATCCTTATAACATGTGGATCCAATTTTGAGACCTATACCCCACATTTGATGACTTTTGTTCAGATAGGAGCGGACTGAAACATTCCAATCCTTTTATTATTAAAACAACTTGACCCGATATGTGGGGTTACGTAGCCACTTGAAGTGTAATTGAGGAAACGTAATTTGACAAAACAAAAGTTATACTTTATTAAATCTTAGCTAAGTTTGTTTTACTTTACTGACACCATGGTTTCAATAACAACAAAATAATGGAGGCAAAAACACACTAAAATTAGTAAAAATAACAAATATTAAAATATGGGCGCATTAATTAAATTTTACAAATATACAGAAAGTTACAAAATTAAAATTAAACGAATTAAAAAAACATAGGCTTAATTATCAAATGTTCAAAAGGAGTTTTAACAAGATTATAACATCAGAAACAGGTAGTCTCCACACAGGGAACAGATCTTTCCTCTGGGAAAAGAGACCCACTCTAAGGTTGCTGGAGGTTGAAATTGTTGTCTTTAATCGAAACGAAAGTAAATACCTTCTTTTTAAAAAAATTAACGAAAAAAGTAAATCACCCCACAGAAAATAAATTTCCAAAAAGCCCATTTTGGTTATAAAGCAGCGCTGTAACAACTTTTAAAATTTGTTGAATAGGAAATTTTTCTTCTACTAAAAATATCATGGAATCTTAAATAATTACAAATACAAATAAACTAAAATTTAATATGGAAACGTAAAAAGACATTTTTTAGTAAAAAAAATCAAGCCGATATAGTTTTGAGTTCTTTTTCCGCTTTTCTCTTGGAAATAGCCGCTTCTACGTAAGACGGTTCTCTAAGCGATCTAGATCTCTGAAATCTTGAGTCCACTATTTCTGGCAGTAACGCGATACGGTAGAATTTTATGAGATAGGGCTCCATTTTTGATTTCCAAAACTCTTAATCGCGTTCAATGTCTTCAACGTGAATCCCCCCTTCAGTATAAATAACAAAGTGACATATTTGTCTTCTCGTTATATGAAGCTGTCCTTGCACTTGATAATAATAATTATCATTTCGATTTAGTGTCAATTTATTAGTTGATGAATCTAGTTTGCAGTAAAATGTCTTTTTGCAGTTCTGTGTAAGATTTATATTTTTTAAATGAGCGGGAATATCAAGTGGGCAAATGTTTTTATATGCTACAGGCGATTTTACTTCTAAAATGGCATTTTCCCCCACTAAACCATCAGGAGATGCGCTTAAAAACCCGTGATCTAAATCCACGAACATGAATATTAAACTTCTCTCGCAAGATTTGTTTGGCTTTTTCTTCCCTGGCATGTCCATGGTCAAAATTTTTCTGCATAGCTGCTGATACATTTCTACTATAAAGTATGCTTTGGACTGTTTTAATGGTCGATGTATAGGGTTTTAGTTTGCATACTTTTCCGAAATTTGACGCGGTAAGCCTATGACGTCGCTCTTCAAACCACGCATCGGAGTGACTTTGACCACGCGTTTGCTCCTCGATTTGCTTCTGTTTTTTGAATCAACCCTAAGGTCTGCTAGTTTTAATTTGGCCAATTCTTCAAGAGCTTCATCCGAGCAGTCATCCTGCATCGCGTTATCGCCATATTGGGCCATACCATTGTCTTTCGCTTTTGGAATTTCAGATATCAATTTTTTGTTTCTAAGGTAGGCTGTGTCTCGCGAAGTTCTCGCAATCCATCTTATCCTCTTTGTTCTCGCTACATATTTTTTCAGTATTGAGTTCAGGCTCTTCCCCGTAATAGCTTTATGAGCTTTGTAGACCCAACCTTTTCCTTCATTTTTGTTCAAACACGCCGCCGTTGTTCGGAATTTATAACTCCATCTTTTCGACCTGTCTATCTGTTTCCCTCCCACATGTTTGGCAACCAGGGACATGGTAGATTCGGCCATGTTGCTTGTGAGACCGCTAATTTGCTTCTCTGCTTTATCAGCAACCTTAAAGGCAGTGGCCGTTATAGCTGATTTTAAAGGCGATGGTATTTCTTGCCATTTCCCCGAATTTTCTCCAATTTTGTTGCAAAAATCCCCGCGTTCAATATGACTACCAAAACAGTGTTTAGGAGCGTTCAGTATATCTTTCTTTAGGGCAAGAACGGATTTGTCAGTGGAAGCATGGTGGGCGATGGCTGCTCTGGTACCCTTTGTTAAGTCATTTATGAATTTATTTTTTAAAAGCCTTCCTCCTTTATCTTTGTCCCCTTTCAATTTATAAAGCGCCTTGGTAAGATTTTTTACGACATGGTTGGCGCATTCAACCTTTGTGATTTTGTGCCCGTACTCTTGAACCTTATTTCTCAAATCGAACAAAACCGATGCGTCCCCGTCACCAACGAATTCCCTATATTGCAAATTATGCATGGACATGCTTTGATTGAAGCCGCTGACAATTATATCAGATTCCATCGCTCTCGACGATCCAGTCCAGTTTTTATAACAATCGTGAGCCACAGGATTTAAATTTCTTTTAGCTCTGTACGAACATTTGTAACAGTATTTGTTCCTAACACCAGCAAAAATTATCTTTCCTGTCCTTAGTCCTATTATAACAGCCATGCCCGATCTCGCATTGTAATTATGTCCGTGACTGCGTGTGAGCCACGACCCATCCCCCACAACAGAGATAAAACAAGTCTTTTCATACGGGACTTCGCAAAAATTTCCGGCTTCAGCCGCTAGTCGGTATTCTTCGGCTCCGTTTTCCAAAATATTTTCTGTTAGAATGTTTTCCCAAAGATTTCCCAAACGCTTTTCTTAATGGTTCCAGGAATCCTCTGACATAATAGGAACACCCATCACTGAGAAAACTTCTTCCAAGTTGGCGAAACCTGAACCGATGGTCATAATTCTCCAAACAGCCATATCGTTCACAGATAGTTCATTGTCTTGCTTATTTCCTTTTATATTTCCCGAAACTTTATCAGAGCAAATCGCTAATTTTTCATCGCAATTTGGGCAACTATAAATAAACCGAGAGTATAGCCCAGGGTGACCACTGAAAATTGTAAATTCCTTTAAAGGAAATATAGGAAATTTATCCTGGAAATATAGAAAAATATAGGAGGAAATTGGCGTAAAATATAGGAAAATATAGGAGGAAATTACTGAAAAATATAAGATAAATGGGGTGCATTTCTTTTAGAAAAATGATATTCATATATTAAAAAGTAGGAACCATATTTTTGTTGCAAACAGAACATATCACCTCACATATATGAGCGACCTCACATATATGAGCGATAAATTATCACATACTGTTACTATCACAACTATTTATTTTTGGTTTTTTAGGAGCTGGTTCAACACCTTTAGGGCTGGTTAAATTTAGGAGGTGTCGGCTACGTCCTATGGTGTTTTTTGTTTTCAATTTTGAGTAGCTGCCTATTAAAACGCCGATAGTCTCGTCGTATGCATTAGAATTTTCCAATTATAGGAGAATATAGGAATTGTCATAAAATTATAGGAGAAAATAGGAAGGACTTAAAAATATAGGAAAAAATAGGAAATTTAGGAAGAGTGGTCACCCTGATAGCCCTATCTTTTGTTCGTTTTGAAATAGGAAATTACTCTGTTGGTTGATTCCATTTTGTTGCACTTTTTTTCATTTTTGATAGTGGGAATCCATTCTCCGAATTTGTTCAATAAAATATACTGGATCAACTATTCGTTTACCCTCAACAACATTTTCATTAAGACCGGGGTCATGAAAAGTTTCAATAAAACCAAGTTCTTCCGCTTCAGTATTTTCGTCAAATAAAGGATTTTCACTAACGATATCAAGATTTGCCGTTTCAACACCGAAATCAATTCGCCTTGGTGCAACTTTATCCGTAGCTTGGTGACTTCGGTGTAATTCCAAATTATGAATTATTCTTGGCGTAGACGTGGTGAGAATAGTACTTGTATTCGGTCTCGCCTTGTTAGCATCATAACTTAGAAATTAAGATTTTCATTAGATTAGCAGGCTAGGATTTTTATATTATTCGTTGAATTCTTACCTCCCGCTATTTAGGGTTCCAAGCGTATTAAAATAATTTTTCCGATAAGCCGATTTCACGGATCCCGCACTCTTGCGCCGTGTTCCCTTAGTTTTAGGCATAATAATAATTGATATTTTAAAATCTAACGATTCTACTTTCACAAGACAGAAATTGAGATTAGACAGTGGTTTGGATAGACTAAAGTAAAAAGTCGATGTTTACAGGGTCTCGTGAAAACAAAAATGAAATGAGCAAGAACTCCGCTTTCAAGGAACTATCTTTTCGTACTATTCATAAGCTTGCGAGCGCGCAATGTCAAACATTTGTTGGGATTCCAAGTAAATCCTATATTCTTGAAGTTCGCTCTTTCCTTTTATTTCAGTACTATATATGACTGTCTGCAAAAAGTATTTTCAACATTTTCAGACAAGAAAGACCTTTTCACCCGTTTTAAGATAAACTTAACAATACAGAAGCTCCATCCCTTTTATGGTGCCGAAAGAGAGTTGAGAGTTTTCGAGGCATCCTAATTGTCGCGAAAGAGCGGCGGGGCAATAAAATTAAAGCGGCCAAGTTGGCTTTTAGCATTGTATAAAGCAGTCTTAGAGTGGGTCTATTTTGCCTGAGGAAAGATCTGTCCCCTGTGTGGAGATTGACTGTTTCTTAGGTTATAATGTGGGGTATAGGGCTTGTCTCAAAATTGGATCCACATGTTATAAGGATGCTTCGAACTAGAGTCAGTCATAATAGAGTCGTGTGTATTTCAGAGGTTATTGTTAAGAAAGGAGAGGGCAGATACGTCAGTCGTAAACTCAGCAGGGATAGCGGTTACATTCTTTCATGTTGTGGGGGGGGGGTCGAATGGGCCCAACAAAACCTTTCACTACCGAGAATTTTTGAAAAGGTTTAGAGTGACATCTTCACTCCGTTTTTTAACAAAAGTTTAAAAATTTTATTAAATCCCCTCTTTAGCCGCATGGCACCGCTAGTGAAATTGCGCGTATTTTTAAAATTTTGCTTCAAAAAGAGCGAAATTAGTGGTTCACATCAACGGTTATATCTCGAAGGCTATTTCACTTAGAGTGATAATTCTTTTTTCCTCGGGTCTAGCAAGGTTTGTTCTATGAAATGTGAGAAAATTTAAAAAATTAGAAAATCTAAATCGAAAGGTTTAGGCCGCATGTTTGAGAGTCATTTAGAAACGTCAGTAACAAATTAACCGTTAGCGCGATTAAAATTTTGCACGATGATGCCCTAGTTTGAACATTTTAAACTATATTAAAAAAGAGCCCGACCCTCGGAGAAAATCCGTTGGCGAATGGCGGATGTTTGCCCGAAGCATGTTTTCGCTTCTGGCATCATGTTTAAAATTAAATATAAAAATAAATAAAATAGGTATCGCCGTTTGAACTCGAAGATGACCTGGAAATGACACTCTAAATTAAGAAAAACAAAACAAAATGAAGCTGCGATGCGTAGAACCAGAGTTATGGGCGATTGAAAATCCTGAAATCTATGAGGCTTTACCTTAATAACATTATGAAAATGTTTTCTAAAGTGCAGAATTTAGTTAACAAAAAGTTTCATAGTAAATCAACCTAAAGTAACTATGTTAATGTTTCATTTCGGTTCTAACTCGCGTTAAGGTTCAGTTTCGAAGCTTCATTATGAAAAATCGATCGTTAAAGTAATTGAATTAAATAAACACTAACAGAGATAATCATGGCTTTATTTTGCTAAAATAATCTACAATTCGGATTTAAAAGACCAACTTAGGTTGTGTCAAGTGTAGAGTAAAATTTACAAAGGTTTTTAGTAAAAGGCACGCTACCGAAATATACAGTGTGGAAGAGAGACCGTCCAATGTGGTGGCGCACCATCCTGCTGGAACCACAGGTCCCGCATCACTGCTAATGGTAAAGCGTCTATCGCATCACTAAACTCGTGGCGCAGGAAGTGCAAACACCTGTCACCAGTAATGTTGTCCTAGAAGAAGAAAGTTTTGTAGCTGTTCGTCGTAATGAAGATCATCAGAGTCAAATTCGTGTATGTCCCCATTAAGATGGGCGCTGTCGTCCTGATGATGGCGTGACTCGGACTCGTGCTGCGACATTTAATTCTCCAATATCCTCGGTTATGGCAACCCAAGCATTTGGCGTTACGAGCAGGGTAAGGTCGTGTATCATGATAGGTGCCACAGTTACGGCACTCGTTCGGTAGTCGCTGAGCGTTGCGAGAGGATTGTTGGTTTCGCTGGGGTCGCTGCTGGTTACTATGGAACTGTGTCGTGTTCTCGTAAGGTAACCGAGCGTGGTGGGTGCGTGAGTGTGTGATCGTTCCTGGTCACGGCTTCGTTGTTTGAGATACCTTTGTCTCTTAAGTGCATCGATCTGTGTTACGTCCGAAGGAATGGTGGACCGGGATGCAGATGGGTTCATGGCCAATGCGTGGAGGCTGGAAGTTTCCTCTGCCTGGCAAGCGGCCACGGCAACATCCAACGTTATGTTTGCTTTGCATAAAAGCTCCTTGCGTAGCATTTCGTTTCGGATACCGACTACAATAAGTGTGGTGATTAGAGAATCTGTTAAGGGCTAGAGCTCGCAGTCCAGGGCTTTGCTTTTCAGGTCCGTGAAGAAATCATCGAGTGTTTGCGATTCTTGTTGTACGGTGGTAAGGAACAGATAGCGTAGGTAGAGTAGGTTCTTATAGGGTTTGTAATAGGTGTCAAAAGCTTTCAGTATTATCGCTACTGTCCGTGCGTCGTTGACTTCAGCGATTGGCAACGTGTTATAGATGCGTCGTCCATTGGAGCCCAAGATGTGTAGGAGGGTGGCTAGTTTTGTTGCTACTGTTTCATCTGCGAGCTTGGCGGTGGTCGCGTAGATTTCGTATCCTTCCTTGTACTCGCGCCATGCTATGGCCGGGTTGGCTCCTGGTACGAACGATGCGGGGCTCTTGAAAGACGTCATAATGCTCGTTGTACTGGCTGCTGGCCGAATAGGTGACGGTGGTAGATTCATCCCACCTCTATCACCATGTTGTAAAATTAAGACACTCCGAGTAAGTTAGGGATAAAGTATTTATTGTAGCTCGTAATAAGCTAAAGTCAAGAACCTCTGTCGATTCACTCCGCGCTCTAGTATATATAGAATGAATATGTTTTTTATGCTAGGCCTTATCTTTAAGCTATGTCTATTATTGTTGTAAGCTAGACCTATTATTATACTATCAAGCTAGGCCTATTATGACAACTCCAAAATTTATACTGTTCATTTCCTGTTTTTTCCCCATTTAGTGATTTCCATGTGTACAAGACATATCCTTATTGGATGTTAAATGTCGCCTGCTTTAATATATATTCGATAAGCTTTGAATACTGCTTTAATATATATTCGATAAGCTTTGAATACTGCTTTAATAATTCATTAATTTTAACTTCTGCAATTGCTCACAAAAAAAGAAATAATTCCATATCTTGGTAAATAGGTTTGTAAGTAGTCCTCTTGACTCAGAGAGGTAATATTTTGGATTTCCCAACTTGTTAGCTTATGTTTCAACGGTACACTTTGTTTTCGAAATTCGTAAATCCGAACATGACGTTTTTAGAAATTGGATTTGTTTGCTTCGAACCAATAAGGCGAAATTGTCTAAGTTGATCACAATACAGTAATTGCTTATGACAGTAAGACTCGGCAACAAATAATGCATTACGAAAAGTATACATGAATATAAATAAAAAAAAATTTAAAAGTTGTGTTTTACTAATTATAGTTTATTGAAATATATACATGTTAGGCTTAAAAATACGCGTATAGAAGACATCCCTCTCTGGTATACGTCATGACCTGTGATAAGATAGGGTCCTTTAGCGTCGCTCAGCGAACCCCCACGACATCCAGCAAGCCAGTTGTACTCGTACGTAGTAATAAGACCACTTCGGATGGTTGTTGTTCTGACGGAAGTCGGCTAAGTGCGTCAGCTTTATTATGAGTAGAACCCTTTTTTTTATTTTTGCTCTGGTCCAGGACTAGGCTAGGGCTTGGTGCCATATAGTCAGAATTTTGTAGTTAGTTCATGTGTAGCCGGAGCTTCCGTTTAAAGATCGCCAGCGATGGGGCGGAAGCGATCTCTGGGGGCAGCTTGTTCCAGGGAGTGTATGCTTCCTCAATTCATGCGCGTTCGCTTCGTGCGCGTTAAACAGAGAGAGAGCCAACGAGTTTTTGGGTATCGTTAAAACAATTCTAAACTCGAATCGTAAAGTGTTAAAATTATGTTGAAGGCTAGTGTGCATGTTAATATTATTGTGGGGGTTAATGTAAATATAGTACGGGTATTTAAATAAACTGTTTGTCTTTTGTTGGCCAGGGCCTTTTGCCTCAGTTAGTTGTTTTATGTTATTAAACATAATTTAGTTTCGACATTGTAACCCGTTCTAGTTTTTACTCCTACCTTCATACCCTAGATTTAAATTGAACACACAGTCAGATTACGAGAAGCCTAGTATTTTATGATTTCCGCTAGTACAGGGACACCGGGAAAAAGCGGTTACATAACAGAGTAACAACGTCGTCTACTAGTGCACCGCGTTAGCAATTCGCCTTGTCTTCATAATATAAAATTAATATAGTGAAATATTTCGGTTATTTTAGTAGTTTTGTAGCTTTAAAGCTCTGTTTCATTTTGACACTCTAAGAATCTTTTTTACATTATTATTTGAAATGATTGTTTATATATTACTTAAATAACTGGTTCTGAAAAGTTTTCTAAATGTCCATCTAGTGTGCAATACCGTGTATTTGTATGCTTGCCTAAAATTGAAAGTGAACCAATTTGGGTTCCTGCAATAACCATATTTTTTGGGTATAAAACTTTGAAACAACTCCATCCCAAACTACCAGGAAATTTTTATTCAACTGCTACCTGGTTATTTTTTAACCAAATTGTAGTTAAAATTCAAATAGCCCAACTCTTTCAGCCCTTGAGTTTTAAGTGATATGGAATCGTTACTGCAAAAACACCCCTCCTATCACCCGTTCCAAGATGACAACATATTCGGAGGAAAAATATAGAAGACCACAACAAGAAGTTGGACAACATTCTGACAACGCTTGAAGAAGGGTGGTTATTATGAACTCCTGATTGAACCCAGTAACGCTCAATCAGGCGAACAACTAACGAAGAAAATATTTAATATTAATTATATTTATTTTAATATTTAAGATAATCTTGTTTCTCAACTCAAAATTAAAACGGAAAGAGTTAAAAAGCAGTCTATGTTTTAGTCTGTGTGTGTCCGTCCGTTAGTGCACCGCGTTAGCAGTTCGCTTTGTTTTGTGGAAAGAAATCCTACAAAACCTTAATATTTGGTTTTCTCATAATGTATAATTAATATATGGAATAATTTTCGTAATTTCGATGCCTTTAGTGGTTTTGTAGCTATAAAGCTCTGTTTCATTTTGATATCCCAAGAATATTTTTTATATTATTATTTGATATCGATGTTTATATATAACTTAAGCTATTCTACATCTGTTTATAGAATAATCCTTTCTAAAGTGATTTTAAGAAGAACGCGACTATATTGGTCAAATGAACTTTTATTTGTCAATAGGCCTAGAGAACCAAAAAAATAAACTCTTGGTTTTCGTTTCTGTAATGCAGAGACTTTAACGGTTCAGAGTGAGCCGGAAGTTAAATACACTTTTAAATAATTAGGCTTAGATTTTATAATCATGGTGGAAATCTGGGCCGCGTTCAGCAGAGCTCAGCGCTGTTAGCAGTGTTATTGAATTTTGACGTCACGGTGCTCAGCGCTTAGCCAGCGCGGTCTTCAAAGAAAATAGTCGGGTTTTTGGATAACGTGACGTAAAACGCATAGTTCTCAGCTTGGCGAAGAAAACATGGAGGAATTAATACAAATAGCTCTTGCTATTGATTTGTTCTTTATTTGAAAAAACATTCTTCACTGTTATGTTAGATTTTAAAGAAACTTACCTATTATAGCAGAGATTCTAGCGGGATTCAGCTGCTTCTTTGGGGGTATACCTTTGTGCGCATTGCTAGACCTTCCCGTAATTGATGCATTTATATATTCATCTTCTTTAAATAGCATGAGGAAAAGTCCTCTAGCAAAAACTGTACATGTTCTGCTCATTCGGAGAAGCAGCGACAGCTCAGATTTGTCCACGAAAATTTTAGGAGCTATTTCAACCTTCTATTGAAATGTGTATTTATATTGAGTAATTATTATTTCGTACAAAATAGTTAAAAATATTTACAGGCACGGCAAGTAAGCTTAGTCTTTCGATCGAAAGATATAAAGTATACTTGCTTGTGCCAATTATAATCTATCACACTTGGAAAATTTGCAATTAATTATTTACCATTTTTGTTGATTCTAAATCATTATCTTCTGGAGCAACATAGTTTTGATTGACTGGTGTTTTTATTGGGTGTTGGACCAATTTCAAACATTTTTCTGCAATAGACATAAAGTTTTAGCCAGTAATTCCGAATTTTAGTGACAGGCCAAAGAATAAGATGACCAATAAGTACCCTTATACTTCTCCAATTTTTTTATGGTTTTAGCAAGTTTCATTTCCTTTACTTCATAGTCCTCTTTCAATTCCTTGTAGTCATTTTTCATTTCTAAATACTTTCTCTTATACCTTGGGCACTTGGAACAATCTTTTGAAACACTTTCTTTCTCGGTTGATGCATCCAGAATTGCCATTAGTTCAAGTTGAGAGCTTGTCTTTGGATCCCCCTGTATATTATAAATGTATTCACTTATACATACACATATTAAGGGAAGGCAAAGTCTGGTATCAGAAAAAGGACTTGCCAATTTGGGTCAATTCCCTCAACCACATGCCGCCATTTTGGCGGCATGTGGTAAACTATATAAGTAAACTATACATACCGATGTTGGGCCAGATACAGAATGCAAAATACTTCTATCCTCTTGTGGGACATCCTTCCCATTTAAGCGGCAATAATCCTCATACAGACTAGTTCTTTTAGCCTCCATATCATCTTGATCCCCTAGAAACGCATCAAATAATCATCAGTCAGTAAAGCTTGAAAATGAAGTAGTTTATAAAGTTTTAAAAAACTTGCCATATCCAAGGAGAAACCCAGGAGAAACCTCCTCCCCTTCTTTCCAAAAAAAGTCAAATGTACGACCTATGTAGTTATGTGCATTTTCTGAAATATCTTTTCGCAAGGATTTATTGTGGTTAAAGCACTGATCAAATTTAAGAACATCCCAAATGTTATCATTAATCCATTTGACCAAAGCATATTGTTGGGGTTTTCTACTTTTTGACATGGCTTTAGCTAGATAGTTAAAAGATTTTTTTCAGTAATCGGTTTTATATTTCAAAAGTATGATAGGTATAATTAAAAAGTTTAATTATACATAACATTTATTAAGTCTCAGTAATGACTTATTAAAATTATTAAATCTAATCTAGTTATCTATGTATACCCTAGCACGATCGAGCGAGCCCAGCGGAATTTTTAAGTTTGTTTTTGCAGAAAAGACTAGAGTAATATCGGTGAAAGGGGGGGGAGAGACTGTTAGTTCCTCTCTTTGAACGCAAGTTTTTAAGAGTGGATACTGTTTGCTTTCGGGAGGGAAAGGAAAATAAGGTAAGGGATAGAAGGGTATGACGTTTCCATGTGCTCAGAGCCTAGGGAGTAGTGACCGGTGAAAAGAGGAATTTCACGGGGCGCGCAATGCTTCTCATTCGGGGGACGGGGGGTTTGTAAAAGGGGTACAGGATACTGTACGCCCTTGGTAGGGACGAAGGCTCTATAAAAACCTTGCGGGGGGGGGGTAAACATGGGATAAAACTGAGGTAGGAGATATGACCACGTTGCCATAAATAGTGTAATGGCACCCCCTTCCCTTAGGCTGTTTACGCTAATCTTTAAAACTGAAATTATTCTCACAATACATTAAAATCTTAGATAATAACAATAATTAATGTATGCAAAACTAATTATACCTACATGCTACTGGTTTACAGAGTAATGGCACCCCAAGCTAATTCGCTATAGAGATCAATAAAGTGTAATGTAGGGAGCTGCCGTAACTCTACTAAACTAAAGTTTTGCTAAGTGTTACTGAGGAGTAATAAGAACTAACTTAATTTAACTTAGAAACATAATCCAAAAAAATTACATACCTTAAATAAAGATCCAAAATTAAAAAGACGTGTTGATTTCAAACAGAATTTGAAAAAGGTCCCCGCTTTACGCGATAGAAAATAGAAAATGAAGGTCCAAGTCGTTGTCGTTACTCGCGCGCTCTCGCACCTCTGCAGTGTTTTTCCACTTTACTCCAGTTTCAAAACTTTGAATAATGGAAAAAAACCACAGGCGCGCCTAACTCGCTCGGGCAAAACCGTGAGAGAAAATTCTATATACGGAGGGCTAGGCATCGAACAGGCAGAAGCAGGTTTATATACTGTGCGATTTTACTGGCACTGCCACTAGTCGATAATGTATTTTTTTTTCGCTACCGGCGCCAATAGAAAAAACTATTTGTCAGTATCGTCTGCTAGCTGGATTGTTTTTCTTTTTTGAACTTAGTTCAGGTTGCCCTTTAGTTTAATTGAAATTAGTGTCACTCATATGTTACCTGCCTGGAAAACCACAAGTCATCAGAGTGTGTAATTTGAAATTTAATTTTCTCTGAGAACTTAGTATACTAATTTAATAATGTAGGCTGTTCAAGGCAAGCTGGTCAACCAGTTTAAGGCCTAAAAAGAGCCAGGGTTTTTTTTACAAATAGTTTTGATTTTTGAAACCTAAAACCAGGAACAATTATGTCATACAAAAGATATTTATGGAACCCTGAAGAGAAATCTGGAATTCCTAGGCGAACATAGTATAGGTTTCGCCAACAAAATATCAATTATATTGAAGATGATGCAGAAGCTGCGTTAGATGTTTCAACTTTGGGACCAAAAAACATTGAGGATGATTCCTTTTCGAGTTATGACGATCTTAACGAAATGAGAATTGCTACTGAAAATGAAGCTAAAAAAAGACGATTTAATGATATGGAAGATAGCTTTGAGGATGAAAATGATATATCAAATGAAGAATTAACGAACGGAACGAAGGATGATGATGCCACTTCGAATATGCCCTCCACATCTTCAACTCATTCTGGATCGACTGATTCAACTTTGCCTTGGGAAGAACATAGTTTTAACACAGAGACAAATGATGTAAGTTTATTAGTTATTATAAATTCATTAAATAAACTAATCTAACATTTGGGGATTTCGACTAGAACTATTCAGTAATGTTACTATAATGTACCGAAACTATAGAGCTATTTCGTCTGCTACGAAAAATGGCTGCCTTTGACAGTATAGGGCAGGCCCGGCGGGCAAATATCATTGGTGACGTACCATTACCTAATCTGACATAGCTCTATAGTGTAATAAGGTGGTGTTTTATCTAACGGAATGTGATCCCTGGATTTTAAAGTTTACTATAATTTCTTTAATTTTGTATAATATTAGATTACAGATGAGAATAATTTGGAAGAAAATGACGGTATTTTTTCTACAGACCTCGTGAGTAATTGCGCTTTATGACTGTAATTTAGTATAAAATTAATACTTTCTTCCTTTGCTAAATCTAAAGGATGAAGAAATATATCCCGACTCTGCAGTTAATTTAAAACAATTTTTAATATTAGTTATGGCTCACATAATTCGTTTCAAGCTGTGTAAGGAGTCTACAGCGTCTCTTCTGAAACTTCTCTCATTTGTTTTACCGGAAAACTCCAAATTTCCTCGTACACTCTTTCAGTTTTATAAACATTTTGAGGGAGCAAAATCGAACTATACTTTCCATGCATATTGCAAAAATACAAAATGTAATTCCTATATTGGACTAGCAAGCGCGTTTTGCAAGCACTGTGAAACCTATAACTGCGTGGAATCGGCTTTGGAAAAAGGAAATTATTTTTTAGTTTTTCCTGTTGAGGATCAAATACGAACTTTACTTCAAGAACGCGATAGAGGAGCTCAAACCATTAAATCTAATAGAGAACCACTTTTTAACAAGGGGAGCGCTCATAGAAGTTTACCAATGGGACAGTACGATTTATCAATAACATGGAACACAGATGGTGTACCAGTTTTCCATTCATCAGGATACTCCATTTGGCCTTTGCTATACACTGTTTACGAATTAGAGAATACTACTGTTCAACTCGCTGCTCTTTGGTTCGGTTGTGAAAAACCGGAAATGAACTCTTTTCTCAAACCCTTTGTAGATGAAATGAACAGTTTGTCGAAGATCGGTTTTTCCTATATCCACAACGAGACAAGAATAACCGTGAAAGTGTTTCCAGGAGCTTGTTGTTGTGACTCCGTTGCTCGTTGTACATTACAAAACACAACTCAATTCAATGGTAAATATGGATGCAATTGGTGCCTTCACGAAGAAACATCTATAAAAAGGGGAAATGGACAAAGCCGAATTTACGAATTTAAACGGAATGTTTCAAGCAGGGATGCCCAAAAAATGGCAAGAGACGCAAGAGACTCAATTCAAAATAAGACGCGTTTTAATGGAGTAAAGGGTTTTTCAATTTTAATGTTACTATCATATTTCTATATCGTGAAAGGGTTTTCTGTTGATTACATGCACTGCGTATGCCAAGGTGTTGTGAAAGCGATTGCTGGTTTATGGTTTGATACTTGCAATTACAAAGAACCTTACTATATGGGCAGAATTATCGAGACTTTAGATAAGACTCTATTAACCATAAAACCACCCAATGAAATTAGTCGATTGCCAAGGTCTATTACTGAAAGAAAACAATGGAAGGCAAATGAGTGGCGATCTTGGCTACTCTTTTATTCCCCACATGTTTTGAAAGGGCATTTACCTGAAAAATTCTACAAGCACTGGCTTAACTTGGTACTGGAAGTAAATCTTTTACTTTCATTTAAATTAACTTTAGCGATGGTGGATGAACCAAGCCATTATTTAGAGCTTTTCGTTAAGAAATTTGAGAAATTATATGGACAAGAAAATATGACGTACAATATACACCTTCTTTTACATCTAACAGATACTGCCAAAAATTGGGGACCCCTCTGGTTCGTTTCGTGTTTCCAATTTGAAAACATGAATGGAAAACTTATGACCCTCTTTCATGGAACGCAGAAAGTCCCTATTCAAATAGCTGAAAAGTATATAATTCTTCGTAAAATAAGGCAGCTTTCTGAAGACGCATTCACATGCAACCATTGTATTGAAGATTATTTACTTGAACTTCATAGAGGTTACCCCTATCTGAAAAAAATAACTACCATCGAAAGCAATAGTTTCGCTCATTCACTCCCTGGGAGGTCCAAATTAAATGAAAAGCAGAAGTTAGCCATTGAATCAGAGATAAACAAGGATATTTCTTCAGCCTTAATATTTAGCTATGATAAAGTAACTATAAGTGGACTAACTTTTTCCACAAAATGCACATCTAACAGAAACAATTGTGGAGTTCAGTTTAATGATGGGGTTTATGGTTTAGTCGAAAGTTTCGTTAGTGTTAAGAGATGTGGTTGCGCTGATGCATGTTTTTGCGAAAGAGATAGTTTTATCCTTGCTACGAAACTTAAAAAACGTGGGCATGCTTCTCATATTTTAGATAGACTTTGTCACCGTCTTACGATATCCAAAAAAGTAATAGCCTATTCTATAAAGGGTTTAATTGTGGAAAAGTTGATTTTATTAGACAATAATAATGGTGAAATGTTGGTTGCTAATTTCCCAAATGTAATCGAATGTGACTAGGCAATATAATTCATAAAATTCAGTTCCGCAAAATGATGTTGACATGATTAGAATTACAAAAAAATTAATTATTAAACTATAATCCAAAAATTGGTTTTTACAGAAAATGCTTACTTCCATCACATAAGCATATACCGCGTGCGAAAAGAACGTAATTTTTTTACCGAAGTTAGAAATTAAATGTGGCAGTAGGCCTAATTAAGCCTATTTTTGTTCTTCCATTGAAGACTCTTAGAATAATTATAAAAATCCTATAAAATATTTAAGTAATCAAAAACCAAAAAAGAACTTACAATCTACTCTTTAAAAACTTTATAGATAGGCCTATAGAAAAATTTTACTTTATAGAACTTGAACGATGTTCCATAGGGTTCTATACGATTCTATAGAAAATACTTAGAGAATTTCCGTACGGGAAGTTTTGTTTGAAAGACCAGTGTTGTGGGACAGAAGGTCCGAGGCTTACCCGAACAGGGATCATAAACAAGTTGCATGGAAAGAGGCAGCCAAAGAAATGAATCAGACCAGTAAGTACCAGCTCAGTCTTAAAATTAAATACACGTTATCCAATGCAAAAACTATGAATCAGACCAGTAAGTACCAGCTCAGTCTTAAAATTAAATACACTTTATCCAATGCAAAAACTATGTACTAAGTCAAAAGCTCGAAATCTATCCATTTTTAGTGAATCGCTGTTTGTTTTTGCTAGTTAATTAACGTTGTACACCGTGTACGCACAGTCATTCATGCACTCTTTATTTTCTTATGACTGATGGTCGTTTCTAGAGTAACAGTGTGTGGCAAAATGGAAGACTATTTTCGAACAATTTCGTAAACATTAGAACCTTATTTTTAATTCAAAAAGTGGCCAAGAACTTGATGAAGTAAAGGCGTTTGACGCAGTGGAATGGCCATACTTTAAGTCTCTTATTTTTAAAAGATGTTTTAGCTAGAAGAGAGTGACAATAGTGGAGATTTAATAATAGTCTGACATGGTGTACAAATTAAAAAATTATTTTAGAACATCATCGAATGTCAATTATGAATTAGCTGAAACGAAAAACCAAGAACAACCATCTGAGAAGAAAAGAGAGGCTGGCACATTCACTTGCTCATTTATGGGAATCCAATATGAAATACAAGAAGAGATAGAGAGCCCTAGTGGGGAGAAATATTAGAAGATGAAAACGATTTCATAGAATCGAAGGCCGGGCCTTCAGGAAAACAAGAAACCAATATTGCGGAGAAAAAAATACCTAATAAAGCATCAGTTGTCGCACCTCAAAAAAGAAAGTTCCTGTATGAAAGTGGACCTTAAACCTAAATCTTCAAAAGGTTCGCAAAAAGAAAACCCTATCGCTCCATCCACAATTTAAGAAGCCCTGGCGCAGTGTAACGAGTAAGTAAAATACATTATTTTGATACAACAAAACTAAATGAATACATTTTTCTAATAATATAGAGAACTCAAGAAACCTGATGATGCTTCAGCGGCATTTGGAGACTATGTTGCTGCTCTTACTCGACAAATGAAAAAACCAATGAGGCTGAAATGTGAACAAGACGTTATTCGCTTGATTATGTCACACATGAGCGGAGAAAATGAGATTAAAAAACCGTTTACAAAACAAGAAAGCCTTTCACAATTTGATGAACTACAAATATAAAATGTGATATTATCATAGTGGAGCGCTCGCAATAACATTTGTGATATTTTATATTCCCTATTCTATGTAAAAATGTTTTACACTTAAAATGACAAATATTCTGAAAACATTATATTCTCCCAGAATTTATCCTTAAAATATTTAAATCATTGCCCCCAGGGTAGTTTTGTCTTAACGTATTATTGTTTCTAAATATAAGAACTAAGTTGAAATATAAAACACTGTTGTTTGAAAAGTTGAAATAATAATTTATTTTGTTAACTAAACCTTTTATAAATGCGGATTTTGAACACCTTTTAGGTTCCATTGCCAGGGTACACTTCCTTCTTCACTTATAAAATAGTTCGCAAATGTTTCGCGTACATCAAAAGCTTTTAAACCATAGTTCCGGGAAGTTGTTGGTTTTAACTTTTCAAGTGCTAAAGCTGGGTTCTCTCTTAAGAATGTCTTCCATTTCCCTTCAATAATATTTCCATTTTCATCTAAATTATCTGCAAAATCTGTTGGGCAGTACAATTTCTGTTCCACAGCCTCCTTTTCTTCTTCCAACAATAAAAAATTGTGTAATGCCACCGTGGCCTTTATAACTTTATCTACATTCTCTGGTTTTAGCTTAAGAGCTTTTTGGAATACTCTCCACCTAGCTGCGAGAATTCCAAAAGCGTTCTCGCTTGTTCTTCTTGCCCTGCTCAGTCGGTAGTTGAAAATAGCTTTTTTGTTTTCTAAATTATCTCTGGCATAAGGTTTCATGTAACATGGTGAAAGTTGAAACGCATCATCGCCCAGGAGTAAATAAGGCGCGTATTTGTCGCTGTTGGGCAACAGTTTGGCTGGTGGAAATCCAACTTTCCCTTTTCAACAGCTATTCCGAAATTCGAGGCCTTAAAAATGCCTCCATCTGAGTGAGATCCATATCCACCTACATCCACTATCAGAAACTCGTACTTGGGTCCAACCAAAGCCATAAAAACAGTCGAGTTGTAGCCCTGTCAGTAAATGGTCATTGCTTTTTGGCGTATACATTTTTTATCCACAAAATTGTGCAGATATTTTACTTGGTAATTGAAGAACATTGTTCCACTATTGATAGGCTGCAGAATTCTGACCTGCTTGCCGTCGATGGCTCCGCAGCATAAAGGATAATTCCATCTCTTTTCAAACTCATCCGCAATCTTTTCCCACATCTTTTCATCTGGTTGCTATTTATAACAATTAAACTATTTTAAAATATCTGAATAAATTGTTTGGCCATTTTATATAACTTACTGGCAAATAGATAGGATGTAATATCTCCCAAATGGCTTCACACGTCTCTTTAATTATATTGTGTGCAGTTGTTTTGCCCAATCGAAATGCGTATGCCATAGAATCATATCCATCTCCTGTAGCCAAAAATCTGTATACATGACAATTAGCTATTAAATTGCTTTACTAAAGATAAACTTGGTGTGCATGTTACCGTAACGTTAACGCAAGTCTTTCACCCGGAGGTATGGGTTTTCTCCCTGGTGGGGTTTTTTTCAATTTATGAGCAATCAGCAAGAGCAATTTGTCAAAAAGCTTGGGAGACATCCTTGTGAAATTTGAAAATTCCTATGATCTGTTCTTCTCATCGTTTTAAGCTAGAAAATATGTAATGAATCCAACAATGAGTGACGACTAGCCAAGGGTTAGATTTTGTATACTTAATAATGTCCTGTAATGACCTTCTCTTCTTCGATTGTGCCAGATAGGATGAACCCACCACCTTTTTTTTCCTATATTTTGGTTTTTATCCCGAAAGAACATGATAATACAATTGTATGAGTAATAATTTCTTTTTCAGCAGCAACAAAACTCTCCTTCGCCTAAAAACCGACATTTTGAATGAGGTAGAACACTGTGGAGACGACGCATGAAAATGCATTTTATAAGTCACGCCCACTTGTAATTTTTTATTCATTTGAAGCTTGTTAGAAAACGATCCGAGTTTCAGCTTCTCCGTTTTAATTTTTTTGAAGATTTTTTATCTTCGAAAGCCCGTCAAAAGTTTCCAAAAAAGCCACAGCGAAAAGCTTGGAAAAAGTTGATTGAAAACGGGCCTTTATGTTGTTTGTTTGATTGATACTCAATTGTGTTATTAAAAAATCTTTATTAATGTATTTACATAGTTTGTTCCGTGTTCGTCTATAGACTCTTTTTTATACACTAGTTCTTCTAGCCTATCCCAGATGGCGGTATACGATAGGATATGGCGAGAGCGTGAGAATTTTAACATATTAAAATATGACATCTCCCTTTGCCTATAAATGTTAAACTTTTTCGAAGCCATAGTGAAACGTTAATAATTAAATTTTGTTAAAAAGAAGAGAGGACTTATGGCAATAAAATACAAGTACTTTATTAGGTGTAAATTGCCTAATGAAAATACACTTGAGATGAGAGCTTTCGGCTCGAGAGCCTTCATCAGTCATACTAAAATCTAAAACGCGTGACACATACGAGGTAACCTCGGTTTTTAAAAAATCATATCACGCCCTCTTTTGAACAAGATGCCTGACAACATGCGGCGAAACGTATGTTGGTGAAACACAACAAACGTTAAAAAATAGGTTCTCAGGGCATAAGCAATGCATTAAAAATTTTGATAAAGAAAACGGCATAGCGGTTCATGTTTGGGAGTCGAAAGGTCACATAATGGATTTTAAATATCCAGAAGTTCTATATTGGGAAAAAAATTGGCGAAAAAGAAAATTTATTGAAGGTATATTTATTAAAAAAATCAGGGATATTAAATTTAAATCAAGGCTGTGCTGAAGCAAAATATTGGAGAGTCATAGACGACAGGCATCTTGTTCAAAAGAGGGCGTGATATGATTTTTTAAAAACCGAGGTTTCCTCGTATGTGTCACGCGTTTTAGATTTTAGTATGACTGATGAAGGCTCTCGAGCCGAAAGCTCTCATCTCAAGTGTATTTTCATTAGGCAATTTACACCTAATAAAGTACTTGTATTTTATTGCCATAAGTCCTCTCTTCTTTTTAACAAAATTTAATTATTTACCTATAAAAGAAACATGCGTGTAAGAGAATTTAAAGTTCATAAATTAATCTCTTGGGAGCGTTACGGCTGGTTCGCAGATTGTACCGCGGTGGATCCACTTGGGGCGATGACGTACCAAGCGGCGTTACGGATGGGAGTGGTGTATTGGGGCTCAGGAGTGCGCGGACGTATAGGGAGATCCCCAGGTTAGCCATTGGTGAACTGTATAGGCTGAGGAAGGAGCTTAAAGTTTGAAGAGTTACGCGTGATGGTATGACCATCTCGTTCAGCCATCATCATTGACCCTTTGACGGCGGTAACGGTGTAGGGTTCTGGATCGAAATATGGTGACGATTTCTGGGTACGCTGATGACTAGGACATTATCGTGTTGGTGAAAAGACGTAGTGCAAACAGTGTGGGTGGCATCGTGACGACTTTTAATCTTAGATTTTGCATGTGCGTCTACTAGTTGCAGATCGGACTGATCCGGTGGTAACGACGGTAGTTTTGATCGTAAGGGACGACCAAACATGAGAGCCGACGGCGGTGTTTTCGCCGTACTGTGTGGGGTCTGTCGGTAATTTGACAGGTAGCGCTGTAACTCGTCTTGCCAATTGTGGCCGGTTATTTCTGCAGTACGGATAACTTTATTTAACGAGGCCATAAACCGTTCAGCGAGCCCGTTAGCCTGATTGTATGACAATTTTAAAACCCCTAACGAAGAATTAGAACCCTTTTTAGGACCCCCGTTAGAGGCCGTTAATAACACCCCAGTTGAACTGGAAGGGCGCGCGACTTTCATTGTCAAAATTAGTGACCGCGCTTGGAAGGGAAAATTTTTCGTCACCCGTAACCCCGAAGCAGATATTATTATTGGGTGGGATTTTAGCGTTCATTCTGGCCTCCACGCGAAGCCACATACGCTTACCTACACTTTCCGGGATGAGGGACAAGATTACCCACTAGTATCGTATGTCACAAGTTTTGGTTCAAATTTTTGTGGCGCCACTGATCATTCTCCCGCTGAGATTGAAATAAGTAAGAACTTAGAACCTGTTAGAGTAGAAGCCACGTCCGAGGAGGAACCCATTGTTAGGACCCCAGAGAAAAACCAGGGCTTAGATCAGATAGAAAAGCTCGTCGATCGCTTTCCTGACGTATTTTCCGGCAAAGCAGGATGAACTAACGTGGTTCAACACGTGATAAAATTAACTGACCATACTCCATTTAAATCACGTCCTTACCCCCTCTCTCCTCCCAAACGCGAGGTAGTAGAGAAACAGCTGGAGCAAATGCATGCTCAAAGATGGAATTATTTGGAAAAGTAGTTCACCATTCTCATCTCCGATCCTACTAATTAAAAAGAAAAGTGTTCCTCCCAATGATCCAACTACCGAAGCACCGCCAACTAGCTTTCGCTTCTGCGGAGATTTTAGAAAGTTAAATAGCGTAACTATTCCCGATGTCTATCCTATTCCATTACTTAGGGCTCAATTAGACAGATTGCTAGGAAACAAATATTTCTCTGTCCTCGATCTCAAAGACGGGTTTTGGCAGGTAGAACTCAGCGAAGAAAGCAAACAATACACAGCTTTTGTAACCCACAAAGGGTTGTTCGAATTTAATGTCATGCCCTTTGGATTGATTAACGCACCTGCGACTTTCCAAAGGCTTATGGAATTTTTTTTAAAGACTTTTTGACTGAGCGTGCCGAAATTTATTTCGATGACTTCCTGACAAAAACCTAAACGATAGAGAAACATTTAGAAGTACTAGAGCAGGTGTTAGAGCGCATGCGCCAGGTTGGATTAACTTGTAAGAGAGAAAAATGACATTTTCTACTAAAAAAGATTAAGTATCTGGGCTTCATGGTTAGTGAAGAGGGGATAGAAACGGAGAACTCAAAAACCTTGGCTATCAGGAAATACCCGAGACCCACTAATCTGAAGGAGGTTAGATCCTTTTTGGGAATGTGTGGTTGGTACCGAGAGTTCATTGACCATTTCGCGGAATTGGCCCTCCTCTTGACAAATCTCACAAAGGCGCCAAAACTACCAAAATCGAATGGACAGGTGAGAGTTTTGAGTCCCTTAAAGACGCCCTCATCCAACCCCCCATTCTCACCTTTCCCGATTATGGTCTCCCCTTTTTCCTAAGAACGGACGCTAGCTTGATAGGCCTAGGAGCCGTGCTGTACCAAATTGACCCCCGCGGTAGAGAAAGAGTTATTTCATTCGGAAGTAAAAAATTAAAGGACGCTGAAACTCGGTACCATGCGACGGAACGAGAATTATTAGCAGTCGTATGGAGTATTAATAAGTACCGACATTACGTCGACTGCGTCCCTTTTACGTTAGTAACTGACAACAGCGCATTGCAATGGTTAGCCCGAATGAAAAACTCCTCTTCTAAACTAACTAGGTGGGCGGTCGAATTCCAGGAGTTCAACTTTAAAGTAGTGCACCGAAAAGGGAAAGAAAACTTAGTGGCTGACGAGTTGTCGCGCAACCCTATAGATACCCCAGATCACGCTTACACCGAATCAGAGAGATTCGAAGATATCTGCAGTTTTACGGACACAAACGATTTCCGAGTATCGGATAATTCAATCATTTGCGCCACAACTACGCCCATTACGCCAGCTCTATTCCGCGACCTTAAACTCTTGGCTTCTGCCCAAGACGTTGACCCACAATTAGGTCCTTTAAAAGTGTATCTGTTGACAGGTAACCTTCAGCCAAGATCAAAGCTAACGCGCCGCATTATGCGTAAAGCGCCCCATTATAGCGTCTCACAGGATGGTGTCCTTTATTTTCTTGCGGAAAGCCGCTCTTGTCAACACGCGGGACGTTTATCTAACCCAATAGCTTGGCGCCGAGTAATACCAGTCGCTCTCCGTCCCAACGTTTTATTTGAACTCCACGACCATCCTACGTCAGGACACTTCGGAATGGAGAAAACACTATGGCGATTGTGACAGACGGTTTACTGGGACAATATGGCCACGGATTGCATAAAATACGTGGCTTCCTGCGATAAATGCCAAAAATATAAAGCACCTAACCAACAGCCGGCTTGCTTGTTAGGTACGATCACACCCACGGAGCCCTGGGAAGTAATAGCAGCGGACCTGATGGGTCCCCTTCCAAAAAGCTCTAAGCGAAATACGTTTCTTTTAGTCTTCGTAGACAATTTTTCGAAATACGTGGAACTGTTTCCTCTCCGCGTTGGGACCTCTGTCTCAATAGCTCGCAAAATGACAGACGAGGTTTTCACACGCTATGGGGTTCCACGTAGACTAATCGCTGACAATGGAAGTCAGTTTAATTCGAAATATTTTAAGACAGTTTGTATCGATTGGGGCGTTAAGATTAGCAACACAACAACCTATCACCCCCAATGCAATCCGACGGAGAGAGAAAATAGAACCATTAAGCCTATGCTCGCAACCTACGTCGAAGACCAACATCAAAAGTGGGACGAAAATTTACCCCTTCTTGCCATGGCGATGCGTTCCGCCATGAACAACAAAACGGCCCTAAGCCCTTATTTTATGTTAACTGGAATGGATATGAAACTTCCATTGCAAAGATTGTTAGAAAAGGATGGGTCAGCTGAACCAGAAACCTTAGCTCGTTACGTCGAGGAGCTTGTTAGTCGCTCCGGAATGATCGGTGACGTTGTCCTGGCCGCTCGAGCAACAGCTCACGATAAACAAAAGGCTTTATACGACGCCAAACACGTTCCCGTTTCATATGACATTGGTGACCTTGTACTCCTAAAAACTCACCCTTTGTCTAACAAAGACGATAGAATTGCTAAAAAGCTGTGTCCACGCTTTGACGGCCCATACGAAATTGAGGGACAGTCGTCCGACGTTAATTACTCTATGATTGATAGGAGAGGTAGCAAAGTAGTTAAATTAAGAACCCATCACGTAACAAACCTTAAACGCTATGACGCCAGAACGTCCGACCTCTTGCAAACAGTCCCTCCTGTTTCGAACCTTACGGTCGATTCTACAGATGACACCTTAATTTCCCCAGCTAACACTACCTGTGAAACTAAATCTACTAGTAAAACTGAGGCTACTATTCAAACTAAAACCACTAGAGATAAAGCCCCTTCCCACGCACCCGTTGGTACGGGTAGGCCACGTCGCGTTACAAACCCAATCAAAAGATACCCGAATTGAAATTTCTCGCCTTGCTCGGTCGTATTGTTTTTGTTTTGTTTTGTTTTGTTTGTTTATATTTTTGTCACGAAGTGTTTTATAAGTGCTCACTATTGTTAAAATTTCTCAAATTGCCCAATAGTGTGTCGTTGTTTTAATCTTTTGTTTTCGTTTTGTTTTGTCGGTTTATGATAACGCCTTGTTAATCTACTTTTAATCGGCTTGGCTAATGTATAGTTTTTAAGTTTTACACCTTGCTTATCCTCTGTATAACCAAGCTTGGTGGGGGGGGGGTATTGTAACACCCGTATTTGGCTCTCCTCCCCAAGCAATGTATTAGTATCGAAACGGTATTTTTCCACCGAGGAAAAATACCTCTTACTCACCCAAGGATCCCGCGCGAATGGTTCCACCAAAAACCCCTTTTGTCCGCGAGAGGCGTTAAGAGCTGGGGTTGGGGAGAGAAAGGGTGGAAACCACAGTTCTAACCCAGAGATGGTTGAGAGAGGTTAAAATGGTTTTCTTTTACTAAACTCATGTAAATAAATTGATGTTTTTTTCTTATATCCTCAACGTGCGGTTGGACTCAATTATTTTGTAGTTTTATGGCAAATAATCCCCTCGCGCTGCTCAATACGCGATTGCCCGCTACAACATGAGAGAATTTCCTTCAGGGGAAAGCAAAAATTCGAGAGGAAATAAATTAATCTGGATTTCTATTGTTCATCTTCAGTTCGCTAGAATCACTTTGCATGGCTTTCAGTTAGCGAGAACCCTCCCATCTTTTGACCCAGCGGGGATTAGAAAATCGGCACGGTAGCTCCATTGTTAATCTCTATGCTCGCTTTTTAGTTCGCTAGAACCCTTTTCGCTGGAAGTCGGCCTTTAAAATCAGAACCTAATTTGAATTTTAAAACATTTGGAAGTATTTCCCGAATGTTACACCATACAGACTGGTCTTATAATTAGTAGAAGAATCGATAAAAAAATCACCTTATTTTCTACCTCACCCTCCCTTTAATCGGTTTTTCGTGTGTCCGGGCCGGGCCACACACACAAAACACCATCGCAATGCTAGGTGTGATTACGTTACCACACCTAGGAAAAATTTGGAATTTACGAACGAAGTGAAATAACTCAAGATGGGTGTTTTACCGAACTCTTTCTCTTTCAAACGCTTCTGGGCATAATCCATGTTAAAAATTTATAAGATGCGATAAGTAAACTTCAACTTTTAGTGCTTGATCATTTAACATTGCCGAGGGTAACTATCTTGGAGATAATCACTTAAACTTTCTGTTCTTATATTAGGGATTACTAAGAGGTTACGGGAAATAATTTTAGCACTGTCAAAGGCGTCGAGTGAAGATAATTTTGAAAGTGATAGCGATTGGTGAATAAAAAGGATTGGGATTAAGGGTTACTTATTCTTATTAACAAAGATGGTACAATGTTCTCGCTAGATGGAGCCTTACAAACGATGGGGATCTAATCTGGCCGGGGTCATCTTGTTTAAACGATTTTTATCGGGAAAATGACGGAAAATCTTTAGGTTTGGGTTTCTTGTTGCAATTGTAGCATTAGTATTGAATCGCGGACCACAAATCTGTAGAAATCATGTCGATTAATTTAATCATTTAATCTTGATAATTGATGGATCATGGAGTTTAGTTTCGAGTGTCCGAAATTAGCTACTTACGAAGGTTTTTATTATTTTGGGCAAACCAGAGTTTATACAACTTTTGGAAAACAAATTTCCCTGAGATTTCCAGGTTTTTCCATATATGGCGTATCCTATTGAGTAAATGTTAACGAAGGAGGGGGGCAAATAGGGCTATAACATACTCAAAGCACATTCCCGTATCTCTAGTAGAACTAGAGATATGAGCCTCCAAAATTTAGTGTAATGTTAATGCTATGGAGGGGTTGTTTTTGAACCTTTTGCTTAATTACTCGGCCCCTGTTTGACGTAAATTTCCCTGATATCAATGAGTTTTACTAAAAATTATAAATTTCCCTGAGTTTTCCCTGATATTTTTGTCAACTACTTATTTCCTGATATTTCCATGTTTTTGCTGTTTTCCAGTTTGTATGAGCCCTGCCAAACGATGCTAAAAATGTTTATTTTGTGTACTTGAAACTTATCCAGAATTTATCCTCCTCATTTGTTCCTTGGAAGGAAATGAAACCATATTTTGGGAGGGGTCTGGAAGGGCAGCATTAACTTTTAATTGGCATTAACTTAAACGTGCCAAATAGAGGAGGGGGGACTCCAGGCTAAGCTAAAGTAAAAGGTACGCGTCTTACAAGTGGTTTGTTATTTTCGTTACCTACCAGTCTTATCTTCAAAATGATAAGTGGAATTAAACTCAAAAATATTTCGTTATCTCGTTAATTCTGGGAAGAATGACACTCTTCAGTTTGGAAAGGTGAAAGGCATCGAATGATAACACCATCAGAGAGAATTTATAATAGGGAGTGGAAACTGAGGAATATTATGTTGCTCAAAAATTACGTGATCAACAAAACTCTCCGGGTCTATTTCCGGTAATATTTTTTGTGGCCCTCCCTGTAGGTTGGGTCTAGAATGTTGGGAAGGTCTCCAGGGGAGATGGACACTACCTTTTTAAAATAACTCCATTTGGCGCCAGTAGCGCTCGAAATCGCGAACCCTTACTGAGAAATTCCTACAACCAACAGTGATTGAGGGCAAACTTTAAAATTAAAGAGTCGCGTGACCGGAAATTAACCTGGCCAGTTTTAGAGTCGCGGCCTACTTGTTTCAGCTACATTGTATTTAGCACTGTCAAGGGCAAGAGCTTCCACTCCCTATTATAAATTCTCTCTGACACCATGAAGCCACGATAATACTTACAATTGAAACCCATGACGAGGCCGTAACCATGGCCTCGAAGGGAGCTTTCAAAACGATCAGTTCCAAGTCTGAACTTATACCACGAAAAACAATGGAGTCTTACCTCCGATAAAAAGAACTTATCAAGGTAGATTTATTACTAAGAGAGAAAGTGCGATAGTTAATCAATTCGGGGCAAATTATGCGGATTCGAGATGGAAATGGCGTGCCTTAATCTAACAAACATCACGTGATCCATGAGGGAGATAAAAGGGGTCACCTTGGTTTTTGTTGTGTGTCGCAATTTCCAGGTTTAAAAAGTGTTGCTCAGGGAGAGGCAAGCGTCAGAACGGTGCTCATCGATGTGCGATTAGGAACCAGGTCCAAGAAGTCAGAGACATTAAAATGGTAAGTGAGGCTGTTTCGAGTTCTTAAGTAAATTGCGCGATTCGCAAAAAAATCCTTTTGTACGTGAAAAGTAGGATATTTGTTTTTAGAACTGCAGGTCAAACTATAATGAAGTTATATAGGATATTTTACGAAAAATGGAACATTGGTTTCGTTTCTGTTTATAGAATTTCGCGAGAATGCCCACTTTTGCACATTTAGAGAATATTCCTCTCATATTTTATGGCCCACCCGCGCAGTTTTTACATAGAAATTTTAGTTCACCTATTTTTGCAAAGATTTAGGATTACAGGGTTCGTACAAAATTTTTGGAATGGAACTCACTGACGTTTCCAGGTCCACTGACCATTTGCAATAACGAACATGGCGTAAATATATAAAAACCAATCAAAATTCATTCGAATCATTTTCGCCCGAGTTTTGTTATTGTTATAGAAATTAGCCACTATTTCTTTCACCCTTTTTCAGACTTTAAATTTCGCTCCAATATATTTTCCTGGCGTTTTAGGTAACATTTCCTATTTCCAATGACTTTTCCCTGGCGTTTTAGGCTCGCCCATTTTCAATTTCCCTGACTTTTCCAGGATTTCCAGGTCGTGTACGAACCCTGGCTTAGCTTTGGTTTGAGTAGGGTTTTGTTAGGTAAGGCTATTCTGCAATAGAGCTTGCTATTTATTAAACTTGTGATTTGACCATTACAATATCGCCATCGATATGGAAAGGTGTATTGATAGACGAAAGCATTGAAACAAGTGTGTTTTTGTTAAATAATAAAAGTGAAAGAAGTATTTTCTAATTCCGTTTGTAAAAA